>SJYQ01001418.1:579670-678693 GCA_006410935.1 Redunca redunca | reverse complement strand
GGAAAATTCTGAAAGAGATGGGAATACCAGACCACCTGACCTGACTCTTGAGAAATCTGTATGCAGGTCAGGAAACAACAGTTAGAACTGGACATGGAACAACAGACTTGTTCCAAATAGGAAAAGGAGTACGTCAAGGCTGTATATTGTCACCCTGCTTATTTAACTTATATGCAGAGTACATCATGAGAAACGCTGGACTGGAAGAAACACAAGCTGGAATCAAGATTGCTGGGAGAAATATCAATAACCTCAGATATGCAGATGACACCACCCTTATGGCAGAAAGTGAAGAGGAACTAAAAAGCCTCTTGATGAAAATGAAAGTGGAGAGTGAAAATGTTGGCCTAAAGCTCAACATTCAGAAAACTAAGATCATGGCATCCGGTCCCATCACTTCATGAGAAATAGATGTGGAAACAGTGGAAATAGTGTCAGACTTTATTTTTTGGGGCTCCCAAATCACTGCAGATGGTGACTGCAGCCATGAAATTAAAAGATGCTTACTCCTTGGAAGAAAAGCTATGACCAACCTAGATAGCATATTCAAAAGCAGAGACATTACTCTGCCGACTAAGGTCCTTCTAGTCAAGGCTATGGTTTTTCCAGTGGTCATGTATGGATGTAAGAGTTGGACTGTGAAGAAGGCTGAGCACCAAAGAATTGATGCTTTTGAACTGTGGTGTTGGAGAAGACTCTTGAGAGTCCCTTGGACTGCAAGGAGATCCAACCAGTCCATTCTGAAGGAGATCAGCCCTGGGATTTCTTTGGAAGGAATGATGCTAAAGCTGAAGCTCCAGTACTTTGGCCACCTCATGCAAAGAGTTGACTCATTGGAAAAGACTCTGATGCTGGGAGGGATTGGGGGCAGGAGGAGAAGGGGACGACAGAGGATGAGATGGCTGGAAGGCATCACTGACTCCATGGACGTGGGTCTGAATGAACTCCAGGATTTGGTGATGGACAGGGAGGCCTGGCGTGCTGCGATTCATGGGTTCACAAAGAGTTGGACACGACTGAGTGACTGAACTGAACTGAATCCTCTCAGAAAGCATGGAAGAGGCCCGAGGGTCTGAAGATATCCTAGTCCTTTTGGATACTTCGTGCCTCTTTGTAACTGGAAAACTGTGCTGGCCTAACTTGGCAAGAGGCCTGTGTCGATTGTAATTTCACAATTCCAAAGACCTAATTATCTTTAATAAACTCACCTCAGACTTCAAATAAAAATGAAAACCTAACCTCACTCTGTTCTCATTTGAAACAGACACCCGCTGCTGACTCCAATCTTCGCTAATAAATGAGCACAAATGAAGTAAAGCGACAAACAGTTAGGTAATGGCCAAGAGGGAACACAGGCAAGGCGTCCATCACCAGGTTCAATGCCGAGACAAGCAACATGGTTGCCAATGACAACCAACTTGCCATTTCTGCAGCCCTGCTCTTTCAAATTTACTTTTAATTTGGTGGAAGAGTTCTGTGTCTAAAGGAAGTGGAGCTCTCTAAATACTGAGACACAAACAGATCTAAGTGGGTCACAGAAGAAGCAGAATTCCAGGTTGGGCTAGAGTTTGAGGATAAAGTGAATAAGGCATGTTTCCCCCCATCCCCCAGAAATTAGCTTCCCATTCAAATACTGGAAATGAGGACACAGTTTAGTCGACAGCATTCCACTTATTCTGTTACCCTGATTGGAAGATTTAATCTGTGCAAGCTTCAGATTTACTTATGAAATGAGGAAGGTAAGAACTAACCAGCCACAGGTTGCCATGGGGGATAAATAGAACAATATGGTTCTAAGTCCTGTATAAAACCACAAAGGGCCACATGGTTGAGAGCCAGCCTAATTATTAAAGATGTTAAGTTCTCCTGAGAGACTAGATCACTCTCTATGCCCACTGGGCAAGAAACATACAGTATAATGTTTTGATACATAAACATTACATTTTGAAATAATTGTGGCATGTGTTCCTATTATCTAAGTGATAATCAATACCATTTTATGACTATTAAAAAATTCTCCATAGATTCCTGGGGGTAAGTTGTTACCTTGTCTTTCTCAAGATTTTTCTGTGGGCTGAAGTGGAAACAGCAAAAATGGTTCCTTTCCTAAACATTCCTGTATGGAAATTCTTATTACACTTCATTATACATCAGCAACGAGAAATCTAAAACGCACAACACTAAAGACAAATAGGTATTTATCTTTAGACTATGTTTATATTTTGTTTATGTGATGTTCTAACTTATGAGCCCAAAATACTTATTTTAGACATCTCCTCAATGTTTCAAAATCCTTTAACTGCTCCTTTCCCCAGCTAGTCACTTTCTTCAGTATTTGAAACCTGAGTTACCTTTGAAAACCTGAGTTACGATTAGCCACACACACACCCCCACCCCTCCATCCCCACCCACCTATCCACCCCCACACACCCAAAAGTTTAGCCTTACCAGCACCCACACAGGTCCTGGCTGCTGGTGGCATCAGAAGTTGTGAACTACACTTCATCCTTGCTGGTTGTGGTACCACATGGACCAAATTATGAATACATTTCCCAGCTTTTCACGTCCAGATTTATAAAACTACAATGAACCATATTAATGTCCTTCATTGGTTCGCTCTAAGGAACTAGCTCTGATGTCACCAACCAAATTAAAAAGTCATGATACAAATGTCAAAATCCCATTCTAAATGACGTTTCCTTGTATGTTTTCTCCCTGCTTGGCACAGCACAGCTAACCATTTGGCTGAATATGTGTCTTGGCATACCTTGGGTAAGAGGAGAGACTGGATCCAATATTTAGGTTTATCAACAAATAAACGCAAGACTGGTGACATCTCGTATCATGCAAGGATTTTTCCACTTCATCAGAAGGTCTGTCATAGAATTTCTGCAGAAAGCTTTCCTGGGCCATCTGAAAGCTTGACCGTTTGATCCAGTTTATGAAAAATCAGCTGACAGGCTACTTTTCGAAAGTGCATCTAATGCAGGAGCCACTGGACCTTAGAAATTGTGCCTTCTGGGTTTTCAAATAAGGTCTGTCTGTCTGGAGTGCAGCANAGCTTTTCACGTCCAGATTTATAAAACTACAATGAACCATATTAATGTCCTTCATTGGTTCGCTCTAAGGAACTAGCTCTGATGTCACCAACCAAATTAAAAAGTCATGATACAAATGTCAAAATCCCATTCTAAATGACGTTTCCTTGTATGTTTTCTCCCTGCTTGGCACAGCACAGCTAACCATTTGGCTGAATATGTGTCTTGGCATACCTTGGGTAAGAGGAGAGACTGGATCCAATATTTAGGTTTATCAACAAATAAACGCAAGACTGGTGACATCTCGTATCATGCAAGGATTTTTCCACTTCATCAGAAGGTCTGTCATAGAATTTCTGCAGAAAGCTTTCCTGGGCCATCTGAAAGCTTGACCGTTTGATCCAGTTTATGAAAAATCAGCTGACAGGCTACTTTTCGAAAGTGCATCTAATGCAGGAGCCACTGGACCTTAGAAATTGTGCCTTCTGGGTTTTCAAATAAGGTCTGTCTGTCTGGAGTGCAGCAGGGCGGGAGTTTGTAGAGGTTATATTGTGTGCTCAGGAGATATGTGGAAAATATGAGCTGAACACATGGAAAAAAAAAAAAAAGAACCGGGTGGCTGGATACATAGGTAGCTAGGTAGGTCCCATTGATTCTTCTGCCCAAGGTGACTTCATATGCCTTCCCTTCCTAGGGAAACTGTATTCATTCTCTAAGATCTGAAATTAATACTTCTTTATCCTAAAGCTTTGTAAGAATCCTCTTCGCTCCCTCCAGGCTCTCTCCCCTACTTAGTCTCTGCTTCTGTGCAGCGGGAGTGAAATACTAGAAGCAATCAGAACAATTGCAGGAGGGATGGGAACAGTACTAGGCATAATAAAAGGGGGAGGAAGAGAAGAAGATAGATCTATTTAGCATTTACTATTTCTAGAAACTGGGCTAATTCTTTTATGCTCATTATTTTTACTGAGTCCTTACAATGGCAGTTATTGTCACTCTACACATGGTGATGGAGAAGACTCTTGACAGTCCCTTGGACAATAAGGAGATCAAGGCAGTCAATCCTAAAGGAAATCAACCGTGAATATTCATTCGAAGAACTGATGCTGAAGCTGCAATACTTTGGCCACTTGATGCAAAGAGCTGACTCACTGGAAAAGACGCTGATGCTGGGAAGATTGAGGGCAGAAGGAGAAGGGGATGACAGAGGATGAGATGGTTGGATGGCATCACCCACTCAATGGACATGAGTTTGAGCAAGCTCCAGGAGATAGTGAAGGACAGGGAAGCCTGGTGTGCTGCAGTCCGTGGGGTTGCAAAGAGTGGGATACAACTTAGCCTCTGAATGACAGCCACCACACGTGGTGGGCCTGAGACTTCTAGAGGGCATTTAAATTACCTGGAATCATCTAGCTAGTAAGTAGCAGAAGGTGAGATCTGAAACCCAGGCCTAACTCAGTCCCGAGGTAAAAGGCAAAAGCACCACGCACTGCTGCCCATCGAAGCTCATTAGACCTGGGTGTCTCCCCTCCCCCACCACCATCCTGAAGGCCAGCAAGGCTCCCTGCAGTTCTAATGCTTGGCTAGCACCTGGTGCTTCGTGTGCATTTCTTACCAGAGTAAAATAAGGTCGGCATATCTCCTGCAGCAAGAATGCACTAGTGGTGATCTCAGCTGAGCCTTTTCAACAGTTTTGGAGGAGGCCAGTGGAAACCATGCTGGGCTCTGACCTAACTAGACTTGTTGATCCCAATACAGGGATGGGGACCTGGCAGGAGCCGGTTTAGTGTGAAATCAGACTGAATCCAGGGCCAAGAGGCCCTTCCTCCTGGGGCATTTCACAATTTCTTGGCCATCCTTGTAGGTGCCTGATGCATTTAACTGGATGTTTACATAGCAGAGTTTACTCTTGCAGAGGAAGAATGAGCGTGTCCTTTCTGTGGGGAGCAGGGGAGCTTATTGAGACTGACACCAGTCAGATTTGATCTCCGTAGCTCTTTCATCCACTGGCGGCACCTGGAAAAGCTTTATCTACTCAAGATGAACCCTGGCTTTCAACAGCTATCAGAGAACATCTCTCAATTCACTCTCAATGAACCCCAGGGGAAGGCTCAGTTCACACTCTGCTTCTGCCATACTTCTACACTTGTCAAAGTCTACTCAAGCAGACTGCCACTGCCATCCATTCACTGTATCTATGGGTTCTGTATACATCCTCTGATCTGCTCATCTCCTAAAAGGTCAGAACTATACACATATTGGTCAGGTCACATGTATATAAGGATGACTCCTATAGCAACACTGCACTGTAGGTCTTGCCACTTATCATATATCATTCTATTCTGTTAATTCATCTCTTTCACATGGGTTTGGCTCAGTTGGTAAAGAGTTTGTCTGCAATGCGGGAGACCTGGGTTCAATCCTTGGGTTGGGAAGATCCCTTGGATAAGGAAATGGCAACCCACTTCAGTATTCTTGCCTGGAGAGTTCCATGGACAGAGGAGCCTGGTGAGGTGACAAAGAGTCAGACACAACCGAGTGACTGACACAATCATATAGGTTCACCGTATGTTACGTTCACCATAATATTTTCTCTCAGAAAAACTCTTAAGTCAACTTAAATCTTTTGATTTAGAGGATAGAAAACATGTAGGATGTCCTTAAAATCTTTTTTATTTCTAACTGAAGGTACCAACCATCTACTTATGCGTGGATGCTCAGTTGTGTCGGACTCTTCTGCGACCCCATGGACTGCAGGCCTCCAGGCTCCTCTCTCTGTGGGATTCTCTACGCAAGAATACTGGAGTGGGTTGCCATGTCCTCCTCCAGGGGATCTTCCTGACCCAGGGATTGAACCTGTGTCTTCTACAGCTCCTGCATTGCTGGCAGATTCTTTACCACTGAGCTTCCCGGGAAGCCACTTAGCATCTACTAAATAGCACTTACTGCACTGGTCACAGGACTGCAGAGACGACTGGGACAATTCTCCTGCTCCCAGAGCCTGCTGTTTTATAGAGGAGTCACAAATGAGGAGAAAAGTGCTGTTTAAAGAGGCAAGTGCCTGAGAAAAGGGGACTCAAGCAGCTCACTGCTAGGGTTGACCAGGAGTTGGTGAATCATGAAGGAGTTTTCCAGGTGAACATACCAGGAAGGGATACGTGTGTGTGTGTGTGTGTGTGTGTGTCCGTCCAGCAAAGACGTATTGACTACATACCATGGTCCAGGCACAGGGGGTTCAACATTGGATGAGGCGCTGTCACTACGCTCAAGAAGCTTGTGGTCTAGTAGACAGGAAGCCTGGCAAACAGCTCATGGCAATTCAGCCCCATAGGAGCTGCAAAAAGCTGTGATCCTTTGATACGTGTGCCACTGAACTGTAACACCCTCTTGCTCTACCACCCCGCCACCCCCGTCACTGTCATCTACTGGCCATTCCTCCTCACGCATCAGACATTTGGGTATCTAAATCAGGGACTTGCACTCCATCCAACCCCTGCTCTTTTTGTGACAACCCATCTACACTGTGACATCTCAGGGTCTACCATCTTCATCTCCAAAGAGTCACTCTTCGTGCGCCATTTGCCTATTACCTACCCAAAGGTCGTATCTTGAATCTTATGCGCAGAAGAGGATATATTCATAGATTTTTGTCTTTCCAACCACTGCAGGGCAAATGGCCTTGCCATCATTTCCTGCCAAGCTACTCAATACAATAGATGCACAGGAGAAATCCATTTATGCTCAGTAGGCATTTATTGAGCATCTATGAAGGGCTAGGGACAGTGATGGACCAGATGGGTGGAGTCTTCGCATCAGGTAGCCAGATTACTGGAACTTCAGCTTCAGCATCAGTCCTTCCAATAATCAGGCTTGATTTCCTTTAGGATGGACTGGTTTGATCTACTTACAATCCAAGGGACTCTCAAGAGTCATCTCCAGCACTGCAATTACTTGCTCCTAACTGCAGCAACACCCCATTGTGCCATCCAGTCTCTTTAAATGCTTGGCATGTACCACATCTGAAATTATCTTTCTGCTTATTTATTTCACTTAGTTTATTTATCATCTACATCCCTGCTTAGAGTGTAAACTGCTTAGGAGCAGAGATCTGGCTTATCTTGTTCATCACGGAGTAATCAGAGACTAGATCAGTCCCTAGGATGTAGCTGAGACTCAATACATATTTTTGTAATCAGTGAGCTTGGAAACATTGAGTAATTTCTCCATCAGAATGCCTGCCTACACCACAGTATTTAATCCATACGTAAGCGGGGCTATGGAGCAATTAATCAAAAACTTTGCTTATCATGCAAGCCAACATGGAATGAGCATTAGTCTTCCAGGCACCGTCCAGTGAGCATTAGTCTTTCAGGCACTGTCCAGACACTGTTTGGGCTCCAGTAACTCAGAGGTGCAATCAGTCAGTGGGAATACCATAAGCCACCCTGTAGGCTCCATCCAAAGTCCAAAGAAGCACAGTGCTGGAAAGTTCCTGGGAGGTGGAGGCTAGAGGGGCCCCTCCTCTTCAGGCTGCACACAGCTCATTAGCAGACTGGGTACATTAGGCTATTCTCTCTAGAAAATGGAAATGGCAGTGAAGGAGCAATGGAGAAAAATTCCACTGCTAATAGGCTGAAGCCTATTGAGCAAATTCCGGGAGTCAGTGAAGGACCAGGAAGCTTGGTGTGCTGCAGCCTATGGGGTCGCAAAGAGTTGGACATGATTTAGTGACTGAACAGCAACAGTAGGCTGAAGAACTGTTGATACTGGCAGGAAAAAAAACCAAACACCTTTTCATAGTGGTACACAGTTTGAAATATCAGTCTTTAGCCAAATGTCCAGGCAGATCACGCTTCAATGGGCTTAGCTGTGCAACCTTGGAAAGCAAAGTGTGGTCTGAGGACATACGCATGCATTTCAATGATGCCCTCGAGGCACCAGGCACGTTCACCTGGATGGGCTGAATTTTTATTTGCATGCTCCAGGGTGCTGCAGACACCACAGCCTGCCTCTCCAAATCACTGCACATTTTACATTTTTTCCAGGAGCTACTGTAAACATACCTTAAGGGATCATAAACGCTTGGGTTAACATCAACCAAGCTATCCTGAACACACATAAATTTAAATGGCTCTGTTAATTACATTTCCACTCAGCTAGAGTCAGGAATCTGACACATTAAATGAGACCTGGATTCAGAAATGTCAGATTATTTTTTTCTTTTTTCTGTCTCTGGCATTTGATTATGAATGTTTGAAAAACTAATACCTGAATTTAAAAAAAAATCACTAGCGTTTATAGAAGACATAGTATATGCTTTGTATACAAATACTTCTTTTTTTCTTCACAATGACCCCAGGAAGCTTTTTGTCAATGAGAACATAGTTAAGGCATATATTTAGACCAAGATTTTGACCACATAGCTAGTGAGGCTGGCGATAATTCTAGCCCAGGCAGTCTACTTGAAGACCCCACACTCTTAGTTTTTCCACCCAACTACCTTCTTGAGTCCAAGACCACCTTTCTGTCCCCTGCAGGTTCAGGGGCACCAATGTGTACTACTGTGTCTCTGAGCCATCACTGGTGTCTGTCCCTAATGCCAAGACAACTTTACTGTTAACACTCATCCTTGCAAAAAATCAGTGGATTTAAGCTTGGCTCCATGACAACCCAATTCTCATTCTTAGATAAGGAGAGAGGCCGGCTCAAGGGAAGGGTACATTTCTCCATACATTTACTCACTCACTCTCCATTCATTCCACAAACACCCAGCAAAGGCCATGTACTAAAATGCTGAGGATATAATGGTGAAGAAGCAAGTTGACATTCTAACAAGGACTCTGGGACAATCCGTTGACAAGTTAAAACATGAAAACTGTGATAAATGGGATAAAGGGAAATATATGAAATGAGGGGTAGGGTGGTGTGCCTGATCTTGTCCAGGAGTTCATGAAAAACCTCCCTGGTGATGTAGGAGCTGACAGCTGAAGGCAGAAGTGAAGTCACAAGTTGGTGGACAGGTGCTGGAGGCAGAAGGGACACTCCGAGGAAAAATCCTCAGGCAGGAGAAAGCCCAGGCTGTTCCCAGACTGAAGGGAGCAGAAGTAGCCAGAGTGAAGGGAGAGAGGTCGGGGCAGGTGGGGGGGGGACTAGGCTGGGAGGAAGGGCCTAGCCCTGCCCATCAGTGCCCATCATTCTCAGCACTCTCCCGTATTAGCTCATCCCAGGCTCCCAGACACCCTATCACAGTCACCTTCTTCCAGATGAAAAAATGCCACCCAGGACAAGGAAGTAAATTTTGCCCATAGTCACACAGCCAGTAAGTGGAGGAGTCAAACCCGGGCAGCCTGGCTCTGAGCCTTCACTATTAACTACCTGGCTAACTGTCATCCCAGAAGGAAGTCAAGGCACTGAGAGTTAGGTAACTTGCCCCAAGTCCCTGTGCAAGGGGCCAGTGGAGCCAGGCAAGCCCAGGCAGTTCAGCTCTGGAGCTTGGTCCGCCACCCCCAGTCCTGGGCTGCCCCGTGGCCACAGGGATCAGTGCTCTTCACAGTGCAGGGCAGCCGCCGCCTTACGAAGTGAACACCGCCTCCCCAGGGCTGGGCACACAAACTGCTGACACACTGCCCAGAGAGAGAAGGACATGGAGGGCTTTCCACGCCCGGCCCGCCTTCTGCCCCCAGCAGAGGAAGATCAGGTCTGAGCACAGTGACCTTTCTCCTCCCTGGCTCTCAGCCTGTTTTCCTTTGTGCAGGAAGCAGGTCTTGCTATCCCTGTTTTTCCAGTAGAAAGAAGAGCACCTCAAATGGTTTCCAGTTGGAAACACACAGTAGAAAGGTTTTTTCCAGAGACAATAAAAACAGTATGGCTTAAGGTGAGATTTTTTTCCTCCAAAAGTATACATTTTTGCCATGCTTCTTTTTCCACTCTCTGGCCTGCCAACATTTTGTTTATGTAATGAGGGGACTGGGTTCTTCCTTGTAGCCCAGCGCTTGAGATGGCAGAGATTTCTGCCAACAACCTTTGCCAGAATTACTCTGTTAGTCTTGGTTGTTTACGGCTAGGGGAGAGCTTCCTTCATAGGCATTTGGCAAGACAAAGGGTTACAAAAAATACAGCAGAATGCTTCTGCTGCTGCCTGGCACCAGAGCCTGTTGTACAGCCTGGTGTCATGTTTGGACAAAGAGATGGGCATCCATTAGCAGCAGACTGACTGATAGTCAATGCTTCTCATCCATTACCATTTCTCCTATCTATCTCTCCCTCTCTTTGTCTCCCCCCCAACCCCCCCCTTTTTTTTTGCATTTAACAGCTCACCAAATGTGCTCTTAGGTGACTGCTTAATATTCTTCTATTGTTTCAACAGATAGCAAATAACAATTTTCTACTGCAAGTGGCCTCTGGCCTTTCCTGGCAGGAAGCATCCTCCACCTATAGACACCTCAAAGCACCAGCCCACATCCATGCTAAGCTGAACCTCCTCTTTAGCAATTAGTGGAGAAATTCTTGAATTAGCCTCTAGGACTCCGATGTCTAGCTCTCCTCAGCCAGGGGCTATGAAGTTCCAAAACGAGAGGGTTTATCCTTCCCTCTGTACCACAAAACCCCTGCTGAGGCTGCTGCTGCTGCTAAGTCGCTTCAGTTGTGTCCGACTCTGTGTGACCCCTACCTGGCTGCAAAGCTGCCAAATCAGAGGATTTTTCCCTGCTGCTTTGAGAGGACGTGCTCTGCCCTCCCTTGAGCCAGGGGTGTCACCATGATCATATGGGACCCAGGAGACCCAGCCTCACCACTCTCCTGGTCACTGAACTGGTGGTACCCAGTGCTTCCGCTCCCGACTCTGCCAGTCACACTGCCTCGCTGTAAGGCTGATGAAGGGGTGTGTGTGTGTGTGTGTGTGTGTGTGTGTGTGTGTGTTTCAATTTCTTACTTGTTTTTCTCCTCCTCCTAAGTTGGAGCATTTTCCTTCTAGGTACAAAGAATGAAGGGGGCAATGCAGGGGACAGGTCGGGATAACTCCCTCCCTTCCAGTCTGTGAGCTTCTGCTTTTCGCCCTCAGTCATTTCCCAGAGGTTCCTGGGCCCACTGCCTCTCCCCAGAGTCAAGACCCAGGAATTTTCCTTTAAGCTGACTCCTAGAATTACCAAAAGACCCAGGACTTCCATCCCTATGTCTAGATCCGAAATAACTGAAAGCAGAGATGCAGATGCTTGTAAACCAGTGTTCAGCGCAGTACTATTCCTAACAGCCAAAATGTAAAAACAAACTCAAATGTCCTAAACAATTGAAAGGATAAACAAAACGTGGAACGTACATACAATGTTATATTATTCAGCCACAAAAGGAATGAAGTTCTGAACCGTGATGTTACATGGATGAACCTTACAAACATCATGCTAAGTGAAGTAAGGCAGATACACAGAGCAAATATTATATGATCCCACTATATTAAATATCTAGAACAGGTACATTTATAGAGACAGAAAATGGATGAGAGGTTATCAGGGCTGGGGGAAATAGAGAGCTGTTGCTCCGGATACAGAGTTTCTATTTGGGGTGATTACGTTTTAGAAGGAGATAGTGATGATGGTTGTACTGTACAGTACTGTGAATGTACTTTGTGCCACTAAATTATATACCTAGAATTATTAAAATGGTAAATATTACATTTCTACTTTTTGCCAAATTAAAAAAAAAAATCATGAGGAAAAAATACAAGGAAAAAAAAAAAAAACTAAATAAAAATTTTCACAACCAAATTTCTTCTACAGTTCCCTCAGTTCAATTTTAGAATCAGAACTCAAAACCAGATCTTCTGACTTTGGGTTCAGAGCTTAATTCATTACAATATTTAGCCCAATTTCTCAGTGTATTTAAATTACATATTCACTGATTTGTCAAATCACTTCAGTATTCTTGCCTTGAGAATACCATGAACAGTATGAAAAGGCAAAAAGGTATGACACTGGAAGATGAACCCCCCAGGTCGGTAGGTGCCCAATATGCTACTGGAGATAAGTGGAGAAATAACTCCAGAAAGAATGAAGAGATGGAGCCCAAGTAAAAACAATACCCAGTTGGGTATGTGATTAGTGATGAAAGTAAAGTCCGATGGTGTAAAGACAATATTACGTAGGAAACTGGAATGTCAGGTGTATGAATCAAGGTATATTGGAAGTGGTCAAACAGGAGATGGCCATAGTGAACATTGACATTTCGGTCATCAGTGAACTAAAATGGACTGAAATGGGCAAATTTATTTCAGATGACCATTATATCTACTACTGTGGGCAGGAATCCCTTAGAAGAATGGAGTAGCCCTCATAGTCAACAAAAGAAGCTGAAATGCAGTACTTGGGTACAATCTCAAAAATGACAGAACGATCTCTGTTCGTTTCCATGGCAAACCATTCAATATCACAGTAATCCAACTCTATATCCCAATAAATAATGCTGAAGAAGCCTGAAGTTGAACGATTCTATGAAGACCTTCAAGACCTTCTAGAACTAACATGCCAAAAAAGATACGCTTTTCATTATAGGGGACTCGAATGCAAAAGTAGGAAGTCAAGAGATACCTGGAGTAATAGTGAAGTTTGGCTTTGGAGTACAGAATGAAGCAGGGCAAAGGCTAACAGAGTTTTGCAAAGAGAATACATTGGTCATAGCAAATACTCTATTCCAACAATACAAGAGAAGACTCTACACATGGACATCACCAGATGGTCAATACCGAAATCAGATTGATGATATTTTTTGCAGCCAAAGATGCAGAAGCTCTATACAATCAGCAAAAACAAGACTGGGAGCTGACCATGGCTCAGCTCATGAACTCCTTATTTCAAAATTGAGACTTAAATTGACGAAAGTAGGGAAGACTACTAGACCATTCAAGTATGACCTGAATCAAACCACTTGTGATCATACAGCGGACATGACAAATAGAATCAAGGGTTTAGATATGATAGACAGAGTGCCTAAAGAACTATGGACAGAGGTTCATGACATTGTACAGGAGGCGGTGATCAAGACCATCCCCAAGAAAATAAAATGCAAAAGGCAAAATGGCTGTCTGAGGAGGCCTTACAAATAGCTGAGAAAAGAAGAGAAGCTAAAGGCAAAGGAGAAAAGGAAAGATATACCAATTTGAATGCCAAAGAATAGCAAGGAGAGATAAGAAAGCCGTCCTAAGTGAACAATGCAAAGAAATAGAAGAAAACAATAGAATGGGAAAGACTAGAGATCTCTTCAAGAAAATTAGACATACCAAGGGAACATTTCATGCAAAGATGGGCACAATAAAGGACAGAAATGGTATGGACCTAACAGAAGCAGAAGATATTAAGAAGAGGTGGCAAGAATACACAGAAGAACTTTATTAAAAATATCATCATGATCCAGATAACCACAGTGATGTGATCACTCACCTTGAGCCAGGCATCCTGGAATGCGAAGTCAAGTGGGCCTTAGGAAGCATCACTATGAACAAAGCTAGTGGAGGTGATGGAATTCCAGCTGAGCTATTTCAAATCTTAAAAGATGATGCTGTGAAAGTGCTGTACTCAATATGCCAGCAAATCTGGAAAACTCAGCAGTGATCACCAGACTGGAAAATGTCAGTTTTCATTCCAATCACAAAGAAGGGCAATGCTAAAGAAAGCTCAGACTACCACACAATTGCACTCATCTCACATGCTAGCAAAGTAATACTCAAAATTCTCTAAAACAGGCCTCAGCAGTACATGAACCATGAATTTCCAAATGTTCAAGCTGGATTTAGAAAAGGCAGAGGAACCAGAGATCAAATTGCCAACATCTGTTGGATCATCGAAAAAGCAAAAGAGTTCCAGAAAAGCTTCTACTTCTGCTTTACTGACTATGCCAAAGCTTTTGACTGTGTGGATAAAAACAAACTGTGGAAAATTCTTAAAGAGATGGGAATACCAGACCACCTGACCTGCCTCTTGAGAAATCTGTATGCAGATCAAGAAGCAGCAGTTAGAATCAGACATGGGAAGACTGGTTCCAAACAGGGAAAGGAGTACATCAAGGCTGTACATTGTCACCTTGCTTATTTAACTTATATGCAGAGTACATCATATGAAATGCCAGGGTGGATGAAGCACAAGCCGGAATCAAAATTATGGGGAGAAATATCAATAACCTCAGATATGCAGATGACACCACCCTTAAGGCAGAAAGTGAAGAGGAACTAAAGAGCCTCTTGATGAAAGTGAAAGAGGAGAGTGGAAAAGATGGCTTAAAACTCAACATTCAGAAAACGAAGATCATGGCATCTGGTCCCATCACTTCATGGCAAATAGATGGGGAAACAATGGAGACAGTGAGAGACTTTATTTTTTGGAGGAGCTCCAAAATCACTTACTGATGGTGACTGCAGCCATGAAATTAAAAGACGCTTGCTCCTTGGAAGAAAAGCTATGGCCAAACTAGACAGCATATAAAAAGCAAAAACATTACTTGCTAACAAAGGTCCATCTAGTCAAAGCTATGGTTTTCCAGTAGTCATGTATGGATGTGAGAGTTGGACTGTAAAGAAATCTGAGTGCTGAAGAATTGACGCTTTTGAACTGTGATGTTGGAGAAGACTCTTGAGTCCCTTGGACTGCAAGGAGATCCAATTAGTCAATGCTAAATGAAATCAGTCCTGAATATTCATTTGAAGGACTGATGCTGAAGCTGAAACTCCATGATTTGGCCACCTGGTGTGAAGAACTGACTCTTTGGAAAAGACCCTGATGCTGGGAAAGGTTGAAGGCAGAAGGAGGAGGGGATGACAGAGGATGAAATGGTTGGATGGCATCACCAACTCGATGGACATGAGTTTGAGCAGGCTCGGGGAGCTGGTGATGGAAAGGGAAGCCTGGCATGCTGCAGTCCAAGGCGTCGCAAAGAGTCAGACACGACTGAGTGACTGAATTGAATTGATCTGATGGCTGCTCATATTCTTGTTGGGAATAAGGCTCAGATCTTACAAGAGCTGTTCTGCAGCTGGAGGAGAAGCAACAGAAGAGGCTTGTCTGTAAAGCAGGTGACTTGACAGCACCGGGTGCAGCAAATAAAAAGGCAGCTGTTATGGGTGAGGGGAGCCGACAGGCCACCAAGGCCAGAAGTCAGGAAGCAGCAGCTGTGCCCTCTGCTTTCCACAGATTGCTGGAAGGGGTCAGCGGTGGGTTCTGCCAGAGGCTCACCCCCCCCTGTCAGCAGCCCGTGCCTGAGACTCTGCAAGCCCATTCTGGAGGGTTCAAGGGACCACAGAGGGGCCCTGGAGGCCAGACCCAGCCAATCGCAGGCCTGCCTGGCTCAGTGAGCTGGTGGGGCCAGGACAGTAGGGACAAAGACTGGAGAAGGAAAAGTTGGATCCTTCTTGCTTCAGGCTTCATGTCCAGGGCCAGGGCTGAATCTCTGCTCGGCTTCTGCTCAGATGCACTATTCTATCCCCAGATTCTATCCCTCTGCGGCTTCTTTGGAGATCACAGTGAAGAGTTCCTGTTTTCCCTACAAGCCTACCAGCCCATCTCTGCATTCATGAGAGTTTTAGTCACTCTGCATTTGGGGAACCAATGTGTTTCCAAGTAAGCAAAGAGGATGGGCCACTTAGGAAATGAATAGTCCTTTCCCCTTCCACTTACCAGTGAATCTTGGGGTCATTATGAAATGTTACACTCTGCCTTCGCTCATTCGCATGAGGGCTCTAGGCACCTCACAGGCCTCTGCTCATTAATACAGCTAAAGGAGCATTTACACGGTATTTAACATTGGCTGGCTCTCTCCCCCCACCCCCTGCTCAGTCCCCATGGCGCAGTCCAGTTTCTGGGATGAAACTTGATCAAAAATAAACACCTTCTCTCTCTCTGTTGAGACCTTCTTTCTTCCAGTTAGAAGAGAGGAGGGACATGTGTCACTTTGTTACATGGAGACAGCCGTCAATTTGGGCTCGATGCTGAGTGGGAAATGCTGATTTTTCAGATGTCTGTGTAACAGAAACAACAAGGCATCCACTTGGACGGCAACAGGATATTTCTTAGCCAAACTACACAAGAATGGGCTCTTCTAGAAGCCCAAGGAGAGGGGAGGAGAGCAGGCGTGTGGGCCCCAGGGCACAGCAGCTCTCCCAGATGGAATGGCATGTTAAATGGCAGCACAAAAGCCTGTAAGGCAGTTTCTGTGTTCCCGGGTTATTAAGTCGGCGTGGCGCAAGCAAGCAGTCAAATCCCCATGTGGTCTGGGTCCTCTGCCCACAGAGAGCAAGTGCTGAGGTGCACACCGCCATGAGCCTGCTATCCGTGAGTCTCTCTGCTGAAAAGCAAGGTCAGCCTTCCGGTGTTTTCATGAATCTAAGCACCACACAGGCCTCTGGTTCCCCGAAAGACACTGCTTGGGACTCTGGGACTAAAACCTTTCAGCTGCAAGTTCGGAAGCAGGTTAGGAAATGTCTCCTGCTTGCGGTTCACTGCCAACATTATTGCCTGCAGAGTGAAAAACAGGGAGAGGGGACCAGGGGAGAGAGGAAGGGGGAGAGGAAATGGGTGGTGATGGAGGGAGGGAAGCAGAGAAGCCATTGGTCTGAGGGTCAGGAAACCTGGCCTTAGTCTACAACCTGCTGATCATGAACTCAAAGACTCAGCACAAGGCTTCAGTTCAGTTCAGTTCAGTCGCTCAGTCATGTCTGACTCTTTGCAACCCCATGAATTGCAGCACGCCAGGCTTCCCTGTCCATCACCAACTCCCGGAGTTCACTCAGACTCACGTCCATTGAGTCAGTGATGCCATCCAGCCATCTCTTCTTCTGTCGTCCCCTTCTCCTCCTGCCCCCAATCCCTCCCAGCATCAGAGTCTTTTCCAATGAGTCAGCTCTTCGCATGAGGTGGCCAGAGTACTGGAGTTTCAGCTTTAGCATCATTCCTTCCAAAGAACACCCAGGGCTGATCTCCTTTAGGACGGACTGGTTGGATCTCCTTGCAGTCCAAGGGACTCTAAAGAGTCTTCTCCAACACCACAGTTCAAAAGCATCAATTCTTTGGCGCTCAGCTTTCTTCACAGTCCAACTCTCACATCCATACACGACCACCGGAAAAACCAGAGCCTTGACTAGACGGACCTTAGTCAGCAAAGTAATGTTTCTGCTTTTCAATATGCTATGTAGGTTGGTCATAACTTTCCTTCCAAGGAGTAAGCATCTTTTAATTTCATGGCTGCAGTCACCATCTGCAGTGATTTTGGAGCCCCCAAAAATAAAATCTGACACTGTTTCCACATCTATTTCCCATGAAGTGATGGGACCAGGTGCCATGATCTTAGTTTTCTGAATGTTGAGCTTTAAGCCAACTTTTTCACTCTCCTCACCCCCTTATTTGGATGGCAAAATATTTAAATTTTTGCTGAAGCTGTGATATGAAGGTCAGAGTAGAAGATGAGCATGAAGACACCTTATCATCAATGGAACCTAAATAAAACTGGGCCACTTTGAGGCCAATTTCAGTACAAAGTTATTATACACACACACACACACACACACCACAATTTCAAAAAGTGCTGAAAAGCAATTGTATATTTATACTGAGTGGCCCTTGGGGTGGCAAAGAGGATTTCTATCACACCCCGAAAAATCCTCCTAAAACAGCTTCTTAGATATCTCTTTCCCCAATATCTCTTTCTTCCTGGTGTTAATAGCTGTTCAGTGATCTCTCCTGTCTTCAAGTAGTCTAGCCTGTGCTGACCACACCTCTCACTTTCCCCTTCTCTTCAACCCCCTCCTCTAGACTTCTAGGTAATTTCTACCCTCTCCCCATGTCTGGCTCCACATGCTGACTTGTGTAGAGAAATCTGCTTCCCGTTCTGTAAGTTCCTTCCCCTCAGCCTTCCTACCCATTACCCTGATCTGACAGAGAGCCGACAGTGACCCACTAGTGTCCACATGGCACTCTCCTAAAAGCCCAGGAGCACAAGAAAATCGAAGTCACGTGCTTTGTGTTGTTGTATCTTTAATAAGGGATTGCTATCTAAGGAAATCTGGTAACATATGTCACAACAGCATGCAGTCAATGCCACGGCAATGCAAGTCTGTTCGATCATTTACTGAGAACCTGTCATGTCTAAGATTCTCTATAAGGTGGCTGCTGTGGTCTTTCTCACTATATCACAGAAAACCCAAAGTAAGGATGTCACTCTGCACCCTCAACCAACAGATCTTGCTTTAGAATCCCCAGGAGACAAGGTCTTACATACTGCCACAACTCTATTAATACCACTCAGCAGACGAAGAAACAAGGCTCAGGGAGGTTGAATGACCTTACCCATAACATCATATTCAGAGTTGAATCAAAATGTCAGACTCCAAAGCCCTTGATGTTTCATGCACGTGCTCAGTCACGTCTGACCATTGGCAGCCTCATGGACTGTATAGCCTGCCACGATCCTCTGGTCATGGAATTCTCCAGGCAAGAGTCCTGGAGTGGGTGGCCATTTCCTTCTCCAGGGGTCTTCCTGACCCAGGGATTTAACCCGTTGTCTCTTGTGTCTCCGGCATTGGCAGGTGGGTTCTTTGTCATTGCACCACCGGGGAAGCCCCTTGATGCCTCACTGGTGGTTAAATCATAGCCCCCACTCTTGTCTCTGTCCCTCCACAAGTCCCTCTTTCAGAGATAGGCCTGTATCCACTGCAAGATGCCTCTTACATAAAGATAGATGTGACTTTTGACATGTGATTTGATGGGTTGCCCTAGCTTCAATTAACCTCCTGTGACTTACTAAAGTCTCTGAAATTGTCATAACTCATGTCTTTGCTTTGGATTGGGCAGGGTCGTAAAATACATGGAACCCTTGCCCCAACTTCTCACACAGATATCACCAAAGGATCATAGCAGGCTTTCCTGCCAGGCTCAGGTAAGACACCAGAATATTTATCATCACAGAGCTCTAGAGAGCCACTACCAGTTATGTGACATGACAGTCGAGGAGAAACCTACTGGCCTGAAGCCTAAGACACTAATTCCCCAGTGAACATGTACATGAGTTACCAGGAGAGAAGAACTCATTTTGACATGGTTGATGACCCCCTCTTTAGAGAAACTCTTCCTTCTCTTGGCTTCTGAGATTTCACACTCCACTTGTTTCCTTCTCGCTGTGTCTCCAGTCTGCCTGCTCCCCTGTCTGTCTCCTCATCATCCTGGTTGGTCTCTTCAGGTTGGTACCTCAGGGCCCCATTTTGGTCCCTTTATCTCTCTGTCTATACTTTCTCTCCCCACAAGCTCACCAAGTCCCATAGTACAGATGTCTGTCAGTGGATACCAAATCTACATCTGCAACACAAATTCAGCTTCTAATCCCAAACTCAGAAGCCCATGTGTGTGTTCTAAGTTGCTTCAGTCGTGTCTGGCTCTTTGCAACAATATGGACCATAGCCAGCCAGGCTCCTCTGTCCATGGGATTCTCCAGGCAAGAATAGGGAGTGGGTTGCCACACCCTTCTCCAGAGGATCTTCCCAACCCCGGGATTGAACTCACATCTCTTATATCTCCTGCACTGGCAGGCAGGTTCTTTACCACCAGTGCCACCAGAGAAGCCTGTCCAGTACAATGAAGGGGAGAGCTCTTGATTTCTTTCCCAACTTGCTCTTTCTCCATCTCAGTGAGCAACACCATTCTCTCTCCAGTTCAGTTCAGTTGCTCAGTTGTGTTCAAGTCTTTGCGATCCCATGAACTGCAGCACGCCAGGCCTCCCTGTCAATCACCAACTCCCAGAGTCCACCCAAACCCATGTCCATCAAGGCAGTGATGCCATCCAGCCATCTCATCCTCTGTCATCCCCTTCTCCTCCTGCTCTCAATCTTTCCCAGCATCAGGGTCTTTTCAAATGAGTCAGCTCTTCGCATCAGGTGGCCAAAGTACTGGAGTTTCAGCTTCAGCATTAGTCCTTCCAATGAACACCCAAGACTGATTTCCTTTAGGATGGACTGGTTGGATCTCTTTGCAGTTCAAGCCAAATCTTCTCTTATTTTCCCCACAACATCCTATCTATTCCAGAAACAATTCCCATTGACTTTATTATATGACCTAACATTTACTTCTGCTTCATTGACTCCACTAAAGCCTTTGACTATGTGGATCACAACAAACTGTGGAAAATTATTAAAGAGATGGGAATACCAGACCACCTTATCTGCCTCCTGAAAAATCTCTATGCAGGTCAAGAAGCAACAGTTAGAACTGGACATGGAACAACAGACTAGGTTCAAAATTGGGAAAGGAGCGTGTCAAGGCTGTTTATTGTCACCCTGCTTATTTAACTTACATTCAGAGTACATCATGAAAAATGCTGGACTGGATGAAACACATTCCAGAATCAAAATTGTGGGGGAAAATATCAATAACCTCAGATATGCAGATGATACCACTCTTATGGCAGAAAGTTAAGAGGAATTAAAGAGCCTCTTGATGAGAGTGAAAGAGGAGAGTGAAAAAGCTGGCTTAAAACTCAACATTCAAAAAATAAAAATCATGACATCCAGTCCCATCACTTCATGTCAAATAGATGGGGAAACAATGGAAACAGTGACAGACTTTATTTTCTTGGGCTTCAAAATCACTGCAGAGGGTGACTGCAGCCATGAAATTAAAAGAAGCTTGCTCCTTGGAAGAAAAGCTGTGACCAACCTATAAACCTATACATCAAAAGCAGTAACAAAAGTGTGATTAAAAAGTGGCTGGAGAAGACTCTTGAAAATCCCTTGGACAGCAATGAGATCAAACCAGTCAATCCTAAAGGAAATCAACCCCGAATACTCATTGGAAGGACTGATGCTGAAGTTGAAGCTCCAATACTTTGGGCCCATGATGCGAAGAGCTGACTCACTGGAAAAGACCCTGATGATAGGAAAGATTGAAGGTGGGAGGAAAGGGGATGATGAAGGATGAGATAGTTGGATGGCATCACCAACTCCTTGGACATGAGTTTGGGCAAGCTCTGGGAGCTGTTGATGGACAGGGAAGTCTGGCATGCTTCCGTCCATGGGGTAGCAAAGAGTTGGACATAATTGAGTGACTGAACAAGAACAAAAATTCCAAATCCATTTACTTTTCCCTTCTCAGTGACCACTTTATCTCGACAGAGGCACAACCCTGTAAGAGTTCTACTAGCTAGCCTCCCTGCTCAACACTTTGCCTCTTTCAGCCTAATCTCCACACAGCAGCCAGTAAGCTTCTTAAAATGTAAAGCGAACACACCAACCTCTTCCATAAAACCTGCACGGGATCTCCCTCACACTTAGAATACAATCCACACTCCTTCGTCCAGCTTAGTGGAACTTCCTGTAATCCGTTTCCTTCCTTCTTCTCCACCGTCACTTCCTGAATGTCTCTCCTTTGCATGTGATATTCCAACTACACTGTTCTTTCTCCGAGTTCTTGGAACAGCCACCCTTATTCCTGCCTTAGGGCCTTTGCACTGACTGCTTCTGCCATCTGAACGTTCTTCCCCCAGATCTTCATAGACAGGATCTTTCTTGTAACTGATATATCAGCTCATGTGTTAGCTCTTCTGAGAAGGTTTTCGTGACCACTCAGTCTAAAGCAGCTATGTATATGGCTGATACTACAAATTACCTGGTGCGGATGTAACATACGACCACAAAAGGGATAGCTTAAAATGACAGATATCTTTCTCTCTCAGTTCTGGAAGGCAGAGAGCAAAAAATTAAGATATGAGCACCATCCGTGTCCCTCTGAAGGTTCTAGAGAAGAATCCTTCTTGGGACACTTCCAGCTCCAGGGGGTCCAGGCATTCCTTGACTGGTGACTGCATCGTTCCAGTCTTTGCCTCTGTGGTTTCTCTGCTTCTCTTCTGTCTTAAAATCCCCCTCTGCCTCTTTCTTATATGAATACCTGTGACTGTATTTATATTTCACCTGGATAATCTGGGATAAGCTCCTTCTCTCAAGATTCTTAACTTTATCATATCTTTCCCATAGAAAGGAATATTGTAAGTCCCAGGGATTAGGACTCAAACATATATTTTTATTTAACTGCACCATGGCAAGTCATTGGTTTTTAGCCTTCTGTTTAACCCTATTAGTGTTCTTGTTTATTTCCATATCAAATTGTTTGTTAGTTAAATTTGTATCTCTCCACCATGTTGCCTCCTGTTCCCCTCTAATGTTGACAATAGTGCTGAGCACAGGGAACGTACCGTAAAGTATTTCTTAACGATTACAGTAAACCAAAAGATTACAGTAAACCAACAGTATGTAAAGTTTTTCATTTCCTTACTTACTCCTTAAAATCCTTTCTTTACATGCAGAAGCCAAAGGAGAGGACTGAGGTGAGTTAGAAGCTGAGCCCTTTTGTTTGCAGCAAGGGTGGGAGGCTGGGAGCTCCGGCCCTCAGTTCTCCAATCCCTTCCGGTGATATGCACTAGAGATTGGAGAAACTGTCTGAAACAACAGTTTAATAACTTGGCTCAAATTAGCTACTTGGGAGAACTAGGGCACAGAGAAACTTGGAAGAAATGGGGCGCTGAACAGACATATTTTGATACGTGAGCTGGTGCTGGGGGTAGAGACACGCGGCTGTGCGCCTGGCTCCACAAAGAGAGAACTTGGTTGCTGTAGGGAGGAGGCACTGTACAGGCTAGAGGACTGGAAAATGAACTTGGACTCTCAATATTACATGGTCTGTCATTTCCAAAATGCATCCTTATGCCCTGGAAAGAATGAGGCTGAAGGCTTTTTTGATCTTGAGTTGGGAAAGGGAAAGGCTAGAGAGGCTTAGAAGTACAGGCTCTACAATCAGTCAGGAACCAAACCAGGATCCACCACTTCACAGACATATGATCTTAAATAGGCTCCTTAAGCTTTCCAAATCTCATTTTTCCTCATCTGTAAAATGGGGATGACAATAATGCGTACCTCATAGGTGTTGAGTATTTTAAGATAACTCACATTGAGCACTTAGTATTAATAAAGGCAATTAATAAGACTTAGTAATTGTTGCAATTTATGGCAAGCTATGCTCATGTACTGATGACATGAGTGAAGTGAAAGTTAAAGTCACTCAGTTGTGTTTGGCTTTGCAACCCCATAGACTATAGTCCATGGAATTCACAGGGCCAGAGTACTGGAGTGGGTAGCCTTCCCTTCTCCAGGGGATCTTCTCAACCCAGGGGTCAAACCCAGGTCTCCCACATAATGCTACCCACTTCTTGAGTCATTTCCATTTCCTGATTCTCTAGCCAAATGATCTCTGCACCAGCCTAGAGGATAATTCATTCATTCACTCCCTCATTCACTCAGAAAGTATTAAGTACCTACCATGACTGAGAAACTGTTCTAGCAGAGAAGAATTAAGAAGACATAAGACAAAGTTCCTTTTCTCAGAAAGCTTGCCTTTTGGTGGTGGAGAGAAAGAAATAAGCAATTCAGCTCTCTGGGGAAGCCCTGGAAATGCCCATGCCCTTCTGTGTTTCTTCCTCACCTTGGGTTCACTGCTCAGGTATAAAGTGTACCCTCGGAGCCTAACCTGAGTGCTGCTTTGCTGGAGCTAGGGTTGACTGCCTCGGCAGCCCTCCAGCACCACAGAGGGGCCACGCCACCCCTCCCACTGCATGTCTGTGACGATTTCCTAAAAGAGTGTGAAAGGCCTGTTCCCATGTGGTCTTTGACGATGATGATCGATAATGACGAAGATGATACGGTTAGAAGCAACTACCGTATTAGGGGCCCTCCTCAGTGGTGGGCACTGTGCGTGCTATTTTATACTGATCACCTTATTTAAAACTTCACTCGAACCTGTGAACTGAATTCTGTTATGATTCTCACTTTAGACACAAAGAAAGGAAGAATCAGAGAGATTGTGAAACCTGTGCAAAGATGCTGCTTCTAAGGGGCCCAGCTGGGACTTGATTTGATTACAAGCCTTGGCCTCAAACCTGTGCTGTGCTCCCTGCTCTGTGGGTTCCCAGGAGGCCTCCGGTGAGCATGGGTGGCGCCCCCGGCAGACATGCAAGGCGAGCCTGGTGCGCAAGGAGCTGGGTTGGGCTGCCTCTGGCTGGCTGATGCCCGGGGCAGGACGTGTCCTTCCCTGGACTCGGCACTGCTGTGCACAGACTGACTGACCGCCCACTCTGCTCACGTGAGAAGGAGGCCTGCTCTTCCTCAGGATTCTCTTGTGTGAGTGAGAACCTGCCACCCGCCGTCAAGTTTATATGGCCTCACAGTGGGGAGAGGATGTGGTTCTCAGCCTCCTGGCTGGGGAGACCTTGGGCAAGACACTTAGCCTCTCTGAGCCTCACTCTCCTTCCCCGGGGACGTGCACTCAAGATAAAACCTACCTCACAGGTAACTGTCAGGAATGAGTGGAGATAATACAGAAAAGTACCCACCACAATGTCTGATATGGAAAGAGAATCAAACTGCTAGGAAGAGAGGGAGGAGACAGATTTCAAATCTAGGCTAATGATCATGTCTCCTTGGCCAAGCTCCTTCTCTTGTCCCTGTTTGCCAAATGTGTGCCAAAGTACTGACCTGTTAGGTCCTTCAATTCCCAACCTGTAGAAGTCAGTGGGTCTCCGAGGAACAGAGAGACTCCACCAAACAAGCAGAGACAAGCCCTTTCTTCCTTGCCACGTCTGCAAAGCTCACAGCTCAGGGCCAGCACTTGGTCGGTGCTCAGAAATGGATCACGGAGGAGTCAGGTCCTCTTCAGGCTCCTCATGCACTCAAAAGCCCTCTGCCTGCCCTTTCCATGGGCTGTTCCTTCTGTCTCAGATTCTTCCTGCTCCTCTTGAGCGTATTAACCACTTCTGACCTTCTTATCACTGCTGGGTCACATGTTCTCCCAAGATGGTGTCCCTGGCCTCCTTGACTAAGTCAACACCTCCACCTCCCATCATACATGCTCATAATAATGTGGAGTTGCCTTCCTAAGGAGGCACTAGTGGTAAAGAACCTGTGGGCCAATGCAGGAGACATAAGAGATGAGGGTTTGCTCCCTGGGTTGGGAAGATCCCCTGGAGAAGGGAACAGCAACCCACTCTAATATGCTTGCCTGGAAAATCCCACGGACAGAGGAGCCTAGTGGGCTCCTACATGTTGCCAAGAGTTGGACACGACTGAAACAACTTAGCATGTGTGCACGCCTTCCTAATAGTTAAGATTCCCCCAGATACTCAGCAGTATCTGGCTCCCAACAGACACTCAGAAAATATTTATTACAACTCAATGTATGAATGAATGGAAACTTCAGACAATAAAATATAGCCCTGATTCTCAAAGTGGGGGCCCGGCATCTAGTCAGTGCTGCCCCACACCCCTCTTGCCGTCCTCCCCAGTCTCCATCCTGCATCTCACCCTCTCCACTCTCAGCCCCGCCTCCTCGCAGGCCCTCAATCTTTCAAGTGGAGCCTGCCGTGTAAGCAGGAGGGGAGAAACTATAAGCCCTTGCTAAGGTTTAAAGATGCGCTCACCTGAAATTGCACAATTCATCCCGTGGGCTCAGCAGGAAGGTGGCATTTGGAGAAATCACACCTCTGAGCTGCCAGGATACAGACAAACAGCCAGGAACAGAAGCTGGCCCAACTGGGACCCATCCAGAGAGCAGCAAACGCGCACAGTGTGCTCACCAGCAAAGTGTTGCTATTTCTCAGGGGGAACGTTCAAGAGTCTCTGCCTATCTGAGGGTTCCTTCTCCTTGATTCCTGGGTAATTCTTGTTAAACAGAGGGGCAGTCCACGTAACTTACTGCTCTGGCTGTCATAGTTCAAGCTGTTCCTAGCTGGGCTGGGCAAGTAAAGGGTGATGAGAGCAGAGATCTAGGATCAGCAGGCCCCAGAAGGGCCAGTCTCCACCCCACCCCACTTCCAAGTGCTGACCTTGAACCTGACCCTGGCTGGGCTTCCGCCTTCCCCATGACTCAGCTCACCAGCATCATCTTCTGGCTCTGACACTCACTAGCACTAAAACGCTGGGCAAGTTTCCTCACTTCAGTTGTCTCACCTATCAAATGGGGATGATAATGTGCCCTTCTTCACAGCATCAGTTTGAAGATATAAAAAGTGACTCATTGCCACCAGCCTGAAGTCTGACTCAGATTTGCAGATGTGAGACCTTCTTTCTGTCCACCCAGTTTTTTTGGGGGGAAAAAAACAACAAAAGGAGACTGAATTATAACCAATATTTAAAAACATGAAGATGTCACAAGCTAAATTTGCATCATCTCCTGAATGCTAGAGATGCTGGTGTGATCCCTGGGTGGGGAAGATGCCCTGGAGAAGGGAAGGCCACCCACTCCAGTACTCTTGCCTGGAGAATCCCATGGAGAGAGGAGCCAGGTGGGCTACAGTCCGTGGGGTCCCAAGAGTTGGACAGGACTGAGCACGCACAGCACTTGAAAAAAAGAACAAATCAGATCATATAAAGGCACTGACGCTCTTTGTCTGGAAGCCACCAGCTGGGACTGTCCACACGCCTCATGTCACTCTCCACCTGCCCCTCGGGTTGTCGGAGTCCCACAGGCCCTGCAGTGACGTGTGCTGCCCCTTGCCGTGGTCCCCGCAGAGACTGCTCTTGCGACCCCATGTGCACTGCCCAGCCGCACCTCTTTGAGGATCCCAGCATCTCACCAGGGCAGCAGTTGCCTTAGCTGAGATCTATGTTACAACGCCAACTGTTCAGCTGATAGAGGCAAAGCCTACAGCCTTGTGGCTTAAAGGAGAGGGAAGAGTGGGTCTAACATGACAGAGATTATGAGACATGTGCTCACATTCAGATGGAGGGTTGGAGACATTGGTTTAAGACTCCTGGAGAGAGGTTTTCAAAACTAGCGTGTGTGTGCTAAGTTGCTTCAGTCATGTCCAACTCTGTGCGACCCTATGGACTGCAGCCCACCAAGTTCCTCTGTCCATGGGGATTCTCTGAGCAAGAATATTGGAGTGGGTTGCCATGCCCTCCCTCTGGGGGTCTTCCCAGGGATCGAACCTGTGTCTCTTGGGTCTCTTGCATTGGCAGGCAGGTTCTTCACCACTAGCGCCACCTGGGAAGCCCCTTTTAAAACTAGACCTTAAACTGAAAAAATAGGGTTCACTTTTAAGAGCATGTTGAGGTGATGCCAGTCCCATGGGGAAGGCAGTGGCAGAGGACCAGGCAGCAGATAAACGTGCATCCCTTTAGAGATACGGCAACTGGATTAAGAACTGCTGAGGGATGGGAGAAGTCAGGTCAAAAGAGTGATAACCTGTCACAATCAGAAAGGGTGGCTGTTAACAGGAAACCTTCCTTCTCAGTGGGAGGGGTCCCTACAAGGACCCCGGGGCTCAGCTGAAAGCATATGAAATATCACTGGTGAAGCGGCTCAAACATTTCTGCATTGATTCATTGGTAGGACTGTTTGGAAACTATTTGATCGCCTGAATCTGGGACATCATAGCATTTTTGAGCTGCAGCAAGGCCCTGGAGCCCTTTGACAAACATTCTATAATTTCAGAATCCAGGGCTTACACAGAGGAGAGTTCCCATTTATTTGAACCCACAGTTCTTAGAACAATTTTCAAAGTGAAAATCAAAATTCTACAGACCAGTGTATATGAGAAACTTGGGGCCTTGCTACACTATAAATTCTAATTCAGTAGATCTGGGGCACGGCCCAAGGTGACGCTTTTCTAGCAAGCTCCCAAGTGATGCCAGGACTGCTGGGCCAAGGACCACGCTTCACCAAAAGTACTTGGGAAATTCAGATTGAACGCAGCAAACCTGACGGTAGTCTTAAAACTAAGCCTTTCTGGGTCAAGGGAAGCAAACCCTTGGGGAACCCAGGGAGAAAGCTTGATTCCTGTAACACTGAACGCAAACTGCCATGATGAAGCTCTTAAAAAGTCCCTCAGTGAAGGATTGCATAGGTCTCCATTCTCCTACAGTTGTTTTCTATAAAGTCACAGACTGTTTCCTAAGGACCCCCACTTAGAAAGCTTCTCATATGGAAGTTTCCAGGGCAGGGGTCGGGGGACAGGCAGGTGAGGAATTCTTGTTCCCAACCATGTAGTCTTGAGATTCCAAACCCAGGTCCCCTGCGATGACTTAGGCAAAAAGCCAGCAGATCCCTGCCAAGCTCATCCAGAGGCCAAGCAGAAGTCATTCAGAAGAACCATGCTCCCTGCATCACAGAACTCAGAAGCGGGGCGGCCCGGCCGGCCAGTGGATATGGGGATATGGGCTATTCACAGAGTTTTACATCTGGTGCTCAGCTTCCGCCATCCTGCTCGGCACCAGCGCTGTGAGGTGTGACATATCCAGGGCGGGGGCCCTCAGCCTCAGCCCTCAGGACATTTGTGTGTGTGTTAGTTGCTCAGTCGTATCTGCCTCTCTGCAACCCCTGACTGTACCCTGCCAGGCTCCTCTGTCCATGAACTTTTTCAGGCAAGAATACTGGAGTGGGTTGCTATTTCCTTCTCCAGGGGATCTTCCCAACCCAGGGATCAAACCCAGGTCTCTTGCATTGCAGGCAGATGCTTTATCATCTGAGCTACTAGGGAAACCCAGGACGTTTAGGGATGTTAAATGGGCTGTTTAGCAGCATCCCTCACTTCTATCCACTAGACGCCACTAACAGTCCTCCACCAAGTTAAAAATGTCTCACAAGTCCCATGGGAGGCAAAAAACTGCCCCCAACTGAAAAACCACTCATCTATAGTTGGAGGCAGAGATTCAAATTCCAGCACTCATACTTTTTATCTGTGAGGTCTTGAGCAAATTACTTACATATCAGACATCAGGCTCTCCATCTGCACAAAGGACATAAAGCAACGCTAATAATAATGTTATTACCTCATAAGACAGTTGGGCGAGTTAGACGACTAGGGCCCGCAGAGTTCTCAGAACCACCTGAGACGGAGCGAGGGCGAGAGGTCTGCTGTGTGTTGCCTACTTGGCTCCCCTGCCATCATCACCAAGCCCGACACAGACTCGCCACTCTGGCAAACCTTGTGAAGCCAGTTTGCCCAGTTTTACAAATCCTGATATTTAAGCCCCTTCATTCTTTCTCTTTATTATTTGAGAGCTAGGGAAGCAAGAAGCATAGGAAATGTTTTCCCCTGAAGTTCAAAAGAGACATGGAGAAAGAAACCAGAGAAAGGTGTGAATTGAATCCCCAAAGAGTCCACATGTGGGGGGTTCTTTTATGTGCCGGAAAAGTTTTACTCAGTGTTTCCTGGAGGGGCACACATCAACTCTCCCTACAAAGGTAGAAGCCACTCTGGCTCCTTCTGACCCTCCCCTCCCCAACCCTGTGTCCCTATGGTTTGTCTGTATGTCTTTCAGTCTCTTACACACACACACACACACACACACACACACACACACACTCATGAGAAGCAGGAAGAGGAGATTCAGACATTTCTATCCACCACTGATCTAAGAAGCTGAAGACTTCTGTTGGTTTTAGAACCCCAGTCAGAAAGGAACCCTAAATCTTTCATTTGTGTTTCATGAATTCTCTTTTATTCTGCTTTTCGAATCAGTCAGGGACAGCAGACATGTGGCTCTGGTCTGCAGGGCAGTCCTGTATCTAGGAGACTTTTATAGCATCAGCACTGACTGCCGTCCCCACCAAGAAGGAGCAACCTGTGTCCTCCTATGAGGATCCTGGATTCCAGACTGTTTCTGGAATCCCACGGGCTGGGGAGGGGGTTGCTGAGTGCACTGTGACATCCACCACAGCTCAGTGCAGGGGTCCGGGGCTGAGAAGTGAGATGGCAAACACTTCCCTGACAGTATTTCCATCAGAGCAAGAGAGAGAAGGCCGAGGGAATCTCATGGGAGCCTGGGAAAAATCAACATGATATCTGGGCATATTTTCGAGATAGGGCGAATAAAACACACACACACACACACACACACAAAGGTTTAAGGAAGATAATGACCCAAGAAACAATAACAGCACCATAAACAAGAGATTGCCAAACAGCAACTGTAGGTTGGAGGTTAGGCAAATTCTTACATATAACAAACAAGCAATTTAAATGACTCCTGGACAGTCTCCAAGGCATCATCTGAAGTACCACCTTGAATTTATTTTGCAGCAGTTGCCATGCCAACAGGAAGACTGGATTCTAAAGGGTAAATGGACACTCCACCCCCAAGCTGCCTTGCACCTCATGCTTCGACCAGACTGGGTTTCTCCCTGTTCCCCTGGCCTGCCTGCTCCCTCCTGTCTCCCCAACACCTTCAAAAGTTGTATTAAAGGTGAAGTCTTCCACCCTCTGAATCCCTGCCTCTGCTTGGCACTCAGAAGTCTCTGTTCACACCCCTGCAGATGCCACAGGCTGCTCTTGGGATCCACAAGGAGCCCTCCCCCAGACATAGCTGGGAGTGCATCTGAGTCACCCTGGAGCTAAGCTTGGTGCCTGCAGTACAACAGGGATCCAAAAGCTTAGACTGGTGGATGCTGAAAAGATGCCTCAGAAACCCTATCTCCTGCCCACTGTGATTTTCAGATTGCATTTAGAAAAATACTACACATAAAAAACTGAAGAAAATGTCTCACACCAGAGTAGATGATTAATAAATATTTGTTGAATGGGTGAACAGAGGAGCAAATAATGAGTGAATCAACGTTAGGTGAATTCAGGTTTTTATAATAATTCTCTGTACTCACATCTAATGTTTACTGGTGGAAGTTTGGGCAGTATTTCACAACAGAGCTAGGCATCCAAATCAGTGACTAATTACTGTCAGCTACCTGCCGGGCCCTGTTTGAAGCTTTTCCCTCACATTCTCTGCCATCTTCAGGATACCTGGAGAGGTTGGTTTCTATTTGCTGTGGAGAAAATTGAGGCTAGTGAAGGAAACCTAAGTCTGTTTTCCCATCCCCACCACCAACATTAATATAGGAGGAGGCAGAGAGGGCTTTGAACCCAGGTCTAGGTGGTCTCTGGGCCCCCGCCTCATGGAGGCCAAGTGCCAAGCCTCCAAACCAGACGACTTGGGTTTGAATTCTAGCCTCGCCTCATTACCATCTCTGTAAGAGTGAACAAATAGCACAAGATCCCTCCACCTCCCATTTCTGGAATGTGAGATGATTGCCGCCCCCTCCTCTGTATGGTGGGGAGAGGGCACAGGTCAGACCACGCCCTGAAAGCACTTACCCTGAGCCTGGCACATAGATGATTGTTGGTGAACAGGCAAACATTCACTACTGGAGATGCTAGGCTTTGCACGAAATAGCATGCATTTCCCACTTTGGGAAATGTAGGCTGCAGACCGCTCAAGGACAAGGATCAGCTCTGTATTTATACAGTTTCAAAACACAGGGCACATCCACACAGACATTTAGATAGTGGGTTCTCCTGATTGTGAATGGCCCTTTTTCTCTTGAGAAAAAGAAAAGAATAAATGCCATTACATTATATGTGGGCCTGCTCCAACTTTTATATAAGTCTCAATATATATGTTTGTTTATCTTTGGTTTATTTATACTGTTAATGTTTTAGAATCTTTATGTCTCAGTCATTGGGGAACAGAAGGATCGCTTTTCTATCTTTAGCAGACCTTATTTCTGCCTTGCTTCTCTTTGCATCACAGATATGCATCAACATGATTTCTGGCTCCTCTCTCAATTAGTGGTCTAGTTTCAAAGCAGAAGGCGAGAGGAATGTCTTGGTAAGAGGAGAGAGGGAGAGAGAGGAAATACAGGGCAAGGATCAGAATCTTGAGGTGTTTGTAAACTCAGGTCAGCTTTGGAATAGCAGGGGAAGGGGATGTTCAGGAAGACCCAGTACTGAAAACTTCTTCTACCATGTTCTAAGCCTCCAATGTTAAATGATCTTTGTACTGATCCACTTGGGAAATGACGGTGCTCGGTAGCCCTTGAAATGTCTTATTGTGGACGCATCTCAGAGAGAGGAGCTGAGAGCACGCACGGCGGCGCATGGTTTTGATAGAAGGCCCTGTAACTGAAGATAACTGTACCACCGTGTGGACCTTCTGGCTGGAGGCACCTACTGCGTCTTTTCTGCATCAGCGTGCACTGAGGGGCAGATCTTCAAGGGAAATTCGGAAGGCAAGCAGAAGGGATGTAAGAAATGAATGTCTCCACCGGGGAGCAGATGGAATCGGACTGGAATCAGCCTGTGAGGAGAGTGCGGCTTGTTTGGGAAGAGCTTTCTCTGACTGCAAAGCTGCAGCACCTGCTGAAGACCTGGGGCCACTTGGTCATGTAAGCACCGGGGAGCAGGACGAACTCCTGGGAGTCAGAAGACACTTCAGAGATTTCTCACGTCAATTTACTGGTGCCGAGCACTGCACCTGGGGCATAGTGAGTGATCACTCACTGTTGCCAAATATATCTATTTGTAAGTAGATACTTTTTTTTGCAGGCAATATGGTAGAAAAGGCATCAGAACCAAAAGATCAGAAAGAACCAGAAAGGTCTGCATTCAAATCTCTCCCTCACTACTTAGTACTTAGACAAATGTAGGAGAATAAAGCTACCTCTGTCTTTCTGTCTATAAAACGGAATACTGGAACCTTGAAGAGGCAAGTGAGAACTGAAATGCGAGTAAGCCACACTGCATAGTACCTGGTGTACTGGTGCTCTAAGAATGCTAACTTTTGCTGGAGGTAAGAGGAAAACAGAAAGATGCTGAAATAGTGTGGTTGCCTGGAGAAAAATAATTTCAGTGTTGATTAGGTAGAGATACGTCCAGTTTTTCATTTTTACTGCAGAACAAGTCATTTGTCCTTTGGAAAGACAGGCTTAAGGTTGAGAGAATGATTAACTCATGTTATGCAAATAAATCTCTTTATCAGATTAGATTATGGTTAGCAGTGTGCTGGTAAATGTCCAACAACTGATTTGCCAAAAATAATTATGCATAAATAAAGATAATCTCATTTTAAGTTTTACTGTACAATTACTTATTGTAAGTTTTACGTAAGGGAGATGGTGAGGGACAAGGAGGCCTGGCATGCTGTAGTCCACGGGGTCGCGTAGAGTCGGACATGACTGGGTGACTAAACAGCAACAATACGTTTTACTGACACAAAGTATATCTGTTGTTGTTCAGTTGCTAAGTTGAATGTGATTCTTTTGCGACCACATGGACTATAGAGCACCAAGCTCCTCTGTTCGTGGGATTTTCTAGGCACTAATACTAGAGTGGGTTGCCCTTTCCTTCTCCAGGGGGACTGCCTGATCCAGGGATCAAACTCACATCTCCTTCATTGGCAGGCAGATTTTTTACCACTAAGCCATCAGGGAACCCCACCAAGTATATGCAGCACACAGTTTACAAGTGATAGTAAAACATACAATGTTCTACATTTCAATTGATTGTTATAGAATGGTTTTTAATTTTTGCTGAACTCTTCTATTCATAGCCATTCAATCTCGATTTAAAATATATTTCTAGGATAATGGCTACTGATACAACAGACCCCTAAGTGTAAGCAGCATTATTAAAATTTTTCTATCACCTTCTTAGATCTTAGACAGTCAACGTCAAAATGAATCCAGTCCCAATTTGTAGCTTGCTAATTTCCTGGTGTAAATACTCTCACCAAGGTCAGTTTTCAGCTACTAACAGAATGTCAATGAAAGTCACATTGTGAAAAGATGTTCCATGACATACTCTTATATAGTATTTTACTATACCGATATTAAGAGACTAGATTAAACAACCTCAAAAGCAGTGATCATACTAAAAGCAGTGAAATACTTAGGAAGTGATAGGTATGGAATCTTTATAACCTTTGTTCCTAATTCATTTAATTTTAAATGTATATTTAATTTTTAATTAAGGTTGCGTTTAACAAGCAGCTCATAAAACTGCTGAAGTGGCTCCACCGGTAGGAGCTGATGACAGTATGCCGCACTGGTAGCCAAGCCTGTCTGAAACTCACAGCCCCACTGTCTCTAAGCCTAAGGGAAACTTAGGCTGAGCTGCAGCTTCTGTGAAGACCTCCCTCACTCATCTGGTTCCTCCCGCGCTTCTCTCCTTGTCTTGTGACGTCTGCCCGCCACTTTCTCTGCCCTTTCCTACTACTCCTGTTGTCACCTTGGTCAATGCCGTGGCTCTGCCACACTTGGACCCCTGCAGAGCCCTCCTAAGGGTTCCGTTTCCTCTTTCCTCCTCTACATCACTGGCAGGTCTCTTCCCAGATTCACCTTCCTGACCTGTCCCCTTAGCCCAGTTTTCCTGCTCCAAAGCCTTTGATGGCCCTTTCAAGCTTGTGGGATAGAGTTCACACCCTTTAGAGGTTCTGGAGATGGCTACAGAATAATGGGAATGTACTTAATGCCACAGAACCGTATGCAAAAATAAGGTTAAAATGGTAAATCTTATGTTATATATGCTTGACCCCCAATAAAAAAAGGTCCTTAGACAACTGAGGCCCTTGTTTAGAAGTTACTCGACTTATCTTCCCTGTTCTCTATTATTGCATTTCCACTCACTGGCCCCATGTGCTTGGCGCTGTGCTGAACAGCCTAGCCTAAGCCTCAGTGTGATCCTGTAAAGGAAGTGCTGTTATTGCCACCATTTTGCAAATGACAAAACTGAGGATGAGACACCGCAAAGGTCATACCTCCCAGAGTGTTGTCTTGGCGCTGTTATCAGTAGCTATGCAAATGTAACTGCTTAACCATCACCGTTGGAATATCACCAATTCTGTGATAGTTTTCCATGTAAGGGCCAGGTCCACAGAGACATTAAAAAGGCACTCCCCTTGAATAATATATAAAAGGGGTAATGAAGATAAATAATATTTTAAGGCACTATCTTGAAAATCATTAATAAAAAAATGATGGGCATCATATTAACATTTAAATAAGAACAGTATCTGACCCTGCACTTAGCTATGTCTTCCTCACTACAGCCTAATCCTGCACCTGATTGAGGATTTGGTAAAATAAAATGTTATTTACCAAAGCAGGCCATGCCCTGGGGCTTACAGTTTGCCAATTTTTTTAATATATTACATAAAAATGATAATTTACATTAATTACTGAGTTTCTTGGAGTCTCCCTAAATTTTGTTCCTGAGGTAAACACCTCACTCGCCTGACCTCATCCTGGACCTATTGTCTCAGCACCTAGAAAGAAAGGTCCTTATCATTCTTTCTCTACTCTTCCCCAACTTCCCAAGTCTTAGGTCCTGAATTTTCATCTTATGCTTGTTCTACTCCAGGGAAGCGTGGCTATTTTATATCATAGGATTTTTTTTTTTAAGAGAAAGGAGAAAAGTCTGTAAGAATAAACTATTTTATTATTGTTGTTAACAACAGAATATTTCTAGGACTCAAACTATGCTTCTACAGAATAAGAACTATGGAGATGCCTGGGTCAATAAAACACGTCAATAAGAAAGGGTGTTGGCCTTTGTAGGCAAAATTTTCATAAAGATTTCATACCTTACATACCACTTGGACACTGTTTGAAAACTAACTCACCAATGATGGGATCTATTTACTGCTGAAAACAGAAACACTGACTTCCAGTGCTGGGGCAAAAAAAACCGCCTTCATTTAATCTTTTACGTATTAAGACAATCTGGAGCTGGTATACAGCTGCATTTCTAGTTCATTCTTTAGCTAAGGAAGTATCCTCATGAGAAATTGCTCTTTGTATTTTTTTAATGATTAAATGCCTAGGGGATTTTTACACATACATGCACTCACACAAAATAGCTTTCAAGACAACTAATTAAAGAAGACAGTGGCACAGCTTTAGCAAAAGGTCCGAAGCTACCGTCAAAGCACTGGATTAGTTCTGGGTTCCAGGCTTTGAGTGGGCAGTTTCCATGAGTTACGCCAGGCCTGAGCAGTGCTCTCTAAGAAAAGGTTCTGGGGTAACCCAGAACACCAAATGCGCCCAGAGGAGAATCCTATTAAAAACACAAGGAATAGAGGGGAAGAACTTGAAAAGAGCAAAACAAGTAGGTACTTACATATCAGAGCTTGTGAGCAAGAGGTAATCCCCAGAAACAAGGAGGGCCACAGAATCTGAATAGACCTGATGCATGGGGACCGTTTTGGATAATGAGAGGCTGGGGACTGGACTTGAGCCCACAACAAAAATACTGATGTTTTTAAATACTTTTCTTTCTCTGAGAGGAAGACTAGAAATCTGCTCTATTTGCCTAGAGTTACAACATATAAGGCTTCAATCTGCCGGAGTTACACACAAAGACATCAAAACCTGCAGCCTACACCACATGATGATCAGGGATAGTTCAAACTGCTATGTAACATGGGAACCCCCAGCTTAGAGATAAACCTAAAAACAAGTATAGGAGATGCCATGTGTAACTGCTCTGTGGTGGTGTTTTTATAATCCAGGACATGAAGGACTTGCTGAGATGTTTCCACCCTACCTCACCCCAACACCAATGATAAGTCTAATGATTTTTTTAAAAAGATGATCTTCACAAGAAAATAATAGTAAAAAAAAATAATAATAAAAACCATGATGGAGAATCAGCTGATACAATAAGTTAGAGAATTCACATCTCAAGAACTGAGGATTATCATCTGACTGAAACTATAAAGTAAATATGTTCAAAATCAAAAATACAAAGAAGGTAGAGGAACTCTAGAGAAAGATTATTATTTTTAAAGGATCATGAAGATTCAAAAGAGAACCAAATACAGTATTTGTGACAGAACCTATTACAATCATTAACTTTAAGACCATAATCAGCAAGTTTCACAGCATATCAGATACACTGGGGAAAAAAAAAAAAGAATTAAACTGGAATTGAGGAAACCATTCATAATACATTACAAATATAGAGACAATAGGGACTGGTTCCAAATCAATGTTTCATAGAAGCTCCAGAAGAAGAATGTAGAGAGGGCTAAGAATCGTCTATAATTGAAGAGACACTAATACTCAGCTGGAGAATGTACAGATAAATTTTTTTTTTTTTTGGCTTTGCAGACTTTTTTAATTATTAGGGAAAAAAATCCTTTTCGCACTTGATTGAGTCCCTAAGACTCAGTCCAAGGCCAGTACGTAGAAGCGGCAATTTTCTTCAGAACATCATGACTGCCCAGTAGGTCAGGGCCCTGGAGGAAGTAGGCTCAGTTGCAGTCTAATTGTCTTAACATGGGCTTCAGATCCAGCCCAGATAAATCATCTGTGCTATTAAAATCAAATGGCAGTAGGGATGTTAATGTGGATAAATTGTTTTCCAGATGCTGTTGAAGACAGTAAACAAATGCAAAGCTACTTATAAATGCCAATAATGTTATCTAGTCATTAGCTTAGCAACTAACAGTTATGAATATGTGCGGCTCTATGCTAAGCACTTTACAAGCATCTTCGCATTTAATCCTTACAATAGCCTTTTAAGATAAGAGTGTGTATAAACATATATTTAATGCCAATTTTAAAACAGAAGAGTAACCTGCCTTGGAGAAGTTAAGCATCTCAGAGAATAGTGGGATTGGAATTCACCACAGATCTGCTGGGTGCTAACGGATTCTATTACTGCATGTGTAGAACCCAGAGGAAGTAGATCACTACGCGGAAGCCAAGTACACACAGACGGTCCACTAGGAACACGGAAACTGAAGGCAGTTTCTTAGATAGGCGCTGAAGCACTGGCATCCTGAATCCAGGTCACCTGGAGAAGGTCAGCCCTCCTGACGGTCAGTGACCCCTGCACCGTGGGTGGTCAGGGCAGAACCGAGTTCTTTCAAAGGACACGACTAAGCATTTCCACAGCCAGGTCGGGTATACTGACAGTGGAAAATACGTTAGCAATCTCATCCTGGAGGTTTATAAATATCGTTTGGTGGGGAAAGGGAAAGACAACTTGTTTATTTTGAGTGTGGAGTTGCGTTACACTCATTTCTCAACATGTCAGGCATATGCACCCAAAATGTGCCCAGCAAGATGCTTTCTCCACAGAACACTGAATTAAAAATAAATTGCTAATGGAGACACGAATGAACGAATCAGAAAGTGAGTCCAAGCGAAATACCAACACTGTCTCTAGCTGAGTACATCTCGCGGGCTTTTTCCAGATCACAGCTGCCTAATGTAAGCCAAAGTGGGCTCGGTATAGGCGGCACTAGGCACAGGGTTTTCACTATGTTCTCCCCAAATGTACCATAAGCACTATTTTGAAGTCAGTGCTTTTAGCAAGCCTTCTATTTTCCACTGCAAAGAAACCCAATTTATTTTTTGTTCAAAGGAAAAGTGGAATCACAGCCATCTCCGCAGGAACTGATGAAAACATTGGCAAAACTTTCAGATAAAAGAGATCAAATTGCTTACCAGTCCCTCATAAGAAAAAAAGAATATAAATACATTTTTCATCTTATTTTCTCTCATAGATGTTCTGAAAAAGTGAGCAGGTTTAAGGGAGTGGCCCTGACATTCTTCCTTCTAGTGGAAAAACCTTTACAAGAAGCAATTCAGCATTTTAGTAATTATACCAGGTCATCTGAAAAAAAAGAAAAAAAAAAGAATATATAACTTTCACTTTGATTTTCACTTCTTTCCTAGTTCCATAATGGTTTATCCTGTGCTGACAGAAACAGATTTCTGGCCCTCCAAAGAAACCTCATACACACAAGGCTAGCTTCCTGCTCACTCTTTCCCGGGGTAATAATCAATTTTAAGAGTTCTTTCTCTTTGTCTGAGGTACCTGTGTGCTTGGGTGAAGATTATAGGTTAAACTCCACTGAAAGTAATTGAATTAGTTTGCCCTTATATTTCTGGTCAATACCTCTGTCTGGGTTTTAGGTTTCCTACTGAAAATTCTGCTTTCCCAATGCTACTTACAAGCACAGCTGTATACTCAGATATACAATTGCTGTTTGGAGGTAAACAGGAGTGGTGAAAAATTTAAATGCTACTGTTTGGTTTTTTTCAACTTAAATTTCTAAATAAAGGTCAAGGGCAACACCGTAGTTATCATAATCCCATTTCTCTCAGTTCCGCCTGTCCACTGTTTCCTGTCCAGAGAAGGTTTTTGAACACTGGGCTTGGAACTTTTTTTACTGCCAGTGTCTGCTTGTAAGGGAAAAAAATCATAAGCTTATGAGTGGGACAGAAAGAAGATGGACAATTTCTTTCAGTTCCCAGAGCTAGTGCAATTCTGTTCTTCTTTTTTAAAAGGCATTTGACCTGGCACTTATAGACACAAAGTATGTGGAGCTCAGCTCCACACTATGAAGACAAGCAGCCTAAATTCACTTAAAAGCCACAAAGGCAAGACTACTTCACACCAAAAAGCATGGCACAAGTGACTTAACTCCTAGTCAAGTACTCATGGGAGAAATCATAAATCAATCACTACATCAGGAAGATATTTCAAATCCTAAAATATGATGCTGGTAAGCTTTCATTCCAATCCCAAAGAAGGCAGTGCCAAAGAATGTTCCAAATACTGTACAACTGCACTCATTTCACATGCTAGCAAAGTAACGCTCAAAATCCTTCAAGCTAGACCTCAGCAGTATGAGGATCAAGAACTTCTAGATGTACAAGCTGAATTTCAAAAAGGCACACGAACCAGAGCTCAAATTGCCAACATTCATAGGATCATAGAGAAAGTAAGGGAATTCCAGAAAAACATCTACTTCTGCTTCACTGACTACACTAAAGCTTTTGACTATGTGGATCACAACAAACTGTGGAAAATTCTTAAAGAGATGGGAATACCAGACCACCTTACCTGCCTCCTGAGAAATCTGTGTGCAAGTCAGAAAGCAACAGTTAGAACTGGACGTGGGACAACAGACTAGTTCAAAATTTGGAAAGCAGTACATCAAGGCTGCATATCGTCACCCTGCTTATTTAACTTATATAAAGAGTACATCATGCCAAATGACAGGCTAGATGAATCACAAGCTGGAATCAAGATCACTGGGAGAAATATCAACAACCTCCCTCCAATAAACAGATGATACCACCCTAATGGTAGAAAGCAAAGAGGAACTAAAAAGCTTCTTGATGAAGGTGAAAGAGGAGAGTGAGAAAGCTGGCTTAAAACTCAACATTCAAAACACTAAGATCATGGCATCTGGTCCTATCACTTCATGGCAAATAGATGGGGAAAAAAATGGAAACAGTGACAGACTTCATTTTCTTGTGCTCCAAAATCACTGTGGTCAGTGACTGCAGCCATGAAATTAAAAGATGCTTGCTCCTGGGAAGAAAATCTATGGGAAACCTAGACAGCATATTAAAAAGCAGAGACATCACTTTGCTGACAAAGTTTTGTATAGTCAAAGCTATGGTTCTTCCAGTAGTCATGTACAGATGTAAGAGTTGGACCATAAAGAAGCCTGAGCACTGAATAATTCATGCTTTTGAACTGTGGTATTAGAGAAGACTCTTGAGAGTCCCTTGGACAGCAGAGATCAAACCAGTCAGTAAAGGAAATCAACCCAGAATATTCATTGGAAGGACTGATGTTGAAGCTCCAATACTTTGGCCACCTGATGCAAAGAGCCAAAAAGACTCTGATGCTGGGGAAGATTAAGGGCAGGAGGAGAAGCGGATGACAGAGGATGAGATGGTTGAATGACATCATCAACTCAATGGATATAAGTCTGAGCAAACTCTGGGAGATAGTGAAAGACAGGGAATCCTGGTGCACTGCACTTTATGTGATCCCAAAGAGTTGGACATGACTGAGAGACCGAACAACATCACCGGTCTCCAGTGAATTCAGATAGGGCCTCTGGATCCTACGCTCCAATACTCCAGGCAACATCTACCAGCAGGATTTTCAACTCTCCTGGAAAGGCTCATCTATTCACCATCCTCTTCTAAGGTCTTAAGCAGGTGACCTATTTCCCTTACAAGGGAATGAGACACAGTAGGAAAAATTTTGAATAGAAAGATGGAAGGTCCACTGTGTGATCAGCAAGTTCTTTGCCCTTGGCCAAATCACCGGCCCCCTTTAAATTTAAATTTTCTAAAATTACTTCAAGTAATTTGGGCTTGGTTTGATAAGAAGATGTCAATCTTCACCATAAGACCCCTGGGAGGAGCATGATAATTGCAAGAGTATCTCAAATCCTTGACATTCTAAACACAATTAAAATATTATGTGAATGTCATTGTAACTAATTTTCCAAAGTAGAAAAATGTCATTGCAATGAATGAGACACAAACTTATCCAAAACCACTGTTGAATTTATGGCAGTTTTGTTGCCATATATTTTCTTAATCAGTGGATAACCAAAGGTTACTCTTTATCTGTTGAAGGCTCAACACCCCCATCTGTTAACAGTATAAAACATGAAGTCTATCTCATGGGATTTTTGCGAAGATCAAGGTAAGATAATGCACAAAAGGGATCAGTGCAGGCCCTGCTGGCCTGGGGTAAGTGATATAGGGCACAGAGCAGGAACAGGCTTTCCAGAATACAGCATAAAATGAGAGGAAGACGCTACCCCATTTGACCACAGGCTGCGCCTTCTCTCCCTGGACCAGTTCAGTTCAGTCGCTCAGTCACATCCAACTCTTTGCGACCCCATGAACCGCAGCATGCCAGGCCTCCCTGTCCATAAATATGTGTGTGTGTGTGTGTGTGTGTATATATATGTACGTATATATATATTCTTGCCTGGAGAATTCTATGGACAGAACAGCCTGGCAGACTACAGTCTCTGGGGTCACAAACAATGGGACACGACTAGCAAGTTACACTTCATGTAAAAGGTACTTTTAAGGGAGAGTCTGGGAACAGAAACACATCAGCACTAAATGGGAAGGTCCTGTTCAGTTCCTCTTGTCACTCAACATTGCACAATCAGTGAAAGACTAGTGGACATGCAAAGCCAAGGCAGTGTGAGGGTGGGAAGAGAGATCTTCATGCCATTTCCAATACCACCAGTGAGGCTGGAAGTCCATCTGTTTCTCAAACCCCCAATCTGGGAATGATCTTCGATTCCTCCATTTTCTTCTTGCTCTAGTATCCAATCCATCAGTCAGTTCCATCATTTTCCCAAACTCATTGTTCACATCCATCCCCAACCTTTATGTCCCAGCTCAGCCTCTGACTTCAACATCGCCACTTCCCTTTCACTCCTCGACCACAGCAGCCTCCTAACCATCGTCCCCGCTCTTTCTCCTGTCCTCCCCAAGTCACCCTCCACTCTGCAGTCAGAACAAACTATTGTTGATGTCAGTCTCCTATGTGAAATCCTCCCAAGACTTTCCAGTGCATCTGAACAGAGTATAGAGCCATCTATGTTTTGCCTCCTGCCTTATATCACCAATACAACCTGTTCCTCTCTCCTCTTCACTAATCATGCCCTTCACCTTCTCACTTGCCTCAAGCTCTTCCGCCCTGCTTGGGGTATCATTGTAGTATATCTGCTCTGCTTGGAACAATCTTTCCCTCCCACTTCTCTTTCCACTAAAGCTTTCATCCCACCTCTCAAAGAGACCAGCCGGATCCGCATAAAGGAGCTCAGTATCTATCTCACCACTTGTGTGCTTCTTGAAAACACTGATTATTATTTGTAACCATTCATTCATTTGCTTCTTCCCTTTCAGTTTTATTTTGCTTCTATGAACTCCTTAAGAGCGAGGAGGGATCTTGCCAGTTTTTTTTTGTTTGTATTTTTCTGTTTGTGTATGTGTGCACGTGCATGTTTTTCACTGAGCTATCTCCAGAGTCTGAAGGAGGGCCTGGCATTCAGAAATCCTACAATAAATATTTGTTGAATGGCCAGGAGAGAGCATCATGATTATTTCTACTGATAATTTTTCATTGTCATATACAAATGAACTTTGATGCTGGTTACCAAAAAGCTATTGAATCTTTCTCACTTAAGGACCTCTAGTGCCCCATTACACAATATGGTAGCCGCCAGCTGCATGCAACTTCTATGTTACAGGACACATACAACATCACAAAAAAGCCATTAGACAGTGCCCATCTAGCATTAGCTTGAGCCGAGTCAACCTCTTTCAGAGGAACTGACATGATGAACTGACTCCTCAGTTGCTTCCTAGTTCTAACAAGAACTAGTTATCACCTGAGGTCTTACAAAGCTATCCTCAAACCTGAAACTATTTCATTTATAATCCTTAGTCAGCTTGGTTTACCAAGTATGAAAAATGTGATTGACAATGGAGAGCAAGCCTCTTGCTGAGAAATATGAAAACCAGGAAGAACTCCCGCTACTCCATTCAAAGGGTTTCTTTTCACTTCAGCTACAAAAGCCCTGTGGCAAATGCTAGTCTTTTATTACTACACTATTGTTTAGTATTTATCCAGCACCAAAAACTCTGCTGAGAGCATGAACTGGAGCTCCTGCTGGTCTCTGCCTTTTGGGACTTACGTTTAATTAGATAGATGTGGAAAAATACTCAAGTGTGGTTCCCAATCATATTTATGAATACTAAGCTGGATTGCTCCTTCTGGCAGGCTGTCACACTGACAGAGATGCCGTGTGAGGCACCTCTTCCTGTGCTGGGCTGTGAACCTTGTCCGTCTGCTTGGTGGTGCTATACCAAGGTATAAGCGCTGCTTGTAATACACCTGCCTCCGGCTTGCACTCAATTTGGGCTCTTGACTGTTGCTGAATTCCTCTTTTATCTTGGGATTGTGTCTCCTCTGATTCAGTTTTCCTATTTTTTTCTCCTGGAGCTGTTACTATCTCTTTGCCCCACCATGAGGATGGGTCCCATCTAGTTTCATTGTGTTCCTTTCTCCCTTGAGCTGGGGCGTCTGTCTCCGTGCATATACTGACTCATGTCTAGATGCCAGCTGGCCAACCTTGAGAGAAACTGGTCATATCTTTGCCAGACAGTGAAGGGTGCTGTTGTAACCAGGAGGAACAGAATCCTTGGTTCAGCCAGTGCTCCACTTTATTATCCTTCTGGGAAGTTTCAAAACTTCTCTCAGTACCTTGGCTCTAAAGAGATCTTCCAGTTGCATCTAGCAAAAGTCATCCCCCCCCACACTTTTTTTTCCATTTTAATAGCTTTATTAGGATATCATTTACATGCCATAAAAGTCCTCCATTTTAAGTGCACAAATTCAATAATCTTTTATTAAATTCACAGAGTTCTGCAACCATCACCACAATTTGATTTTAGACTATTTCAACCACCGAAAGAAGAGACCTCAGTGCCTGCGAGCAGTCACTCCTTGTTTCCATCCCCAGCCTTAGGCAGCTGCTAATCAACTTTCCATCTCTGTGGATTTGCCTATTCTGGACATCTGCGTAAATGGAATCATTTAGTATTTGCCCTTTTGTGCCTGGCTTTTTTCATTTGGCATAATCCTTCTGAGATTTATCCACATTGTAGCATGTATGGGCACAGCACCCTCTTTTGTCATGGGAGACTATTCCAGTTTATGGATATACCATGATTTGGGCATGTATTCACACTCACAGTTTTACACAGAAATATAAATTACATCAAGGTATTCATTTAGAGCCTTTTTTTTTTTTTTTTTGCCTTTTCTGTACCTCAGTAAAGCTCAGTAAATGATTTCCTCTATAATGTTGCTGTTTAGTTGCTCAGTTCTGTCTGATTCTCTGCCACCCTGTAGACTGCAGCACACCAGGCTTCCCTGTCCTTCACAATCTCCTGCAGTTTGCCCAAACTCATGTCCACTGAGTCAATGATGCCATTCAACCATCTCATCTTCATCATCCCCTTCTCTTCCTGCCCTCAATCTTTCCCAGCACTGGGGGTTTTTCCAATGAGTTGGCTCTTCTCAATTTACTATATGCCAGAAGATAAGCCTTTTCTGCAGATGACACCACCCTTATGGCAGAAAATGAAGAGGAACTAAAAAGCCTCTTGATGAAAGTAAAAGAGGAGAGTGAAAAAGTTGGCTTAAAGCTCAACATTCAGAAAACAAAGATCACGGCATCCGGTCCTATCACTCCATGGGAAATAGATGGAGAAACAGTGGAAACAGTGTCAGACTTTATTTTGGGGCTGAGCACCAAAGAATTGATGCGTTTGAACTGTGGTGTTGGAGAAGACTCTTGAGAGTCCCTTGGACTGCAAGGAGATCCAACCAGTCCATTCTGAAGGAGATCAGCCCTGGGATTTCTTTGGAAGGAATGATGCTAAAGCTGAAACTCCAGTACTTTGGCCCCTCATGCGAAGAGTTGACTCATCGGAAAAGACTCTGATGCTGGGAGGGACTGGGGCAGGAGGAGAAGGGGACAACCCAGGATGAGATGGCTGGATGGCATCACTGACTCGATGGACACGAGTCTGAGTGAACTCTGGGAGTTGGTGATGGACAGGGAGGCCTGGCGTGCTGCGATTCATGGGGTCGCAAAGAGTCAGACACGACTGAGCGACTGAACTGAACTGAACTGAAGCCTTTTCCTTACTATATGCACGTAGTGGTACATCTTTCAGAAATCACTTTAAGGCAAACACACCCATAAGTCTCCAGGGTTTGCCAGAAGGAGGCAAACATTTTCTTGGGAGAAATTATCAGGCCAATTGCTGACAGGAATGATCACTGGTGATATAACCAAATACTGTCAATCTCAATAAATGGCTCATTTCAGTGGAGGGCAATGGTAAAACTGGCAACAATAAAGTATTTAGATTTACAGTGAATGTATGAAATACGGCACCTGCTCATATGTGCCCATATAAAATATTTACAATGATGATATAGGTTGTTCATATCTAATAGGCTCCATTTTCCCCAAGTCCCCTGCTTCAAGCTTGAGCTGATGGACGCTGCCTGGTTACCCATGTTGGCTGTTGCTCAAATAGTACAAACTCATGATCTGCGCTCCACTCACGAGCATGCTCAGAAGACCCATGAGAAGAACTCAGCTATCTCCAGACGCATTTCTGTATACGGTGGGTGCTGACTCTCAGACGCCTCCCCAGGGTGCTCTTTACCTTGCTCTGGCGTTCTCCCTGATCCAAGCGGCTGGAAATCCTTCTTCCGCTCCATTTCCCATTGTGCATGGCTGGAAGAACCCTGTCTTTCAGCATCACTGATTTATTTATTTACCCACCTTCCCAAACAACTTGAAAAACACAAATCCACACATGATTCTCCTCGATGCCCCAGACTCTCCTACCTTCTCTCTCCTTTCATGAAATAGATTAACTGGTAAACGCCAGGAAGATAGTGTCACTTGCTTGTAACACATTGCTCTAGAGGATTATCCGCAGTGGATACTTTACTAGCTGTGACGTCATTCTGAACACCAGAAGACACAGTCTGCAGCCATGGGTCCTTAGCCTGTTTCAGCTCATCTGTGGATTCTGACCACAGACATGGCTGTCTGGATTCTGCTTTCTTGTTGGTTTAATTATTTAACATAGATTGAGAGGATTAACTGAATGGCAACTTTCGCAGACACTCCGCCGTGTCTGACACGCATTGTCTCCTAGCCTCACCAAGCTGGCACGGTTTCTCCCCAGATTGCAGATGTGGAAGTTGAGGCTCAGTGGCTGAAGAACTTAGCCACAGTCATGGAGCTAGTCAACAACGGACCTGGGTTTGAGGCAAAGCTCACCCTGATTTCTAAGGCCATGATCTTCTCAAAAATGCCATCACCACCCCCACCCAACTCAGCTTTTGGGTGACTTGATGCCCAGTTACCTCACTTCTTTTAAGGCTGAACATCTTTCACAAACAACCAACCGAGTCACTGGAGTTCAGCCATACTGGCTGCCGCATGACCCAGGGAAGTCAGTCAGCTATCCATGCACTCAACCTCAGAAAAACGGTCATAAATGGAGACTGCAAGGAGCTCAAAAGGAGAACGCTCTGCTGTTTTGAGAGGTCAGTGTCCTGTTTCTGCAGGTCTCTCCTGACCAGAGGACAATGCTTGCCTCGCTATATAGCAGCAGGGTATGTATTTCTCTGCAATATTCTCGAGCAGCTGAAAGCCCACACTTCCTCTCAGCTGCCTCTAGGATTCTGAATCTGTCCCGAAGACCCAGCCAGGGGTGCACACCTTTGGGGGGAAGCACCATCCTCTCCCCTGCTTCCCTGGGTGCTCTGTGAATCCACTCACATCCTTTGTGTCTGCTACAGATGACAACAGCCAGGCAGCCAGCTTGCTGCCCAGTGGTCATGCTAATGAGCTTCTTCATGTCCACAGCGGGTCTGGGACAGGCAGCTGTCCTCATAGCCTCTGGGATTTACTGTATTGCTTCCCATTTGTCCCTTTGTGCTGAAGACTCTTGGGCTCAAGCTCCCTGGTGACTGTCACAGCCCTCACTGCGAGCTGACCCGACCAGGCTGACCTGAGCCCTGCAGGCACACTTGGTGACATATGATGTCACCACTGCTATTTAATATTCGTCGAGGGCACTCCACACACTGGCACTCCTCTGACAGGCAACGTTCCCAGCCTCTCCCCCTTCCTTCCTTGCCACAGAGAATCTCACCCTGGGGGACTAACTTGCTCAGAGATTCTGTCCTTGCTGATTTCTTTAACCTTGGAGCTCTGTCCCCCGCAGGTGTCCAGGGACTGTCTGGGTGGTGTCAGGCTTCTGACACTAACCATCACAACCGGGGCTGTGATCTCAAACACAGACCTCCTGCCACCTCGAATTAGCCTGAACAGGCACCAGCCAGCTGGCCCTGTGGGAATGTCACCGACCCTGGACTTCTTTCCCTGCGTCTGCCCTTGGCGTTTGCAGTCTGAGCTCAGGAGTCCTGCTATTTGTGAAAGTCACACATTCAGCCTGAGCCTCTGTGCCTTGCTGCCTTCAAGCTCTCAGGTTCTTTCAAGCATTGTTTCTTTAAATCTCCAAGCGACTGTCACCGAGGCCATCCTTTAAAACTTTGTGGGCCAACTTGCTTGACACTCCACCCAAGCTGCCTTCTGCCTCTAACACGGAAGGTGAGCTCTGTTCTAATCACCTACTCAGCTGCTCGGCTGCCTCTGTGCTCTCAGAGTTCCTTGCTTTTAACAGCTTGTTTAAGATCCCTCGCCTGCTGTTTGTGGAATGGGTACAGGCTGTCCAAATGACTCCTTTGAAGTTCATCACCACCAAGGACAAGACCTCCTATTGTTAAAACAAAGATGAGGATGTGACTGAAAAAAATAATAGGGGTTAACTTTTTATGGTACATATTTATTTTTGCCTGTGTAAAAGCTAAGAGGTTTTGAAGTCAGCGAATTTGTCTGAGAATATTATTATTATTATTAGATAAATAGGATGGCCTTTGTCCTTTATCTAGGACAAAGTTGACCAAAATAGCTGTTATATTAATAGGAACAACAGCACCTACAATAAACATTCTCTGTTGCAGAACACAATGGAGTTCATTCATCACTGCAGCAAGGGGAAGCCAGTGGCTTCCACCTGTGGGGTACATACCATACCATAGGAGTCCCACAAAGTCATTTTTACAGTGAAGAAAGGGGAATGTGGAACAGTTAAATGACTTGGCCCAGTCCGGCAGCAGAGCAGTGGAGCCAGCTGTACTCAAGGCCATTAGAACACAAAGCCACTGGGGACCAGGGCTCAGCCACCTTTGAACACTTTCAGCACCTATCTCCCCCTCTCCATGCTTGGAGCAGGGTTAGGCAGGGCTGGCGGGGGCAGGGGGATAGGTTTTGTGCTCTTGCAGGGAAGGGTCAGAGGTCCAAGTCCAAGAGGAGAGTTAAGAAAACCCACTTTACCTTTCAGGCTTGACCAGGCTGCACACTGTTATTTTCCACATAGCTCAAGGCTTACAGACCTCTGATGGTAGAGCCACTGTTAAGAATCCTGACCTCAAAAAGGGCTGATACATAGATTTTGCTATAACAAAAAGTTACTCCATCGCATGGAGAGTTCTGAGAGATGAAGTTCCTACCCGCAGCAGGAGAGACAGCAGTGGGGATCCAGCATGCGAGGAAGATGGGCTGGCTCTTTCTCCTGTGCCTGATTTTGTAACTTCCCTGCAATTTTCACCATGAAAATGGATTAATTCGGAGGTGCTTTCCATCCTGATTAAGCATTTTCTATCTGCAGTGGCGCCTGGATTGTAAAACACCTAGTAGAACAGTTAATTGTAACCCCATGAACAACTGTAACCTTTACAATTATTTGTGTTTTCAGAGGCTGCCCACTTCCTGCTCTCACAGCAGGTTAGCCATGCTTGGAGCAGGGTGGGGTCGGGCTGCCCGGTGCAGAAACCAAGGGAACACTGGAGAGATCAGATATGGGCTGATCTCTACAGGCACTAGACACATGAACTATTTTTGTTTTCATCACTGACTGAAGCTACTAACTGGTTCTTCCTGGTGTCAGCTCATGCCTAAAGAGAAAGAGAATGTTTCTAGAATCACAGAGGTAGCTATAACAAATGTCCATCCGAGTGAAATAGCCCTCTTCCCGTCACTGGGTTTACCACTTTGTCCAGGGAGGGGTGATAAAGTAGCAGCGATGGAGCTTCTAGCCCACGCTGGGCTGAAGGACTTTCTGGATGTGACTCTCATGTAGTCCTCATGACAAGTCCATGAAGCTGGCAATTGATTGCTCATTGTACAGAAGCGTAACCAAGGCTCAAACAGGTTTTAAAGAAACGTGTCTACAGTCATGCAGTCAGTAGGCTGTGGAGTGAACTCTCAGCTGAAGACCTTCTGATGCCTAACAAAAGCCCTGTGGGTGGAATGGACTAAAGTTTATTAGCTACCTAAGAGTCCTATAGGGCTTCCTAGGTGGTGCTAGTGGTAAAGAATCTGCCTGCCAATGTAGGAGATGTAAGAGACACACATTGGATCCCTTGGTCAGGAAGATCCCCTGGGGGAGGGCATGGCAACTCACTCCAGTATTCTTGTCTGAAGAATTCCATGGACAGAGGAACCTGGCGGGCTACAAACTATGGGATCACAAAAAGTCTGACACAACAGACTTAGCATGCAGGCAAGGGTCCTAAAGAGTCTCTGAAGTAAGCTTTTGCCAGTTTCTGACCTCTTTTTGCAACTGCACACCTGGACGGATTCTCGCCCACAAAATGAGCCACAATAGCCCTTTTTGTCCTTCATTATTACTTCCTAGGGACCCCAAGGACAGAGCCTTAAATAGTACCCGAGCCTCTGTGGCCTCTACCAGCCAAGGGGAAATGCTCCTTCTAGCGTGGGAGGTGAAGGCCACTGGGTTGCCTCCCAATGGGCCATTTGCTTCATTTTCTCCACTAAAGAGCTATGATTAGATGCTGAGACCCATGAGCAGGGAAGGTGCCAGGTAGGGTCACCGAAGGATTTAAGTAGAGAAATCACAGGGAAAGAGTCTGTATTAGAAAGACTGTGTCCATTCTGGTTAATGAACGGCAATTAGAATGAATGAGCCAAAACTCCTCAAGTACTGACCAGGTGCCAAGTACCCTGAAGCATGTTTCACCTTGATCTCATTTAACTCACTCCAAAATTAGATGATTAGCCACTAAGATTACTATTCCCATTTTATAGAGAAAGACACTGAAGCACTCTGCTCAGAATGCTATTGCCCCAAATCACCCAAGTGGAGACAGAAGAGTCAGTGGCTCTGCTGGCAAATCTTTCACAATCAACTGGATGTTGGCGGGGAGGGTGGGGTGGANGGTGGGGTGGAGGGGGGGTGGTGGTACAGGGGGTGTGGAGGGAAGAAAGAGGGAGGCTTGGGCAGCAGCCCTGGTTTATAGAACTTGCTGATTTCCAAGGTAATGGTGTTCAGTCGCTCAGTCATGTCCACCTCTTTACGACGCTATGGACTGCAGCACACCAGGCTTCCCTGTCCTTCACCATCTCAAAGAGTTTGCTCAAACTCATGTCCATTGAGTCAGTGATACTCACATTATGGCCAACTCCAAGCTCCATCCTAACACTGTCAGGGCAAAGCCATTCCCAAGAAGCTGGTACCACGGTCTTTCTTCTATTTGATCTCACCTCTAAACTCATGGGTTAAAAAAAAAAAAAGTATGTCCATTCTATGGATGCTTCAGGTAGGTCTATCACAGAGTAACTGGTAGGAGTATCACAGAGTAATCTCACCACACATTACTAGATGATGCTACTAACATTTCTTCCCAAGGTGGCAAGTAACAGGTTTGTTTTTTTTTTTCTTTTTCTCAAATATTTGTAAAGGAGGAAATACACCTCACCAAATCTCTTTTCTAACTCAGTCTGGGTTTCATATCACCTACGAATTTTTGCTTTGGGGCCATCTTGCCCTGGTCACCTAGTAAGGAACAGAAGAGCTTATATTCACAGAATGGTTCATTAGTAGTTACGACTCTATGGTTCATATCTCAGAAGGGTACCTGAGAACCTCCTGTGAAGTCTGTGCCATGGCCTTGGAGTGGCAGGTGAGCTAGCCAATGAATGGCTGCCCACCATCACCTACTCCCTGCCCCATCTTATCTTGACCTCATAGTTTCAGGAAGCGTCCTGCTGATAACACCCAAGTCAATTAACTGTAGATCCTCATTCAATTAGAAAAGGCTCCTCAGACTTAAGAACCATATTTTTTTTAAAAATACTTATTAAAAAAAATAACTAGCCAGAAATGTCTTTAAGTAAAATTTAATCTGGGAAGGCAGCAGGGTCTAGAGGTAAATTTACAGGTTGTCAGCTGCTCTGGGCTTGAGTCCTGGCTCTTTCAACATCCATGTAATCTTAGTCCAGCTCCTTAATCTCTGGGTCTCACCCCCAATCTGTCAACTAGAGATAAAAGTAACACCCACATCATTGGGCCATTTCAAGGGCTAAATGAGGAAGTTTAGTTGAGAGTTTGATATGGCGACCTTCCACCATACAATGCTATTAATTACCATTAAAATATCTAGGCCAGACATAATTCTTTTTTGACTATTAAGATAATGCCTGGTGGGGACAAGTGTTGGTAAAATCCAATATTAATTCCAAGCCCCCAAGTAGACCATGACCTGCGAATCACCGAAGGAGAAAGGGTATCCATCACCCTGTCTTAAACACACACCCCATGGTCACAAATTAAAAATATAAAGTTTATATCTGAGTTTCATGTAATATTTGGTTGGCTGGGTTTTTAGGAGTGCATATTTTTTAAATGTAAATAGAACCCACCCTTCCTTATGACAAGAAAATGCATATTTTTAAAAGCCTTGTCTGAAATAATAAATCAGAAGATCCAACTTGTTTCTTATTAGATGTGAGTATCTTTAGGTAGTGGTTGAAATGAAGAATTTGCATTTAAATGGAAAGATTAATGACTAATACACAAGGCCCATATTTAATCACCACTTCCTTAACACAGATAATTTATATTTGTATACAGATCATTCACCTTAAATCAGCAATTGAAAATGATAGGTGTAGTATTTTATAAAGCAATTTCTGTGCCACCAGTCACGTGGCTCAGTTATAAATATTTCTGAGGCTGCTGGTTTCACACTGTTACTTGGGAATGATCTAAATGTTGGTACAGTAATTTAGGTGTAAATATATTTGAGAATGTGTGACTCTCACCACATAGAAATAGCTTAAGCTGAAAGAAAAGAATCATCTGGGAATTACTTTTGCATGTGTCTGTTCAAGGGTCCTTTTCCTTCAAATGTGAACAAAGCATGATTTGCCCCGACTCCAATTTTAGACAATCGTGGTTTGTTTTTTTTAAATAACCTGACCACTCCACTCCTTCTTCTGGAATATCTAATAGCAAAAACACAAAAGGGATATATGTTCCTCCAAACTGAAATGTGAAGAATGTTCTGAAAAACCAAATGTTTCTTCTTCTGGCCCCAGGGGCCCCTTTACTGGCGTATTCCCATCAATGGGGATAACGCACTGTGGTTTGCTAACTGGCAGATCGGGAGTCATCGTGCTTACTCTGTACTGTTCTCCTTCAGTATCAGATTCCCCACCACCATTGATTCCACACCCAGGGTGCACCATATAAATAGAGAAGATGCTCCACGGGTCTGGGGCCTCTTTCCTAAAGCCTGATCAGTAAAACAGCAAAACTGGACAGCTCTGTTCAGGGAAAGGGGTCTGCTGGAGGAGAAATTGCCCCAGGCATTGAACTGTATCTGTTCTCTGTCTGTGGCTTTAGGTTCAAGGTTGAAAAAAATCTTGAAATTTGATTTACACTAACTGGAGAATTGTAATGAAATGACGAATTTACATTAAATGATCTTTCTCAGTGAGGACCAGCCATTAAGAGAGTCAGGAATGCATATGCTGCCAGACAATTTAGAGTTACTAGCTGGTATTATGTCATCCTCTGGGCCCTGATCATTTATGGGACTTTCCCAATTCCTTGCATCACGCGTCAGCCCCTTCATCTTTCTTTTCCTTCCTTCCCACAACCCTTCCCCTTTGGAAACAGCGAAAGCAAATTATATTAGCAAACAAAACTGATAATGTATTGAAAAGAGGAAAGAAGAAAAAGTCATGAAACCTGGTTTGCCCATTCTTGGCTCTTAAAAGTTCAACGTAATTCTGGAGTCTGGCGTGCTATTTAAGAAATAACACCTCTCCTACAAATTGGCACTTCTGCTCTCTTATTAATCTCTGCTGATTGCTGACCAGTAAAGTTAGTGCCACCTCCTTTGCCATTAGAGAACAGGACGAAATGCAGGGAAAATATAAGCACTTTACTCAGATAAGTATGCCAACGGTCATCCTCCTGGGGTTGGGAATTTTTAGCTTCCAGGATCCCTGACTGGTGCCAACAACGGATGTATCAGGAAAGGTGGTGGGATTCTGTGGGTGGTGGTGACAGGATGGGGTTCCCTCTGGTGGCAGTTTGGGTCCATCTCTGAGAAGACCTTGCTTGTTTTAGGGACATAGTGATATAGTGTTAGTTGCTCAGTTGTGTCCAACTCTTTGAGGTCCCATGGACTGTATCCACCAGGCTCCTTTGTCCATGGGATTGTCCAGGCAAGAATACTGGAGTGGGTTTCCATTTCCTACTCCAGAGGATCTACCCAACCTAGGGATCAAACTCGTGTCTCTTACATCTCCTCCATCGGCAGGCAGGTTCTTTATCACTAGTGCCGCCTGGTAAGTCCAGTTCAAAACCCTTTCTGCAGTTCTAAGCAGAACCAGCTCATCTCTGCAGAGACAATCCAGCCACATTATACTTACTGTGTCAGAGCTGACCTATATGAAAAAAGTGGCACCCAGTTAAGGTTAATTAAAATATATATAATGACTCATTTCTGAAAGATGTGACTTTACATGGAAAGAAGAAAGTCTAAGAATCAGTGTCTAATGGGCCTCTAGACTCAGCCAGTGGTTGCATTCACCACCCTTCTATATAACGATCCCTGGTGTGTAATAGAAGATGTGGTCCAGTGGCTAATGAAACCAGAACAGTACAAAGAACACATACACTTTAATTTATTGTCCCTCTGTTGCATCTGGATTCTTATCCAAAAGACCTTTTTAATTAGAGCTCTCTCAGGTGGGAATGTGTCTGCCTCTTCAATAGCACATGGATAATAAGAAAATGGCAAACAACCTCTTTGTTTCTTACCAGCACTCTATTCACTAATCATCTTCCCCAAATTCAGCTCAGGCTTCCGCCTGAGTTCATTTCATCTTCATCAGCATTGCCATTTTCTATCTCATATTTCAAAGAGTGATTGGAAAGCAGATATTTAATCAGAAAAGTTTGAGATTCATTTTTTTGGACACCCAATCTGTCTTCAGAGGCTTTGAGACAGACAAAATTGCCGTTGACTACAAAAGCAACCCAAGTCTGTGTCCTTGAGAAACACTGAAACCTGAAGGCTTTAGAGACAGCCAGATCTGGCTCAAATTCCAGCTTAATCACTTATTAGCTGTTTTATCTTGGGTGACTTGTTCAACTCTGCAGAGCTTCAGTTTTCTCATCTGCAAGATGGAGGCAACTCCCTAACATGTATATTTGTTCAGGCTGTTACATGCATTGGTCCTTACATATGCATCGGCCCTTTCATATATAAGAGAAACCAGCTTGAGCTAACTCGGGCAAAAGGGGGTTATCTTACAAGGAGAAAATTAAGGCCTCAGAGAAATACGGTAACTGTGGACTGTCTGAACGATGAAAGGGAGCACCAGAATATGCTATCACCCTCCATGGAGACCAAGGACAGGAGGGTATCCAGGCCTCAGGAAAGGTTGACACTGGGCATGGGATGCTGCCCGGAACTCATTCAGTGCTCTCTCCACATCTCTTGACTGTTTCTCTCCGTGAATCTACATCATGTTTCCCCACTCTGTTGGCTTCTCATTTTGCTCCAGGCTGCTAGCAGAAGCCAGCTTTACCAGAGTTTCCAAACGTAGCTGCTCCCTGTCCAGCCACATGAAGAAGATTCCCCCCTGATTTCTGTTTATCTCAATTCCCAGTCACATGGAAGGAATTCTGATTGGTCCAGCTGGGGTAAGATGGTCCCCAAGCTTGCTCTGATCCAATGAGGTTGGGGCAGAGAGTCATTCTGTACAGGATGACTCCTGTGGAAAAGATCTACTGCTTTTGATAGCAAGGGGGAACCAGTGACCTAGAAGGACACCCCCAAAATATATTCACTACCTTTTGTAAGAATATATGAGCTGACACAGTACCTGGAAAGGAATAGGCATTGAATAAAGATAACTAGAATGTCCTAGTCAATAAGAATTTTTATGAGATGAATTTAAATTGACCTTCCAGTTTTCATCCACATAAGTTTCTTATTTTCTGAGTAGGATAATGCAATTGGTAATTTGAATGCCAAAATTTACCACTGAGATGTTGACACTCAAAAAAAAAAAATTCTATTCAGCAGCCCAACCCTGGAGACTTACAGTGAGGACTTCTGCTCTGCCCTCCAGACTGGGTACAGTGGGCACTGCTCTGCCAGTCCTGGAAGGTGGACCGTGGCTGCTCACCATCACCCTAGTGAGAATGGGGACTTTGTGGCCTGTCCTGGGACCACCATGCATGTACCCCAGAAGACATCTTACTACAGACACAAGATGACTCTGCTTTGCTTTCTGATTGAAGGCCTCGAATATGATGCACGTGAAACAGAAAAGCAAAAATTGGGAAGTAAAACTACAAATGCTTTCCAGTTGCAGAGTTGAGCGTCAGGCCTGATATTAAGCCTTCTGGTCTTCAGTGAGGTGATTTATATGTGAGTCTCATCAGTCGCATTTGACTCTTTGCAACCTTAGGGATCTTAACCCTTCAGGCTCCTCCCTTTATGGGATTCTTCAGGCAAGAATACTGGAGTGGGTTGCCATACCTTCCTCCAGGGGATCTTCCTAACCCCGAGATGGAACCCATGTCTCTTATGTCTCCTGAATTGGCAGGAGATTTCTTTACCACTAGTGCGACCTGGGAAGGTTTATAATGTAATATAGAGTCCTTTGGGGATGGAGGACGCTAATGTTCTGTCTGACTGCTGAGGAATCCTAAGTGGGACTTTTTCTTACAAACCCAAAGGCTCTTTTATAAGCTGTGTGTTCTCAGGAATCCCTGGGAAGCTTTCCTAAAACTAAAACAACATTCTAGGCTACAGACCAAGGCTCCAACTAAGCCTATCTATTTGATCAGTTATGACTTCTAGCCAGAGAAACGACTCGTCTCCTGAAAGAGCGTTTCTCAAAAGATCCGTTGAAAGTGCACATTTGCTATGATTTCTTCCTTCTCTGTTTCATTTGTCTCCCTCCTTCAAGCTCTTCCTAACTTCTGCCAGTGAATCCCTCTCTGTCCTATACCCATTTTTCATAAGCAAGGAGCATGAGAAACACCCCTTTCCTTTTTGCCCAGTCCTTCCCAACATGCTGCACTGACCTTGTAAGTCTACATAGTAGAATATTGGGCTTCCCAGGTGGCTCAGTGGTAAAGAACCTGCCTGCAATGCAGGAGACGTGGTTTCGATCCCTGGGTTGGGAAGATCCCCTGGAGGAGGAAATGGCAACCCACTCCAGTCAGTATTCTTGCCTGGAGAATTTCATGGACAGAGGAGCCTGGTGGGCTACAATCTGGGGTCGCAAAAGACTTAGACATTCCTTAGCCACTAAACATCCCTTCCCAGACTGCAGCCTTGAATGGAGTGCCAAGTTGTTCCCCCCAGAGACTGAAACATTTGAGTTAAGTCACTAAATTTATTTGTGAAATTTTTAAGTGATTACAGTGCTTAGATCAGAAAATTGTGAGAATGGCTGAACTTTCAACTAGTGACACTGGAAGAATGCCTTGCACTCAATGAACCTTAAGTGGTCTGAGTCAGACAAAAATAAAGCTGCTCCCATGATTATGTCCCACAAATCCTGCTTGTTCAACTTTCTGACCGTCTCTTGAGATATTGCCATGGAAATGAAAATTCAGAGAAGCATTCATAGGGCAAACACAACATGACTGATTTCTCTGGTGAGCTGAGGTAACAAGACAAAAATGAAAACACCTGTTATGTTTAATTTCTTAGGACTTCTGCCTCTTACAGTTACCTAAAAAAGAGAGAGAGAGAGAGAGATCCTGCAACCGAGGCAAGCATGTAGGTTGTCTTGTAAGTTGAATTGACCAGTGGCCCTGGATTTAATTCAACCACTTGGATCTTTGGAAAATTCAAGCCAAAATGTGTGTGTGACTTTCCTTCCTCTCCCACCACTCTTTAATTCTTTCAAGTCAAAAGCCTTCTAACAGGCTTGTAAGACCTTTCATGATCAGACTGCCAACTTCCCTAGCTCCCTGTCTACAGCCCCAGGCCCCAGTTTGACCAGTCATGTTTGGTCAGCAGAGTACCATGCACTCCTTAAATCTGGGTCTTTGTACAGGCAGCCCCTCACCCTGAACATCATCCATCCACTCACCCTTCACCCAGCTCATTCCAACACAGCTTCAGTGCAGGCTGCTTCTGCTAGAGAGCCCTTCTAAGACATCCTGTGTCTCTCAAAGGGGCACCCTCTAGGTGCTCAGACAGCCCAACATGGCAGTCGTCGCCCTCCGTGGTATACTCATACGTCTCCCTCTTTGCCTCTTCCGTACGCCATCAACACCATGAAGGCAGGGACCTATCCCCAGCTCCTTCTCCAGGGCCTTCAGAAATGTCCTGGAATGACTCTGAAGACCAGAAATGGCCCAGATCAGAGCAGTCAGTACATCAAGAATGCAGTTAGAAACTTTGGAGGAAAACTTTCAGATGACGACACTGGTCAGAAGTTCAAGTGGGTGAAGTAAGTAAGTGAAGTTGCTCAGTCATGTCCAACTCTTTGTGACCCCATGGACTATAGCCCACCAGGCTTCTCTGTCCATGGAATTCTCCAGGCAAGAATTCTGGAGTGGGTTGCCATTTCCTTCTCCAGGGGATCTTCCCGACCCAGGGGTCAAACCTGGGTCTTCCGTATTGCAGGCAGATACTTTAACCTCTGAGCCACCAGGGAAGTGCAGCAAGGGTTTACCAGTACAGGTGAGGCCATTCTGGAAATGCTAGTTGTGGTGGGAAGGAGAGGTGACTCAACAATACTTCCCTGTGACCTCTGCTTTGGCCAGGAACTCCTTATACAGACTAGCACATTTTACAAAGAAGTAGTACTCCAATCAGAAAGCTAGTCTTGGTGTCAAAAGGGCTAAGGAGAGGAGAGAGTAGGAAGCAAAGCAGTAATTAATGGCCAGTCCTAGCAGTACCCTTTAGTATCGCCTAGCCATTACTGGTGATGATGCTAAATCAGATGTAAAACATCACCTAGGAATTCCTTCTGATTCATGATATAAAATTTCAAGACTCTGTCTAAGAACAGAAAAGAAGGATAAAGTTTAGGTTCTCCTTAGTTCCTTGAAGTATGACTTTGCTGGTTCTTAATTTTAAAGACATCCTTGTCTATCCATGCTCTCAATAAATTTTATCAGGACAAAGTCCTCACTCTACAAAGAACAGTATTGAGAGTGGTGAGATTTATCACCACCTGTGGACTCTGCTGAGAATTTCCAGGTCCCCATCTCTCATCATGGCTCTGAGCTCTCTTGCTCTGGTCAGTTCGTCTCCCTGTGTGTGTCTCTAGTTGCATGTTTTTCCTATCTTTGCTTGTCTCCTGCAAATGTATTTTGCCCCTGCTCCCCACTTTTGCAGTCTGGTCTCCCATGGCTCCATTTAAATGGCACCAAAATAGTCTAGTCTCTCCAAGTTCAAGAGGTAGATGTCAGCCACATAAAAAAACTGATGAGCAGATTCTGAACTTTAGTTAAGTCATGGAAGAATGAACCTGAATGGCCCTACTTAGAACAGACGTTCCAGTGTGGCTGTAAGTAACCCACCTCCACAAGGGTGTCAAGGCAGGGGTAACTGTGGGAGAGAGGCAGTAATTGTGACCTAGGCAGACCCTCTAAAATGTGTCTACTAACATCTGGTACCTCCTAAAGGTGTGTTATAGGGAATGGAAATCGGAATTGGGATAATTTATATTTAATTATAAATTGTACTTTCTTCTTAAGGGCACCTAAATTTAAGAAATTGAATAATTATAGCAGCATTTTCATAAATTAAGTAGTATTAAGCTTAACCCAAGTCACGGCTGGGTGCCCAGCACAGCAGGGGTTTAATAAAGGCCTGTTAACTGTCTAGAACTCTGTTGAATTTAATTTAGCTTGATTTAGCATTTCCTATATGCATAGTACTTGACAACAATTGTATTTCCTGATATTTGCAATCTTCCTGGGGACCTGAAATGCTATAATGCTAATTCTCTGTGTTATAAATGAGAAGATATTTTTGCCCAGAGAGGTTCATTTCTTGGGGGGAGGAGGAGAATTGGTGGCAATAGTGGTTAAGGACACTTGATTTGGTCCAGATCTTGGCTCCTTCACTCATTAGCTCTGTGTTCTTGGTCAAGATACAAAATTTCTTTGAACTTCACTTTCCTAGGTCTTAAATTGATGTAATAGAATTTACCATGTCAACGTTTTATGAGGATTAAATTAAGAGCCTAGGACATAGAGAGTGCTCAGTATGTTAGCATTTAGTAATTGTAATGGCTATTACTGTACAAAATTTTACAGTGTGCTAGCAAACAGTGCCTTTCCTAAAGAAGAGTCCCAGAAGCCCCATGACACGAGTGGCTGAAGCACTCTCAATGCTGTCTGCATGTCAGCTCTCGGTAGCCTGTACTCTGATTATTCGTTCAAGTCCACGGTGCTTTCCTGGAATCACAGTCATCTTCTCCCTTGAGTGTGGGCTTTTGGGACGTTACTCTTTAAGGGATAAGCCGGGCTCTGGAATATAGACTTGAGGGGCCGGAAGAGAAACTGCTATTGTTGTTTAGTTGCTCGGCCATGTCCGACTCCTATGCAGCCCTGTGGACTGTAGCCCACCCGGCTCCTCTGTCCATAGGATTTCTCAGGCAAGAACACTTGGATTAGTATTTCCTTCTCCAGAGGCTCTTCCCAATCCAGGGATCCAACCCCCGTCTCCTGCACTGGCAGGTGGGTTCTTTATAACTGAGCCAGCAGAGAAGCCTTGGAGGAGTAATTACCACTGATAATAGCCTCACTGACCTTATCTGAAGAACAGCAAAGCTAAGGGCCACACAAGTTGTCAAGGCAGCGTACAGGAGCATTGTGTGAGCGCTGGAATAGGTTCAAAGGAAGCCTGAGCAAGGGGAGAGGGCCCAGCGTCCAGAACAACACTGGCTCCCTGGAGCATGGTGTGTACACTCCAGAGTCAGCAGTCAGGAGTTCGGAGTGGGAGGCTGGGGGGAGAGGAGCTAGAGTTAAAGGCAGAGTGGAGGGGCCATTATGCAAACAGGCTGCTTGCCTGAACCAGGAAGCCATTTACACGTGACCATAATAATCATAAGCTAGTTATTTTAACAGTGGTTTTCTGTTGATAGGCTCTTTCACCAACAGTAGGAAGAACTCATGGCCGTTGTCCTAGTAACGTAGTTCATGATGTTATCTTCAAAGAAAGTAGGTTAGATCAGACTAGAGGGTCAGAGTTGGTGCATCCACATTGGGTAAAATTCCTCAACTTCAATAATAATTATGGGTGCAAAACCACCTTTAATTCATTTGAATACTATTCATTCATTCATCTATCACTTCATTTATTCCACCAGTATTGTTGAACAGAACCCCTTAAGACCGGAATCATTTTTGGCCCTATAGCCTAAAGAGAAACGGCTAAGTGCATCAGGTATGCAAATAGTGAATGCTTTACGCAGCTTAAACTTGCTGCTCACTGACTTGGGAAGTGAAAAAAGTAAAAAACACGGAGAAGAGTGCAAAAAACACAGGTGAGCTGGCAGATACAACCCATGTCTCTTTTATCTGTGCTGCCAGGGCTAAAAACTCTTTCCTGAGCTACAGAAGGTCAATAGATGGCCAACGCATCAACCAGAAGAGCAAGTTCAGCTTGAATTCAGCTCATTAAGATTCTAGGTCAGCCTCCAGGCAGGAAGCGTGAGCCCACAGGTCACTGGAAACAGAGGCTGATGTGATTTCCCTTCAGCATTAAGACCCCATGGCTCCTGCTTCTGAGACTGGCAACGCGGAAGGAAAAGCAATGGTGCGCCTTAGAGCTGGAAATTATGGAAATGCAGCCGATGGTCACAGTCTCAAGTCAGAAAGAACAAGTGTGTCCTACAAGACTCTGGTGTTCACAGGGACTTGGGAGACAGTTCCTGAGCTGAAACTTCTTCAGTCTGGCAGAGTTTACATAGCTAAATTCCAGGTAAGTGTTCATGGTCACAGGCACCTTTTGCAGAATAAAAGTCACCTTTTCAGGGAATGACCAGCACTGGACAATGGCCTCGTGACTCTCATCATTGAAGAAATGATCACCGAAGCAAAACACTTCAGTTCTACAACTTCTCTACTCATTTGTCCAATCTCAGGGACCTAGCATGTAAGGGATGACTAAGAAGTTCTCCACTACAGCAATTGAAGGAAATGGCCCCACTTCAAGAAGAAGAGAAACAGCAGAGGAGATTATCAGTGTGTGCCATGTTCCATGGCACTAAGCTGTGTAGCCCGGGTACTATGTGCAGTGAGGACTTGGCCCTGACAAAGTCTGTTAAGAGAAGGAATAAATAAGAATGCTCTTAAAATTAACAGCTGGCAAAATGATATTGTGAGGGATCCACCTGTCCTTCTCTATTCTAGGAGAAGGCTTTATAACTGTAGAATGTAGGCTATGCTATTAGAAATCCCAAGTATTCTTAACTTCTTATTTAGTATCATTGCCAATAATGCCCTCTGACTCTGTTTACTTGGAGGGAAGTGGGACGTGTTGGTCACTCAGGTGCGTCCAACTCTTTGTGACCACATGGACTGTAGCCCACCAGCCTCCTCTGTCCATGGGATTCTCCAGGCAAGAATACTGGAGTGGGTTGCCATTTCCTTCTCCAGGGGATCTTCCCGACCCAGGGATCAAACCTGGGTCTCGTCTCTGGCATTGCAGGCTGATTCTTTACCATCTGAGCCACTGGAGGGAAGGGGAATAATGTCCTGGATGTTGCTAATCACCTAAACACAAAGATTTCAGATTTGCTTTGCCAGACTCCTGATCTGCATGCACTCCATGAAGCATGCTGCCTCTCTCTCCTCAATGCAGCCCTTGGAGAGATTCCTCCAACATTCCAAATCCTCAGGAAAGGTTACAGAGAGATGTCTCAGAAAAGCTAAATAAATTGGCCCCAGTATGCTTCACAGAAAGAATGAGGACTTGGTAATCTGCATATGAGTGTTTCTTTTCATGTGGTGAAAGCATACGTCATCATCTTCTGTTTAATTAATTATGCACCATGTAAAACACACTGCCCATAAAGCAGAGTGTTGTGTACTAGTGGGAAAAGAAATGAGATGGAAAAAAAAAAATGCCTGTCTCATTATTCATTTGTATTGATCTAGATGTACAACCCTATGCATCACAATTTGACAGAAGGTTAAATATTAACAGAAGAATCATTAATCTAACAAAACAAATTAACACAACAAGAGCTCTCCTGGTGGGCTTTATGTATACCGTGGGGCTCTAGATGGACTGAGGAACCCTTCAGACTCGTGTTTAGTACCTCTCTTTACAGATCAGGCAATGAACTGATTATGGACTGGATCATAAGACAAATAGTAAGAGGTGGTCAACTGCAAAGATCTTGTTCTAATGGAGGATTCTCACTATGAAGTGCCAGTCACAAAAACCACAGGGCCTTCCTACAAATGAAAACTTATGAAACATCTAGCATGGGGATTGGCACAAATAAAATTTTCTTTTTTAATTTTTAAGTGTTTCAGGTACTATACTATCTTTGGGGATGGAAGACACACTTAAATTAATTTTAGTGCTTCCTCCACCTGTATTTCAGCACATTTTTCTTCTGAATTCATTTTCATAAAAATATTTCATTTTCTGGGCCCTATTCTTTCTTCCCAGTTCAGTCCAATTGCTCAGTCATGTCCGACTCTTTGCAACCCCATGAATTGCAGCATGCCAGGCCCCCTGTTCATCACCAACTCCAGGAGTTCACCTAAACTCTTGTGCATCAAGTCAGTGATGCTATCCAGCCATCTCATCCTCTGTCGTCCCCTTCTCCTCCTGCCCTCAATCTTTCCCAGCATCAGGGTCTTTTCAAATGAGTCAACTCTTCACATGAGGTGGCCAGAATATTGGAGTTTCAGCTTTAGCATCAGTCCTTCCAATGAACACCCAGGACTGATCTCCTTTAGGATAGACTGGTTGGATCTCCTTGCAGTCCAAGAGACTCTCAAGAGTCCTCTCCAACACCACAGTTCAAAAGCATCGATTCTTTGGCACTTAGCTTTCTTTATAGTCCAACTCTCACATCCATGCATAACCACAGGAAAAACCACAGCCTTGACTAGACGGACCTTTGTTGGCAAAGTAATGTCTCTGCTTTTGAATATGCTATCTAGGTTGGTCATAACTTCCCTTCCAAGGAGTAAGCATCTTTTAATTTCATGGCTGCAGTCACCATCTGCAGTGATTTTGGAGCCTAAAAAAATAGTCTGACACTGTTTTCACTGTTTCCCCATCTATTTCCCATGAAGTAATGGGACCAGATGCCATGATCTTCGTTTTCTGAATGTTGAGCTTCCTTCCCACTCTCCTTTAATTCATGGATCCACTCATGCACTCATCAGCCTGCATTCANTGAACACCCAGGACTGATCTCCTTTAGGATAGACTGGTTGGATCTCCTTGCAGTCCAAGAGACTCTCAAGAGTCCTCTCCAACACCACAGTTCAAAAGCATCGATTCTTTGGCACTTAGCTTTCTTTATAGTCCAACTCTCACATCCATGCATAACCACAGGAAAAACCACAGCCTTGACTAGACGGACCTTTGTTGGCAAAGTAATGTCTCTGCTTTTGAATATGCTATCTAGGTTGGTCATAACTTCCCTTCCAAGGAGTAAGCATCTTTTAATTTCATGGCTGCAGTCACCATCTGCAGTGATTTTGGAGCCTAAAAAAATAGTCTGACACTGTTTTCACTGTTTCCCCATCTATTTCCCATGAAGTAGTGGGACCAGATGCCATGATCTTCATTTTCTGAATGTTGAGCTTCCTTCCCACTCTCCTTTAATTCATGGATCCACTCATGCACTCATCAGCCTGCATTCATCTATGCACTTACCCACACATTGGTCATGTATCCATCTACACACTCAAACACACATCTGTCCACACACTCAACCAGGCATTCATTCATTCTCCCATCCATCCATCCATCCATCCATGAATCACTCATGCATCTATTCATATATCTATCCATTTGGGAGAATAAGTTTTGGGTGGAAGATGTGTTGGATTTTGCACAAAGGGGAAGATTGAAGACTGAGGATAAGTGACTTATCAAAAGAACTCAAACAATGTTTTTTCTAAAATTAGAAACTTTGATTAAATCTTTCGGGGGTTTCTGTTGTTTTTCTTATGTATAGCTTATAAATTAATGAACCACTGAGATTAAGGGTATTTACTAAAGATGATAAGGTTTTGATATTGATAACTTCTTAAGAATTGAAAGAAAAAGTCAAATTTTCAAATAAAACATAATAGGGAGACCTGGCCACTATAAAAGTTACAGTCTGAAAGTTTATACTAAAAAAGCATATGATCATTGTCCATAAAAATCTTTCATTGAGATTACTAAACTCATTTTTTTCTGAAGAGAATAGAGGCAATACTTCACCTTTACTAAGCCATGCAAAATAGCCCTCGTCAGTCCCAAAGACACTTCACTCTACAAACTTATTACATTTTCCAAAAATCCTATGGAACTATTTTATATCATCCTTAAAATTATTGCCTATATCAACCAAAACTGGATACTCCACAGACACAATCACAAATATACACCAACATTCAGAAGAAGAATTAGATTATCTAAAAAATAGGTGGGTGATCAAATTTAAAGGACCACTTCTAACCTAGATCTGGCTGTGTACTTTTGTAGTACTCTTCTCACAATACCTAAGTGATTTGAAGATATTTTATTCACCAATACAGAATCCTTATGAAGTTAGTGGTCTCTCGTCCATCATTTAAACAGTTCCTAAAAAATCCCCTTCCTCTACAAAATCTCCTAAGGAGAAGAGGGTGGGTTTTTTTCCTCTGGCTTCATCTTTCCTGGATCTGAAACAAATCTGTGGCTAATCATTTATCTCTATATTCTTAAATATGCACTGACTTTCAATGTGAAATGCTGCATTGTGGCTCTCCACATTTCTGGGCGGGGTTCATCTACATCTTTCTTGATGCAAAAGCGATCAAGACAGGGACTAAATCAACAACATGCAGATGATGGGGAAATATGGGATTCTGGTAAATCTGTAAAGCAGCGAAAGTTACCACCTCTGCTTTTAGATCGAATATAAAGAAACTAAGGTAGTATGAGCCATGGACTCGCAGGGTCTCACAAACAAATACAAAAGAGACTTTTAAATTCACTGAGGCCTTTCAGAGCAGAAAACCAGTTCAGTTTTCAATCCCTGTATTTTGGAGGGGAATGTTTCTTCAGAACCTGAGTGTTCTAATGAATACTTGCCAATCTCTAATTTTCAGGGGCCTGTTTTTGCTTGCCTTTTTACTCTATGCAGTCCTGGCCAGCTTCAAAGATTGATGAAATCTGAGAGTGGTATTAGATTTAACACCATTTCAAGATGGGCTTTAAGCTCAGCGTGAATGAGTTGGATAGGAAAAGAAATAGGAAGGAAGAGGAAGGTTCTATAGTTGAAACTCCTGGCCTTACAGCAAATTGAAATATTACTATTGCAATCTCCTCCAGAAATCTCTGGGGTGGTCCATGATGCTCTCAGATCATGCTGTTTCTCATGGTGGCATCTGAATGAAGATATTATAGGGTAGAACAAATTGTAAATTTATATGCCACCCAACCAGGGTGAGAAATTTCCTGAAACTAGTGCCATTTTCTGAGACTGCTCCTTGCTTGCTCCACATGGAATATTTGGCCTGTGCTAAGCAGAGGACCAGTTACACTGGATCAGTGTCTCAGCAGTTCTTTTCCTCAAGCTTAGCTCCCTTGTACAAGGGATGGGCTATAGAATACTGATCACTGTTTAAAGATTTCTCACTTTGCCTTCAGGGGCATCATCAAAATCTTCTTGTTCTGATTCTAGAAACCAAGATTTTAAGCAAGTAGTTAAACAAAATCTCCATGAAATGAAACATGCAAAATAAGATTGATAGTGATAAAATGTTTAGAAGCTGTCATTGACAATTCTCAAAGCACAGAATAAGAGTTAAAAAATATGACATTTCAAGTGAGCTGAAAATTAATATCCAAAATAAATTCTTTCTGGTACACTGGCAATTCAATCCCAGTACCAATTGGTTAAGACTAAAGTATTTATTAATAATAATCCCACACCAGTCTTTAGCTTTATGTCTGGATAGTAACAAAAGATATTAACACAAATAGCCTTTTAAAATTCCTAAATGATAGCATTAAGGTTTCAAGGTAGGTTTCTCAATATGGATTTTTAAATATAATTTTTTACATGATGTAGTTGAAAATTATGGCAAGGGAGAGTCTGTAGACCTGAGTTAAACATGTGTCAGCTCAGCTAAACGTTAGTTAAGCACTTGCACAATTTATTTAACCTGTTAGTGTCTCTATTTTCTCAGCTATAAAATGGGGACAATAGTCACTATTCACAGTACTTTTGAAGACTGGGAATGATACATCTATGGTTCTTAATTACAGAACAGTCACATGACACACTTTCCATACATAACATCTATTTCTATCACTGTCATAAACTGAATCCTCAAATCGTTCCTAAATTCTCTTATCCTGCTACCAAAGTGTAAAATAATTCCAGAAGTGTTAGTTCTTAGATACTCCTACTATTTTTCCAACACATAAGCAAGATGGAGAAGGTCTCTGAGGTGAGATCATTGCCTCCATCCATGTCTTTCCTTCAGTATTTCCCTGCTGGAGAACCTGTGCATTTGACTTGTGGAACTTCCTGTTGTTTGGAGTTCTGCTGGTTGTACACTCAGGACACTGTGATATATTCCTCTGTCCTTGGTATTTCTTAAAAAATAACAGTCCAACCCAGAGGCTTGGTCAGATCAGGTTTAATCCCTTTAGCAGAGTTGATAGTGGCAGCATGCAATTTTTCCTGCAGACATGTGCTCCTCTGGTTTTACTCTTTCTTGATGTTGGCAGTCATTAATGCTCAATGCCCGAGTACCTCGTGAGTGTGTAATGATTTGGGACAACAAAACTCAACTTCAGGACTATAGTTTTTCTAGATTACACCTATATACACACCTATGCCTCAGAACAGCAACATTAACACCACCAGTTATTATTTCTGAGAATAGTTAAAACGCTTTTACATACTTCTTAAATCACCTCCCCCACCCCCATCTTAGGGTTGCACTACATCTGCATTGCCAGGTCATAGAGCCACTCTTTAGCATCATCTTCTCCCGTTTTGGTTAAAGACATACAAGGTACAGTTCATCTAATGTCCTCTACTGGTTTGTATAATGATGCTCATAGTCATTTTAGTGACGTAAAGGGGACACTCTAGGAGATTCATGTAAATGGGAGGATATTCCCTGAATTTTCACATGTTATAACTGTCTGTGCCCCTTACACTGGAAGATTATTTTTGGTAGACATTAACTCTCCCCTATGTCTACCAAGACATACAAGACTGGGAGCTGACTGTGGCTCAGATCATGAACTCCTTATTGCCAAATTCAGACTTAAATTGAAGAAAGTAGGGAAAACCACTAGACCATTCAGGTATGACCTAAAACAAATCCCTTAGGATTATACAGTGGAAGTGACAAATAGATTCAAGGGATTAGGGATTAGTACTGATAGAGTGCCTGAGGAACTATGGACGGAGGTTCGTGACATTGTACAGGAGGCAGTGATAAGACCATCCCCAAGAAAAAGAAAGGCAAAATGGTTGTCTGATGAGGCCTTACACATAGCTGAGAAAAGAAGAGAACCTAAAGGCAAAGGAGAAAAGGAAAGATACACCCATGTGAATGCAGAGTTCCAAAGAATAGCAAGAAGAGATAAGAAAGCCTTCCTCAGCAATCAGTGCAAAGAAATAGAGGAGAACAATAAAATGGGAAAGACTAGAGACCTCTTCAAATTAGAGATACCAAGGGAACATTTCATGCAAAGATGACTACAGTAAAGGACAGAAATAGTATGGACCTAACAGAAGCAGAAGAGATTGAGAAGAGGTGGCAAGAATACCCAGAAGAACTGTACAAAAAAGATCTTCATGACCCAGATAATCACGATGGTGTGATCACTCACCTAGAACCAGAAATCCTGGAATGTGAAGTCAAGTGGGCCTTAGAAAGCATCACTACAAACAAAGCTAGTGGAGGTGATGGAATTCCAGTTGAGCTGTTTCAAATCCTGAACGATGATGCTGTGGAAGTGCTGCACTAAATATGCCAGCACATTTGGAAAACTCAGCAGTGGTCACAGGACTGGAAAAGGTCAGTTTTCATTCCAATCCTAAAGAAAGGCAATGCCAAAGAATGCTCAAACTACCGCACAATTGCACTCATCTCACACACTAGCAAAGTAATGCTCAAAATTCTCCAAGCCAGGCTTCAGCAGTGTGTGAACCATGAAATTCAAGATGTTCAAGCTGGATTTAGAAAAGGCAGAGGAACCAGAGATCAAATTGCCAACCTCTGCTGGATCGTGAAAAAAGCAAGAGAGTTCTAGAAAAACATCTACTTTTGCTTTATTGACTAAGCCAAAGCCTTTGACTGTGTGTATCACCACAAACTGTGGAAAAATCTTAAAGAGATGGGAATATCAGACCACCTGACCTGCCCCTTGAGAAATCTGTATGCAGGTCAAGAAGAAACAGAACGGGACATGGAACAACAGACTGGATCCAAACTGGGATAGGAATACATTAGGGCTGTATACTGTCACCCTGCTTATTTAACTTATATGCAGAGTATACTGTGCGAAATGCCGGGCAGCAGATGACACCACCCTTATGGCAGAAAGCAAAGAAGAATGAAAGAGTCTTTTGATGAACGTGAAAGAGGAGAGTGGAAAAGTTGGCTTAAAGCTCAACATTCTGAAAACTAAGATCAAGGCATCTGGTCCCATCACTTCATGGCAAATAGATGGGGAAACAATGGAAACAGTGAGAGACTTTATTTTTGGGGGGTTCCAAAATGACTGTAGATGGTGACTGTAGCCATGAAATTAAAAGACACTTGCTCCTTAGAAGAAAAGCTATGACCAACCTAGACAGCATATTAAAAAGCAAAGACATTACTTTGTCAACAAAGGTCTGTCTAGTCAAGGCTATGATTTTTCCAGTAGTCATGTATGGATGTGAGAGTTGGACTATAAAGAAAGCTGAGTGCCAAAGAATTGATGCTTTTGAGCTGGTGTTGGAGAAGACTCTTGAGAGTCCCTTGGACTGCAAGGAGATCCAACCAGTCCATCCTAAAGGAAATCAGTCTTGAATATTCATTGGAAGGACTAATGCTGAAACTCCAGTACTTTGGCCACCTGATGTGAAGAGCTGACTCATTTGAAGAGACCCTGATGCTGGGAAAGATTGAAGGTGGGAGAAGGGGATGACAGAGCTTGAGTTGTTGGATGGCATCACTGACGGGATGGACATGAGCTTGAGTAGGCTCTGGGAGTTGGTGATGGACAGGGAAGCCTGATATGCTGCATTCCATGGGGTTGCAAAGAGTCAAACATGACTGAGGGACTGAACTGAACTGACTAACTGAACTCTCCCCCATGTCTTCTTTCTTTCCTTTTCCTCTGAAATACAGCGTTGTCAAAAAGCCTGATATCCCTTTCCTTTCCTTCATAAAACACACTTTTGCTTTGCTTACACGCCCAAGGGTTTGTTTTTTTTTCCTTTCCTGTTGTTTTCTTTTTTAAATTTAGTCTTTCTATTGGAATATATCTTATTGCTGGTGAATATTGAAAAGTATGCCTTTTCAATATGCATTTAAATTTTTTTTTTAATCCATAAAAATCTCAACCACAGTTTTTGGTATTTGCTCTGGTCCTTTGCTTCAGTTTTCTTTTTCAGGAACTCTCATTATTCATACATTGTAGCTTCTTTGCCTGTCTTCGGTATTTCTCAATTCCATGCAAATCATCTTGGTTGTTTTGTTTTTTTTTTTAATGCCTTCCTTTTCTTATTCTCTTATGACACTATTATATTAACTCTTTTGGTTCTTTTAGTTTAGCCAGTAACTGTATTTCTAAAATCTTTTTTTTATCTTTTTATCTCTAATCCTTTCNACTTTTAGAAGGAAGCCTGGTTGGGCAAAACTTTTTTTATTTTTTTTGTTAAGTTCAGTTAAACTGGGAAGTCAACTGAACTACTACTTATGTATTAAGTACTATTAAGTACTTCCAACCACTATTGAATGTAGTATAAAAACTATGGTGGCCTGCTTCTTTTGGATTTTTTATCTCTATTCCCATCTCACCTGTTTATCTGGATCTTCCCTTTCTTTTGTATCTACCGACCCTCTCCTGTTCCCGTTTTGATCCCACTTCCAGCAGTTTCTTCTTAGCATAGTACCCTGTTCTGAAAAAGGAACAAAGCTGTGTGGGTCGGTTTTGATACAGGAAAGATTGCTCCAGCTCCTTCACAGCTGGCAGAATTCTCCCTGTGATGGGATGCAGCAAAACCACTCCCAGTGTTAGCTGCCACTGTAAAACTGGCCCGGCAAGCCCCTCAGGTGTCCACAGCATCTGCTGGATCTTTCAGGGCTCTTGCCCCCGTTCTCAGGTCGTTCTGAGGCCACATTGCTCGCCCCTGTCCCCTGCCCACTCCAGACCCTTCCTGACACCTACTTGTCTTCTGAGGACCGTGGATGCCCTGCCACCTTGTTTTCCTTCATGCTTACTCTATGGATTCTGCTTTGGCTAACTAGTTTCTCTGTCTGATTTTACCTGATGATTCGAGACATTTCACAGCTACTGCATATCTTGCCCTAATCCTCTGATTCAGTCGTTTCAACAAGCAAAAATGATCATCCGATTTGACTTACCATGAAGAAGGTTTTCAAAGGAAGAAAGTGTATCTGGACAAGTGAATCTGGGTGTTTGTCTGGGTACTTTAAATTTGTTTTTCAGGAGGGCAATGCTAGTTCCTGAATTTGAATGTTATCAGAACTATACTAGGAGAACACAGGTATGGAGTCAATAAAAAAAAAATAAGGAAATATCTTTAATCATGCAGTGATATTTGCAATTGATCCCCTAGGTCTCTCTGTTTTCTCAACTCTACTTTCCACCTAAACCTCACTGAATGGAATGTTCTAAAGCACTTAGAGAGTTGAGGCTGATCACTAACTACTGACTCTAAAAGGACTACAGTCAGCAAATCACCAAACCAGGGCAGGGCCTGCTGCCAGTGTCTGCGTTCTGGGCATTCTGTTCCTGTTTTCAGTTAGGAGCAGAGGCTTTCTTAAATGCAAATCTTCCTATAATTATGTGTTGACCTTCAAAGTACAGGTAGGGTGAATTACTTTATTGGAGGAAAAAAAATTGACTTATGGGAAAATAAAGTGAAGTCGCTCAGTCGTGTCCGACTCTTTGCGACCCCATGGACTGTAGCCCACCAGGCTCTTCCATCCATGGGATTCTCCAGGCAAGAATACTGGAGTGGGTTGCCATTTCCTTCTCCAGGGGAATCTTCCCAACCCAGGGATCGAACCCAGGTCTCCCGCATTGTGGGCAGACGCTTTGACCTCTGAGCCACCAGGGAAGTCCTTATGGGAAAATACTACCAGATATTTCTGTCCATTCCACTGTGGTACAACATCAGACTAGCACACAGGGGATGGTATTGATAAAAATATCCTACTTATTTCAAAAGTAATAATTATAACTTGAAGCTATTATTCTCAGGACTTCCAAAAATGAAAGAGGTACAATATGTAGAGTAATTAGCACCAACTAACAAATACACTGTCAGTAATTTCAAACAGCTCTATGTGGCTAAATGGGCTTCCCTGGTGGCTCAGAAGGTAAAGCATCTGCCTGCAATGTGGGAGACCCAGGTTCGATCCCTGGGTGGGTCAGGGAGATTCCCTGGAGAAGGAAATGGCAAACCCCTCCAGTACTCTTGCCTGGAAAGTTCCATGCACGGAGGAGTCTAGTAGGCTACAGTCCATGGGGGTTGCAAAGAGTCGGACACAACTGAGTGACTTCACTTTATTTTCTTTATGTCCCTAAATAATACAAGTCCATTCCAGAGGATCTTTGGGGTTTGGCATCAGCTTCCAGGATTCAACATTTTTTCTGTCTCACCTGAGAATTTCCAGGCCATACTATCAGGAAGAAAACACATGATTTGCCTTATCTTTTGTGTCTGTCTCTTCCAGTCCTATTTGCCATTCAGTCATACTTTGAATGCTGTCCAGCAAGGAACTGAGTTTAATGGTGCCAACAGAAGCAAAAGCAACACCATTTGCCTGACTTCTTAAACAACAACAACAAAAAAATCCACCCTGATAATAACTAAATCTTGATACTTAAGGATAATAATTTTCATTGTTACAACAGTCAGGTGCTGAAGTCTTCTCAGATAGAAAGTCAAGAGAGACAGCACGAGAGACAGATTTACAGAAACAGATACAGCCATATAGATACAGATGTTTATACTTAAATCCTACCTATACCTAACCATGAGGGCTTCTCTGCTGATTCATTGGTAAAGAATCTTCCTGCAATGCAGGAGACCTGGGTTTGATCCCTGAATCATGAAGATCCTCTGGAGGAGGGCATAGCAACCCACTCTAGTATTCTTGCCTGGAGAATCCCATGGACAGAGGAGCCTAGGGATCTTCAATCTGTGAGGTCACAGAGTCCCACAGGACTTAGGAACTAAACACCACTTTACCTATTTCTTATTACTTACAATGTATCATTTACTGAAAATCTGTGATCATCTGGAGCTGTAAGCAAAGCTTCAAGAGCGAGAGAATTCTAAAACCCTCTACCCTGAGACCACCTTCTGTGCGCTCTCCTTTTAACACAAAGCACCTCCAGGAAGAGAACCCCTCTCCCCTTCACCCACCTCCTGCTTTGTTCAGAGCACAATGAATAGGAATATACTACAATTAAAGTGACCCAACTGTACCCAATATGAGATGAGAAAACCCAGTCAGACAGGTTTTGTCTGCACATCTTCTCATCTAAGATGAGTCCAGTTTGGGCTCATTTAAACCGCTAAACAAGATCTCGCAAACTTCTGTATTTCAATTGCTGCAAAGGTCACAAAAGCTACATTCGTTTCCCACACAACATCTGCTGTGCTGCCGTTTCCGCTTTTCCCAGGTGAGGGAATGAGGCGTGCCAAAGCACCGTGATGGAGAGGTCACTTAATTTTCCTTTGTAAAGCCAAATCCTCTGTGCTCTCTATTATCACCAATCAATTTTACATAAATAGCAAAATTAAGCCCCATTATTCTCATTTACCACAAAATTAGAGGAATTAATTAAACATGGAAAAAGTGCCCACGTCTGCCAAATCACTACTTCCAGTAGGTAGGAACAAGTTCAGGAATTTCCTGCGGGCAGGAAGAAAAATCAACACAGCATCCAGAAACACAGTGGAGGTGCCACTGACGAGGTTTGGTAAGAGGACCAGCCTGAACGCGCCAGCAGGCTTCTGAGTACCTCCCTTGAAGCCGGGACAAGGGGAACACTCTACCTTGCAGGGATGGAATCTAGCACCTTTACACTGCCCAGTGTGGCTTCTCTCTTGTTGTTTTGGGAAGCTGTGGTTTATGTTTGATTTGAGTTTGAACAAATCCAAAAGAAAGGGCGAACGTAAGGTCATGTTTTTCAAACCCAGATTTGTCAGAGAGGTTCCTTCATGTGCCCGTTTCTAATGAGCTCCACTAAACTCCAGGAACCGAACCACTGGAGCAACGTGACCTTTCTCAAGTTGCGTTTAAGACCAAATTTCTGAAATAGAAACAGAAAGGGTGAGAGGTCCAACTTTCACAGTTTTTACATCGAGCTCAGCAATGCTCACATTTGTTAGAAGGTTTAGAAATTACAAGACCAAGAATGCTGAAGATTTTCATAAATTGAAAAGGAGAGATTCAAAAATAAGATTAAAGGGTTCTTCAAAGATTGCCTAAGAGTCCTTTGTAACTCCTTCTATTATGAAACAATGAAATATATACTATTCCTTAAATAAACCCACTGGAATGATACCCTTTTTAGGCTCTTGCACTGCAGTAAAAAAGATCTTCACATCTTTCTTAATGAGAGTTTTATTGCTCATGTAAATTTGTCTTGTGCTAAATTTTTGTCTTGGGAACCCTGAATTATGTTACCTTGAGTTGTTCCTGGTAAGCATGCATGCATCCACCCAATTTTTGCTGTGAAAACGGCTCCTTCTGGCAAAGTGAAAGCAATTGGAGCTCAGTTTAATTAGCTGCCTTCTGTAAATACGCCATTATTCTTCCAGCTCTGTGCTCGAGTTATATTTACAGAGGGAACAGATAGCAATAATTATTTTCAGTTGCAGTTAGTCAGTATTAGTTAATGTCTGAGAATAATTGAGAGGAAATTAAGACAAGTGTAGATCATGGGGACAAAACGGAGGATGAATGAGTGTCTGTCAGCAGAATTTCACCTGTATTTTCTTGCACGGATTCAGAACTCAACTAGACAAAGAAGCAACAGGTTTCTCACCTGAAACCCATTTGGCAACCCACATGAAATCTGCACCATCTGCTTTCAAATAATTACATGGTAGGTTATCTATTTTAGATGGTCAACTCCCAGGCCAACTTTTCTTGGGGTCTCAATATACTTTTGAGCTATTCATGTTTCTTTGGATTCACTGGCACCCTGGGAAGACAAACTCAGTTTAACATCAGCCAGAGCCAAGGAGATAAAGGAAGAGAATCTGCTATTCCCCAAAACCTTAATGAACCCAAAGTCAAATATAAAAGGTGGATATATTAGGAGTTTCACTGGTTTCCATTAGATTATTAAGAGTTGACTAGTTTTAACAACTCCATCATTAAGCTTTGTAACACAGGTATTAATGAGGGTAAGAATGACTTAAAAAGGCCCTACAACTCTCCTGACGGGAGTGATGGGGACAGGTCATTTGGGGCAGGTTTCCCCAGAGTCCAGACTCTGGAAGACAGTACCCCCATCAGTTCTGTGGTTTGGGAGAGGGGGGCAAAATCACCGAGTGGACTAAGGACACGGGTTCTGGGGTCCACCAGCTCTGGATACTTGTTCAGTTCCCAGTGCTGGCTAGCTGTGAGATCCTGAGCAAGTTATCTACCCTCTCAGTTTTGTCATCTGAAAGATGGGAAAACCACCTGAACTTGGCAACAGGAAGGGCTGAATAAGGTAAGCCACAGGAAAGCAATCAGCACTGAGCTAGACACACAAAAAGGGACTTGGGGGGGGGGCGCCGACGATTCCTCGGGCTAGCTCCACTCTCTCACCGTCTCCCGAGGGCTCTTCAGACACAGAGAGCAGGTGTCGTGTCCGGGAGCAGAGAGGAGTCTGGGGTGGGAAACATGAAGCGGGGAGAAGTACCCAGGGTTGGGTGTGCCCGCAGCTGGGATAACAGGCAGAGTCTGAGACTGTTTGGTCAGAGGAGGGACAAAGTCCTTTTGTCTGTTCTATGTTTATTTGTGTACTTAGCGTTTCACGTATGAGTCTTGGCAAGCTTCTAGCTCAGAGCAGAATCACGGTTCCTGAGAAAAGTGGGGAAACTCTGGGCGTGATTAGGGTGGCCTTGAGGTCCAAGGGACAAAGTATGAGAGGATTTGGGAGGAGAGCTTCTTTTTTGCCACTGCCTGGCACCAGCCACATCCTGGCACCCAGGACTGAGAGCTCCAGGAGCACCGGAAGTCAGCCCTGTTGGAGCTCTCAAGGTCAACCCTGATGCCTGGAAGTTTCTGCCCAGCAGTCTGGCACTAACTGATGTAGAGAGCTGGACCCAGGGCAGCAGGTTCAAGATAGGGGAGACAGACACAGGACAGACAGCAGCTTGCAGATCCGTCCAGGAGCAAATGTGAGGCGCCATGTGGGGAAGTGTCTGGGTGGCCAACTTCTAATTATGGGACCATAAACGGCCATGGAGTTTGATTATTTATGCTCTTACATCTTAAGAATTGATGCTTTCAAATTGCGGTGCTGAAGACACCTGAGTGTCCCTTGGACTGCAAGGAGATCAAACCAGTCCATCCAAAAGGAAATCAACCCTGAATATTCATTGGAAGGACTGAAGTTCCAATACTTTGGCCACCTGATGCAAAGAGCTGAGTCATTGGAAAAGACCCAGATGCTGGGAAGGACTGAGGGCAGGAGGAGAAGCGAGCATCAGAGGATGAGATGGATGGCATCATCGACTCAATGGACATGAGTTTAAGCAAACTCTGGGAGATGGTGAGGAACAGGGAAGCCAGAAATCGGCCATGGCTGAGTGAGGGAACCACCACAAATGCTCTGAAATCATCATAGACTCAGAAGACTGAGAGTGCTGGTGTGGAGTCCATAAGCTGTGTAATGAGATTACATTCACCCAAACCTGCAGAACTCTCTAGGTGAGGGACAGGATCTTCCAAACCCCACTGAAGTAGCTGTTGCCATGTGATGTCTTTATTCTCTTTGGCTGCCACTTTCAGTCCCAATCCCAACCATCAGGAGCAGAAGTGGCCCTCTTTAATGTCCTCTGGGAAGAGAACAAGCTCAGACCTCCCACCATGAGCCTAGACCGAAAGTGTCGAGCTTTCTGCCCAGCTCCTCAAAGAGGCCACGTGGAGCACTGGGTTCCCCATCTAGGGGACTGGAGGCCAATATGTAACCCCATATCCACAGCTTCTCAGGGTTGGCAAGTGTGTGTTTTCTCATTTTATATCACAGATATGAAAATTGTTTCTAAACAACCACCTTCTTGGAGAGTATTTTGAACTAATTCCAAAGTTACTGAGAAAAGTAACAAAATATGGAGGACTCCTATGTAATCTGTACCCAGGTTCACCCATTTCTAACATTTATTTTTCACACATCCATGTTAGAACGTGTTTTTATGAGTCAGTTGAGAGTACTGTCTACTTCATGCCCTTGAACCTCTTAATACCTAAGCATGCATTCTGTAGACTATTAGCCTCATGAAATAATCTTCCAGAAGAGGTTTCTTGGCCTACAAAATGCAGACACTGCTCCAAGCTATGGCCCCTTTTTAGAACTAAGGGTTCTGAGAGAAAGCATTGTGACCCAATGGTCCCAAGGGGGGTTGGACCAGAAAACCATTTTGCTTCTGTGTGTGTGTGTATGTGCATGTACACATGTGTGTACAAGAGGCACCCAATATCATTCCACAGAGCACTAGGGAATGTTTCTCTGGCCACACAGATGGAATTGGAAGCATGCCGCCTGCCTTTCCTGCTTCCTTATGGCTCCCTCAGCTCCAGGATAGGCTCTGTGGCTCCCCACTTGAAGGGTGACCTCTGAACCAGGACATCTTCCTGGGCACAGGACTTTCTCACTCCAGCAGAAGGGAGGAAGGAAGTGGTCCATCTGAGCCTTAGCAGCTGAGACTTGTAGAAACCAGGAGGGAGCCACTGACGAAGGCTGAGGGAGAGGTGGTCACTGGGATGCCAGCAACAGCCCCATTTGCAGAGGCAACAGGATTCCTAACTTGGCACTGGGGATGACTCACTGTATCAGTAAGAGACAGCTGTCTTCTCCAGACAGAAATTCTCAGTAGTCCTCAAAATAAGCCCTCTGACAAAAATTCCATCCTGTATGCCAGTGAGGCACTTTCAAAACACAAGTGCGAATAAGAGAAAGCTCGCCTGGGAAGCTGAAAAGCACACATCTAACCAGCCCCTTCTCATCCAAATGGGTGCACAAATGTGTGTCTGGAAATGAAGTGCACAAGCAGTGAAGGAAAGTTGGGGGGAAGAGACAGAGAAGAGAAAGAAGAGAAGGGAGACCGAACGAAGGGCGGTCCCGAGTTAAGAAGGCAGGAACCATCTGCTCAGCCCCGTGCGGATTCTCAAACAACTGGTGGGGGGCACGCAGCAGGGTCCCCTGCACCCGAGACAGAGGAGACACACTCACAAGGGACATGGAGTAGCTGTCAAGGCGAACGTTTCACATACCCATGTGCTCTGCCAAGCAGTCAAATCCCTCTAATAACTCAGGAAAAAGGGATTTTTCTGGACTATTGAGTGTGTGCTCCAAACACCAGTCTGGACTAGCCAACTGGGGCTGGATGTTCGGTTCAGTAGCCATGCGGGTGGAAGCTCAGAGACAAACCCCAATTCAACAAACCCCACAGAGACAGAGGACAGAGCGCTGAGAAAAGGCTCTTATAAGTAAAACCTCGGACTAATGAAGAAACTGCTGTGAAACCAAGAACGAAACAGAGGCAGGTCCACTCAGGCAATCCAGATCTGAGGGCCATTAACTTAGCAGCTGATGGAGTGCACTCTGGAGTTAATTTTTGCTTGCTAGCTGTGTGACTTTAGAAGTATTACTAAACCTCTCTGGGCCGTATCCCCCTCATCAGTGATTTGATGATTAAAGAGTTCCTACCCAGGAATTCTGGGCTTCCCAGGTGACAGTGGTAAAGAACCCACCTGCCAATGCAGGAGATGGAAGGGGAGAGGGTTTGATCACTCCATCCGGAAGATCCCTTGGAGGAAGTAACAACCCACTTCAGTATTCTTGCCTGGAGAACACCATGGACAAAGGAGCCTGGCAGGCTACAATCTATAGAGCTGCCAAGAGTCAGACACAACTGAAGCCACATAGCACACAGGTACACACCCTGTAACTGTGTTATGTTTTAAAGATGTTCCTGGTTATTTCTGAGACAGTGAGCATAAATACGGACATATTAAGATTTGTCAGAAAAATCACTCTGTGATCCATGTCTTGTGCTCTTGTTCTGTGAATTAAACAAGATAATTCATGTAAAATGTTTAGTTTGCAGAAGCATTTAATAAATAATAGCTATCATTTCTGTAATTATCATTATCAATATTATTACAGCAATGATAATATTGCCACACAATCTTGGGTTGATCTAATTTAAAATCTTCCAATTAAATGCAGATGGGGGACTCAGATGGAGCTTACCTATTTTTCAAAAGGGGAGTTAAAAATCTATTTTGATCTCTTTCGTGCAAGATAATGAACATGAAAATGTTTTGTACATTCTAATGAATATTCCATCTTGGGTCTACAAAATTAATAAAAATTAAAAGCCATCCCAATGTGTGGCCTCCAACGTATTTTGCTTGTTACATTTTATATTCAAAATATTACGAGTATTTCTTATCCCTGATCCTCAGCCGCGAAAACTCTTAGCCGGTTGAGAACTTTTGGCTGGAACACAGGAGAAACCACGCCATCTGCTGGCTGCTCCCGAGAACTGCTTGGAGGAAGCTGCCGAGAGCCGTGTAAATACTGGGAGTGGTAAAGCTGCAGTGGGGCTGAAAGTCCTCTGTCCAATGTTTTGGGCTCCAGCGGGTGTGGAGGGCTCAGTTGTCACTGATGGTCTCCGGACGCTCACAGCTTGAGTCTCAGTGCTGTGCCACTGGGTCTGTGGCATTTGGCACCAGCCCCCCCGTCTCTCAAAACAGCACCTGCCTTCGCTACTTGCGAGGCAGATGACGATGCGGCGGGGAGCAGCCCCGATGCGCTCCGCATGCCGCTCCCTGGCGCTCCGACCCACTCCCGGCCTAGCAATTCGTCACAGCCTGTGGCTTCCCGGCCCTGGCTCGGGCTCAGGCCACCACGGCTTCCAGGTGGTCTCTGCTTTCTCCTTTGGTCTCCCTCGGGCCTCAGCCGTGTGTCAGGCCCCGTGGCGCGTCAAGAAGAGAGGTACCCGGAGCTGTGGCCACTGCCCCGCCCCAGTGAGGGGGTGGAGAGGGATGCTGACGTCCCGGGGGTCGCCGCCGAGGTCCCCAGCTCTCCTCCCCAGGCAGGAGCGCAGGCCAAGCCCCCATTTAAACCAATGACTGCAGGGGCGCACAGACATCCTCCCACACCATGTCAGGGTCCCAGCGCCCCACAAGAAGGCTCCTCAAGACTGTTCCCAGGCCAAATGTGCAGACGTGTGAATGTCAAAGAAGCTGACCCACACTGGGCACTTTCTGTTCCAGACGTGGTTTTATGTGCTTCACGTTGGAATGTATTTCATCCTCACAGAGACTCTATGAGGAAGATACTATCACTGTCCTTATTTTAAAGGTAAGGAGACTGAAACACAGGAAGGTTAAGCAGTTTGTACAAGGATTCACCGCGGGTTAAGGATGAGCTGGGATGCAAGTCTGCCTGCCTCCAGAAGTCACACGTCTATTCTCTACATTTGATCTAGATACTTAGTCAACACTGAAGGCCAAACACTGCCGTCAGATAGAGAGGTCATGGGATGATGGAGTCCCAAGTCACTGGCAGAGGAGACCCAGGTAACCAGCCCCCTGTCCTGACAACAAGGACCCAACTTGACAGAGTAAGGATCAGTTGTGATGGTGATGGATGGAGTAAAGGAAGAGGGATTCAGGAAACAGGATGACAGCAGAAACCAGGGAGAGCCTGAGACAAGCCACTGCGGTAAATTACAGAGTAGGAAAGCAAGAGGACAGGAAGAAAATGAAGAGCAAGGCCGAGAGACTTACATAACGCTTCACATTTAAAATATAAAAACTGAACACGTTTATATCAGCCATGCACCCAAGTAGCGAGACAATGCTGCTAAGGAAACCAGTGGAGGTTTAATTGCCAGACCAGGGGCTTGGCTGTGGTTTGAACCACCGTCCCACACCAGCTGTGGCACCATCTCCACCCCTTGTGCATTGCAGATGGCTCACAGACACCCCTCCCCACCGTGGGATGGGGCTCACAGACACCCCATCCCAACTACTGGATGGCGAGCACTGAGGATACTGGGGTGACTGGCACCCTATGAACCCCACTCTCACAAGCTTACATTCTAGTGGAGGGGTAGACAGAATGCAAGCAGGTAAATTAGATAAGATAGCCATACATCAGAAAACATGCTCTAAAGAACATAAACAGGACAGTGTGCTGGAGAGTAATAGGAAAGTCAGAGCCCTATTGCCACAGAGAAGATGAGCAGCACGGTATATCCAGGGCCCTCATTTCCAGGGGCCTTGGACGACCAGGGCTGATGGCACCTTGGGTGAGGATCCCCACAGAGGCACAGGAGGAAACGGACACAGATGGACGGCGATGGCCCCGAGCAACGCTAATGGAGGACCTCGCCATCAAAGCACAGGACTTACTATTACTATGCGACATGGTCTTTCTACAAAAGAAATTCTCCATCATCTTGTGAATAACTGAATGTGAGCTTTATTGTATTTTATATTGCTGTACATAAATAATATAATTCAGGTGGCTTAGATGGTAAAGAATCCACCTGCCAATGCAGGAGATGTGGGTTCGATCCCTGGGTCAGGAAGATCCCCTGAAGGAGAAAATGGCAACCCACTCCAGGATTCTTACCTGGAAAATCCCATGGATAGAGGAGTCTGGCAGGCTATAGTCCATGGAGTCACAAAGAGTCGAATACAACCGAGTGACTAACACTTTCACTTTCAAATATTTTAAATATTCTGAAATCTGGGCACTGATGAATAAAGATGAAAGTATTCTTGCCTCGAAAATCCCGCAGATAGAGGAGCCTGGCAGGCTACAGTCCAGGGGGTCACAAAGAGTAGGGCACGACTGAGCAACTAATACTCTTTGGCTGAGAGCCTCAAAAAAAGGAAGAAAAACAAAGACAGGCGTGTTCAGCATCTCCTGTTGAACTAAGACCCCTGGGATGAGGGTGCAGCTTCAAGGGAGACCTGCAGGAAGAGAAGGCAAGGGCCAGGTGAGGCAGAGGGAGGAACTGCCAACTGTGTGCTAACACTCCTGCATATTTGCACGACAAAGGCGCCTCTTCAGGGCTTACACGAAAAAGAACATTTAAAGACAGGCAGGAAATAAAAGATCCTGGTAAATTCTGTAGTAAAGCTCTGAATTAAGTCCAAGGCAAACTGATTCTAATTTCGCCAAAAGTGGGGAAAACAATGACCTCCCCCACAGCTTAGTGCTACCCTTCAGCTTGATTCCTTGAGGCTCAAGAGAACAAATTTGAAATGAATTGATGAATTATAAGAAGCTAGGTCACCCAGCAAATTGTGCATCTCAGATTCATCCTGCTTCTGAAAATAGGGATTAGAACTGCAGCAATCCAGAAAGAAAAATACAGTCGGACTCAGAATTTCTCATGACAGCCTTCATGACCAGCCCCGTGGGGAGAGATGGTATCTGGTGGCTGCAGCCTCTAGCTGTTTCCTCAAGAGTTTCCATGGAAGGCACAAGCCAACAAGCCTTCTCTCTTCCTCTGAGGGGTTGAGAGCTGCTAAGCATTTGTTTTGTCTACTACAGCGGCACCTGGAGGGCAAGGAACCAACCGGGGGACTGACTCAGCAGACACGGGCCTGTCTGGACCAGAGGCAAAGCGGCAATGTGGGCATTTGGGCAGGACTTGGCTGTCGCTGGGAGAAGACTTCTGTGTGTTGAGAAGATAAATTAGGTCTTCCCTTTCTTTACCTACTTCCGGTTTCCCACCACAGAGGCGGAGCTGACCTTTCAACAATCCACTGTGACATTTTCTTACTAGTTCATCACGTGCTTCCCTGCGTAAAACCTTCCCTGCACTCTATTTCTTCCCCTCTAGCAGTGTTTTTGCATGGAGAATCCCAGGGATGGGGGAGCCTGGTGGGCTGCTGTCTATGGGGTCGCACAGAATCGGACTCGACTTGAAGTAACTTAGCAGCAGCAGCAGCAGCAGCTGAGTTCCCAAGAGAAATGCTTTAACACTCTCTTTCCCAGGAGTCTAACTCATTGTCTGAAACAGTACCTGTCCTCACTAAGTATTCAATGACTGCATTACCAGATTTTCAAAATCTGTACCTACTACCACAGAATTCCCTTTGATGGTTATTAAAAGATGTTTGTTTTTTTCCTATTAACCAGCAGTCATGGGGAATCAACCATTCATTGAACAACTTATTTATTTCACCATCATCTATCTACTGGGACCTCCTAGGTGTCTGGCACCTTATAAAGTTTTCCAGGGACATCAGCAAATGACACCAGGGCACCAACAGTGGGTAAGGCCAAGGAACAGCAAAGCTTCTACCCAGAGCCGGAGGGTAAATATCTGAGGTTGTACAGGCCACATGAAGACTCGATAACATATTTCCCTTTGCCTAATTTTTTTTCCGGTCTTTAAAACTGTACGAATCATTCTTATCTCAAGGAACTTTCAAAATAGGACATGGGTCAAATTTATCACATTAGCTATAGTTTGCCAAGTCCTGTGTAAGAGAGGCAGGCATCCTAATAATCACTTAAGTACACATAAGTCCCAGGGGCTCAGACAGTAAAGAATCTGCCTGCAATGTGGAAGACTGGGGTTCGATCCCTGGGTTGGGAAGATTCCCTGGAGAAGGGGGATTGCCTGGAGGATTCCACGGACAGAGGAGCCTGGTGGGCTATAATCCACGGGATCTCAAGGAGCCGGACATGACTGAAGGGCTATCACTTTCACAGATGTTACAAGCCTACAGCGGAGGAAGGGAGAAAAAGAATCTACTTTGGGGGGTGACTTTGCAGGGGTTTGAGGAAGCCTCTAAGGAAAAGAAAATCTACAGTGATGGAGGAAGCTTGAATGAATACAGGAAAAGAAAGAAAAAAACAAAACAGGCAGAATGGGGGAGGGTGGGGTGGGGTGGAACAGGAGGAGGCTTTAGGACAAGGGCAGCAGAGCTAGGAGGCCTCCCGAGCACACACAGGGCCTGGGCCACAGCAGAGGGCCCGGACTGTATCTTGGTTCCAGTGAAACTCTTTCCGCAGCTCTAAGCAGAGGAGTGCCAGGATCTGATGCAAATCTAAAAGAACCCTCTGACTGCTGCGCATGCTCTGCTTTGGGAAAGTAAAAGGTACAAAGTGGGGGGTGGGAGGGCAGTCACCTGTAGCCTCATGTTAAGGGTTGAAATGTGTCTACCCCTCCTCTCCAGATATGTTGAAGTTCTCATCCCCAGCCCCACAGAACATGACTTTGTTTGCAAATGGAGTCACTACAGATGTAATTAGTTTTGACGGGGGTCACATCCGACACCACGAGTGTCCTTATGAAGGAACGGCCACGTGAAGACAGAAACACAGGGCAAACGCCACCTGACCACCGGGGTACAGACTTGATTCATGCAGCCGCAAGCCAGGCAATGCCAAGGATGGCCGGCAAACCTTGAGGAGCCAGCGAGAGGCCAGGAAGGATTTCCCTGCAGGTCCTGGAGGGAGCATGGCCCTGTCGACTCTGATTTATAGACTTTGAGCTCCTAGACCTGCGAGATGATACCCTTTTGTTGGCTCAGCTGCCCAGTTTCTGGGCCGTCGTTACAGCAGCCTTAGGCACCTAACACATCTTGTAAGGGTGACAGAAGCGAGGAGGATACATAACTGAGCAAGGAAAAGATGCACTGACGTGAAACAGTTTTGAAGGTAGAACCAAAAGAACTTTGTGCCGGGCTGGCTGGATACAAGAAAGCGAGGCAAGGGCGAGACGTCGACGTGGCTGACACCAAGGCAGTAACGTCAGTGCTGTTTGGCAGGCCAGGGCAGAAGCACTCTGGTTAGAGGGAACGAAGGGGAGATGAGGATTTCCTTTTAAAATACACCACTGCACCATTTGTCTTGCTAAATAGAGGAAGCATTACTTTTATGATAAAAAGAAAAGAGTGAAAAGTAAACAAGCAAAGGAAAGAAGTGAAAAACTCCCAGGTCGGGCTTGACAATCCTGTTGGTAGAGGTTTACGGTCATGCCTGAGGGAAACTGAAGCAGCAACAGACGTGTGCATGTAGGTGGGGGCTGGGGGTGCGGGGAGCACAGGCCAGGACAGGCAAGGCTTCCGGTTGGGCCCTACGGTTGAGATGAAGGAAGAGTATGAGATGATAGGAAATCCACCTCACCTCCAGAAATCTGCATAAGTTCTCACCGAAAGAGAGTAGAAAGGGTTGTGAAAACAGAGGCAGAGACGTGTGGGAGAGGCAGGAACACATGGCTTTCGAGCACAGTGCCCCAAACCAGCCCCCTGGTCAGCACACGACCCCTCTAGTCTGCCTGGGTCTGCCCAGGTCAGGAGGGGCGGCCTTTCAAACCAATGTGCTGACTTTGGGCCCCTCCCTTAGAGGAATCACACCAAGGAGGGAATAAAGAGGTTGACTGTTATTTTAATTGAATTTGTTTTCAATTTATTTTCAGCTGTCTAGGGAAAAACCTTTTACACTGGCATCATTTGATTCCTTTTTACTTCGTGTCCATTATCCTCATAATGAGCTTTTAACGCATTAACGCGGCCCTGTTTGCTCAACGGTGGAATCACGTTGGTCAAATCAATAAACAGCAAAAGCATAAAGGTACACGAAACTGAGACAATAAGCTAGAATATAAATGGAAAATGTGAGCTCCTGCCTCGTTAAAAGTAGAGGTGGCATTCTGATATCCTGCCCCAAGGTACTGCAGTGAGTATCAGAGAAATGTCTCCATTCCCCAAAGTTCAATTCCTCTGTGCTCCTGGAGCCAGCAGAAGTAAACTTTGGAGCCAACAGGAAGCTGTGCTGGAAATCCGTGTTCCTTTTCTGCACACTCAGGTCCTCTCTTCAATACTCCAAAATGCACTAGCTTTAGAGGCTCGGAAAGTTCCTGTAGCATACTTTTGCATAACTTAGTATTTTCCATACTTCTTTGACTCAGAAAACTTTTGTTTTCAAATGTTTTAATTAAAACACCAACTCACACTGTGAGACACAAGAGAAGTATTTACCTTCAGAGTCATTTTAGGAAAACTTCACCAAATTACAACCTGAACTGGATTTTTACATGTGGACAGAAGTTTTAACATTTCAGGAAACACCAATCGCTGTCCTAAACAAGGCATCATCAATGTCTCTTTCTCTGCCCTTCATGAAGCATGAAGCTCTTCAGGGTAAATTTGGGGGGATTCTTTATCTATAATGTAGGTATTCAGCAACAGGTGTGATAGGAAGGAAGCTATATGGGACTCATTTCATTGCAAGTGACACAAACGTAGATCAAATTAAGACAATTCATACTTACTGAAAGGACACTGGAAGAAGCTCACAGCTCTGCACATGCCCAACAGCAAGGTCTCAGGAGGGCAAGACTGGGGCCAATGGAGGGATTTCAGGGACTCCAGTGTCATCTGGAAGCTGATGCTCTCCTTTTCCTGGCTGTTCCTCGTTTTCTTTTCTGTACATTAGCTTTATTTCCCTAATGGCCAATCCTCATGGCTTTACAACTAGAGAAGAAAGGTCTCCATGCCCTTAGAAAGAAACACCCCACAAAAAACTCTGATTGGCTTGACTCATAGCCTGGGTTTTTGTGACTTGTTCACCTGGAATCATTGCGTGTCTACTTCTGAGTCTGGGTCATGGGATTAGCAGCCAGGATTAGAACCTCAGAGTTGGTTCTAGTGATTGCAAGGGCTTCCCCGGTGGCTCAAATGGTAAAGAATCTGCCTGCAATGCACGATGCCAGGATTCGATCCCTGGGTTGGGAAGATCCCCTGGAGAAGGGAATGGCAACCCACTCCAGTATTCTTGCCTGGGAAATCCCATGGACAGAGGAGTCTGGTGGGCTACAGTCCACGGGGTCACAAAGAGTAGGATGCAACTGAGATACTAACCCTTTTTCCTTTCACCTAAAGAGAAAGGGGTCTGTGTTCTGAAGAAGGGCAAGGTGGGGGCTGACACAGCCTACAGGGCCTCTCAGGGGGAAAGGAAGGACGGCTGGTTCTGGGGCAAGAGCCGTGTCGAATCTGCCTCCTCCTCCATGCTCTTTGAGGTCAGCCACGGTGCAGCTGGTTGTGGACAAAGCATCCTGCTTAGCTCGTGTGCAGCCCTCGCATTTTGTACATAACCTGGGTCCACTTCTCACAGGGGGTCAACTCAAAGGGCTAGTTGCTTTAGCAGGTCTGTTACCTTGTTGATGATTCTGCACCTAATCTGTTCATTATGCTGCTTACGTCTTTTTATGAGTGGAGACCAATTGTGTTATCACGGGAAGAAATGAGCTCTCTTGTTACTTGAGAAATTCTCTCATGCCTGGACGAAGGGGTTTTTACATTTATCAACGTGTCCTGGGTGATACCTCATTCTAAATGATATATTAATCATGCTTTGAATATACAAATCAATTATAGGTGTTTTAAAGGTTGGATTAATTCAATTAAGCCTCTGGTGGGACTTCATATTTATTTAGACTTTCTGTATTGACTTTTAATAAATCACAGATGTGTGTCATGGAGGATTCTATTTCCATGATTGTGCTTCTTATAAACTCTTCATTTATCTACTCGTATATACCCCTGCATAGTTACATATTACCATCCATCCATCAGTCAGCCCATGTACATATCTACCTACTTACCTACCTCCTGACAAAGTCATTTTATCTAGTAGCTATGCCCAAGTGGATTCTTATGATGAATACATGTGAGGCCCTGTGGCCACTCAGAGTCACACTATGCCAACCCACAGCTCATGTTTCTCCTATCTGAGAAACTTGCTGCTGCCACGGTGCCTTACATTCTGGACTGACCAGAAGTGGGGACACTCTAGCCGTAAAAAGGGACCCCAAATTCTTACATGAATCAACACGTGCTGGGAACAACCCCCTGAGGCACTGACATGAAGACCACTAGCCAGGCGAGTTTCTTTGCCCAGCGCACAGGCCACAGCTACCAGGACGCGCTCAGGGACCCTTAGGTCTGCCTCCCGCTCGGTCTCCCACCTCTCTTCTCCTCACTGACTCCGTTGATTCTTATTTCTTAACATCTCTTCCAACTCTGTTTCCAACCAGGTTGGGTTTGTAGAACAGTAAAGGAAGGTTGGACTCCCTGGTGAACAGTCTCTGGAGGAAGTATTTTTTTTAAAAATAAAACACTGTTCTCATGCATACAAACCCCCCACTGGATCCACCAGGACCCCCAGAACCAAACAAGTTCCTACTCACCCTCTGCTCCTCCCTCACTTCACACTCCTAGCCAAACTCCCCAAGCACCTCTGGTTGCCTTTTTTAACATTTGGTTTTAAATATTTATCTTGATTTTTAAAAATGTGATTTTTGTACCCTCTAAACAGACAGAACTATGACCCATATTTCACAATATAAGCAGCTCATTGATGTATTTTTGGAAATTCTAGTTCCTTCCAACAACTTTATCTTTCCTCCATGTGAAACACTTGGTATAAAAAAATAAAGTCTTTATCCCAGTATCTGGGCATGATTTTCTTTTGTTTTAGGATAAAAAACAACATTCAGTTAAAAAAAAAAAAAAAATGCATGAAGGAGCAATGACTAGGTGCCAGGTCCTGCTCTGCAAGGTTCTGAGGCCCCAGCAGGGGGTACAGTCTAGCCAGGGAACAGCCACTCGTCAACCCCAGTACAGTGTCAGGCAGGGCGGTGATGAGGGAAGCACTAGGTGCTGTGAACCGGGGGACTCACGCCTACGTCACACTCTGGGGACCAGGAACGGCTGCCTAGAGGAGGTGGTTCCACACTGAGGCTTGAAGAGCGAGGTGCAAAGAGTAAGTAGGAGGTACCAAAAAAACGGTGAGGTGGCGGGGGAGGGTAGCGCAAGGACATCTGGAGCGAAGTGGTGCAAGTGGGAGGTAAAGTCAAACAGCCAACAAACAAATAAATAAAATAAAACAGAGGATTTGTACAAGAGTGAAGAGAAGGGTCCTAGTAGGAACACAGGGAGGAGCGGGGCCCTGCTGGAAGGACTGTGTCGGCCACATTAAATCTGAACTTGCAGCAACCCTCTGCTCCCTCTGGCTCCTGACTGACGGAATGGCTTGAGGGGGCAGGGTGAGCTTTGACAGCAAAGAGGGGCCTCAGGAGGGCGGAGGCAGTGGGGATGGAGAGAGAAGAGACTTAGAAAGTGGAAATGCAGCACCTGGTGGCTTGCTGGAGGGCGGAGGAGGAAGAGGAAGCAGTGACGACCCCAGGTACGCCGGAGAAAGGCTGTATGCCTGGGAAGAGTGAGTCTACACATATGTATGAGTGTATGCAGTCCACCCGTGTCACGCCGTGTCAGACAGGATGGGCCATTTCCTGCGTGGTGATAGCCTGAATTGATCTCTGTAACGAAGGTGGCTCGCACTGCCGATCCATCACCAGCTGGCCACGTCCCTGCCCAGCTTCATGTTCCCTGTGGGATGCAAGCTGACGGGTCAGCCTCGTCTGGAACACTGCCCATCTCAAGGCAGAGGAAAAGACAGAAAGAACCTTGAGTAGCCTCTTAAGAGAAACATTGTCCTTTTACTCACATTGCATTGGCCAAAACAAGTCACGTGGATTACTGAAGTTAAATGGGGGCAGAGATACACCATTTGCTGGGAAGGCCACTGGAAGACATGATGAGATGGTTACACAGTCCACAATGGCTAGGAGAAGTGGCCAGAAACCCAGTCACAACACTGATTGAAGAAACAAAACAAAAACCTAGCTTTTCCCACTCCATGCCAGTGAAGCTCGCAGAGGTGCCAGCATTCGGGGATGCTCACTTAAAAGGGGCAAAGGGTGTAAAGGGCCTGTGTGCCTTCATGGGGCTCCATCTGTGGGAACTCATGCAAGTTCCTCTGGACTGAGTTTCCCTGTCTGCCAAATGAACGCATTAGATAGAGAGGCATTAAAAAGTTCCTTCTGGGTCTAAAAACCAATGACTCTGACCGCTTCTCTACCCACTGGTCTGAGCAGCCTATTTCCAGGTCTTTATTTTTATGGCTTCAGAGACAAGGCTCTCTCTTGCTACCACATGGACACTGCAGGAGTCGAGCTGTAAAGGTGCGGCGAGGGGGCCTCGGGCCTCTGTGACTGGTGAGATGGGTATTCCTCACTTCACCCACTACTGCCCTGGGGAGTTCTGCCCTCCACAGCTGGTCCTGCCTGCCGCATCACACTAGACTCTACCCCATCGTGCTGGACCTACTTCTTAACCCTTCCCTGTGGGAAGGGCCTGTGGTGCCTGTAGCTGTGGCTTGCCACTGCATGCCACCATGAAGAGGCAACAGGGTGGACATTTGGACCCAGCCCCACCACAAGTCATCAAATGTCACTCAATCCACCTTCGTCTCAGCTGATTTAAGGGCCACAACTGCCACTGTCCTCCCTTTTCCTTTAATTTCTGTCCCTTGATGTTCAACTAGTAAACAATGATGCATTCCAATTTCCAGATGCCCGAGGTTACAAATCCTTTCAAGATATAATCAGCTGAAAATAAGGAGTTTTGCATCTGAGGCTGATCCAACATGACTACACACTTATTACCAAGCCTGTGTAATTAAAAATGAATATTTCACACACACACACACACACACACCATCATCCTGATGCAGAAAAATGTGAGATTAAAAATTCAAGGAGGCACTGAACAGAAAGGCAATGAGTGTGGCAGAAATCAAGAATAGACTGCAAAGTCTCCTCCTAAGAACTATCCTTGTTTAATTGCTTAGTTGTGTCCAACTCTTTGTGACCCCATGGACTGTAGCCCGCCTCTGTCCACGGCATTTCCCAAGCAAGAATACTGGAGTGGGTTGCCATTTCCTTTTATAGACAGAACTATCCTAAGTTAGCCTTATTACTTAAAGCCCACTCTGCAGAATGCAATTCTTGTTCATCTGTTTAATTAAAGAAATAGCATTGCACTGGATTCTCTGAGCCTTTGTTTACGGCCCAAACATAGGAGAACTTTCAACAGTGGCTAACTCACAAAGTCAGCCCCAAGACTTCCCTCTGGTGGAAAGCATCATGTCACGTTGCACTCCTGAACGTTGAGGCAAGACTGCAGAACTCATCATGCACGTTCGTAAGCCCCTCCGGTTGAGTCCTGAGCAGGACTGGCAACTAATCAACAGACTACAGCAAAGGTGATGTGATATCACTCCTAGGATTACATCCCTGAAAACTGTCAGCCCCATACTGTTGGTAGACTCTCCTTGCTCTTCCTGATGAAATAAGCTGTCTTATGGAGAGAGCCACACGTCAAAGAACTGAGAGCAGCCAACAATGGCTGCTGCTACTGTTGCTGCTATTATTATTACTTTTACGGCCTCTACTGTTAACTCATCTTATTGCCACCAGAAGCCTGTAGTGGAGGGACTATGGAACACAGGGATCAGAAGTGTCCACTTTAGAGTTAGTTCTTGGTTTTGCCACGTAATAGCTGTGTGTTCTTGTGACAACTATAACCACCTCCAAATGCACTCCCTCCATCTCTCATTTTCTAGACATTTCAGTAGTTGGGAAATGTGGCTTTGAAAGGTGCCAACTAACCACTCTCACTATTTGCTAAAATAATTAGGCCTTCATTACCAAGATAATTGACAGCAAATGAAAACAATCTCTAGATATTTGGATAGTAATCCTAACAATGTAAAGGGGAGACTTGTCTGGCAGTCCAGTGGTTGCGACTTTGCCTTCCAATGCACAGTGTGCAGGTCCAATCCCTGGCCAGGAAGCTAAGAGACAACATGCTTCACAGCCAAAAGCAAACAAAGAAACAAATAAAAACCCAGCATAAAACAGAAGCAATATTGTAACAAATTCAATACAAATACGTTAAACAATGGTCCACATTAAAAAAAAAAAAAAGTAAAGAGGCACTGGCATACAATGGCATCTAGAATGTGAAAAAAAAAAAAAAAAAGATTTCTAGGTCCATCTAGGCATCATTTCATTAGTTTTTACAGGATGAGTAATATTCTTTCACACACATGTAAACATCTCCATCCATTCAATTATAGATGAACATTTAGGTTGCCTCCACATCTTGGCTATTGTAAATAAGGCCGCTATAAACACTGGGGTGCATGTATCGTTTCAAATTAGAGACGATCATGGTAAGTGAAGTAAGCCAGAAAGAGAAAGACAAATACCACGTACTATCACTTATATGTAAAATCTAAAATGTGACAACTGAAATTATTTATGAAGTAGAAACAGACTCACAGACATTGAAACAAACTTACAGTTACCAAAGAAGAAAGCCGGTAGGGGAGGGGTAAATCAGGACTAGCAAAGACAAATTGTTCTATATACAACAGGTCAACAAGGTCCTACTGTACAACACAAGGAACTGGATTCAAAATTATGTGATAAACTTCGGAAAAGAATGTAAAAAGAACACATATGGGTGTGTGTGTGTGTATAACTGAATCACTTTGCTGTCCTCCAGAAACTAATACAACACGGTAGATCAACTAAGAGAAAGAGAGAGAGAACGTTCTCTTCTCTATGAACATGGACTGATCTCAGAGCATCCAACAGCCTTTCGTCAGATAGAAAGCTTTATTTTTGTCCTTGCCTGGACTCATGGACTTTGAACAAGACCGATAAGATACCGCGTTTTAATTTGGATTACTTCCTCAGCTTTATTTTACTGGTGGAGGAGAATTCAGGAGATTCCATGAAATAAATACTCATTTTTCTGTTGGGAGTAAGTGCACTAATGATTAAGGTCCGGTAGAAATTTCTATCTTTATTTGGATAACCATTTGCTGAAAATTAACATGGTTTTCCACTTGCTGCATACAGCCTTTCCCTAGGAGTTTGCTTCCTAGGGAGATATGGCTTATATTTTTCAGCAGCTATCGAAAGCAAGAACCAGGCGGGTGTAAAATGTGCGTGCTTCTGCATTCCCGTTTCACTTTGCACAAAAAGCACAGCATCAACTGGATGAAATAATAGCTATTCAATTGGTCATCCCCTTATGACTGCAAAGCCATTTGGAGCTCAGTCACGCTTACAAAAGCAGATACTGACTACGTGCAGAAATATCCAGAGTGTGACGCTTTGCCAGTGACACCTTTCACTCATAAATACTGCAAAGTCGGCCTGCGCAGACCTGGCCAATGACTGGGCAGTAGTGTCAGGAAGAGCCAGAGCAGGGTGAATGGCTGGGGTAGAAACAGAAACCAGACCCAAACCCACAGGGCCAGACCAGGCCCCAAGAACCACAGAGCTCAGAGGCATGGTCAGGCGTGGGCTGATGCTTTCCCACAGCTGGTGTTCCGTGGGGTCGGAAATCATGTCTTTTCATGATGACACAATGCACGTGAACAACCTCTGTAAATTGCAAACTTCTACAGAGGAGTGAGTCATTCTTCTGAGAAGAAATATGGCATCCAGCTGGTTGTAGTTACTTTTGCATTTGGTGATACTCTCTACTCTGATAGAGGAGAACACATTTTAAAGGGCCATGATAACACGACTATGCCTAGGCAATGAATAATTCAAATTAGAAAGCATAAGCAAGACTGCTATCCCCAAAGACGGCGTCCCAGCTTTGGCACTGGTGCCGAACCCCTGTTGTGTAATGGAGAGGAGCTGATGATGGTGAACTATCCTGAAATGCTCGCGAATGTTCGGGAATCATTTGGCTTTTGGTAGACTGCTGGTGTTGCATTTGCTTGCACTGCAACCCAAGTTGGCGACCTCCGCTTTGTCAGCATGAGGCCAGTCTGAACCTTAATTCTGAATTTTCCCATAAACCTTCTAAGTTGGCCTCTGCTAAGTGTTGTGTGGCTTGGCATGTGCTACTGAGGGAGATTTCCTTTTAAATCACCACTTTTAAGGACTCATCTACTGCAAGTAACTAAATAAGGATACCAGAGTTTTTGATGTTATGGATATCCCTCACTCTCAGTGTTTCACAGGAAAAAAAGTCCTTTTAGATTCCATTCTTCTTGGCCGTGATGAGTATCACTACCTGAATCTAATTTGGGTAATTTCCCTGCCACTCCAGTGTGCTAGCACAAAAATGAGTATTAATTTACAGCTAATTTAGCATGCTAACCCTGAATTAGCAAGAAGCCAGGTTTGAAAGAGCTGATACTGAAAGCTCAGCAAACTTTCTAAAATAAAGTCACAAATACAAGTATGTACACAGACTGGTACACAGATGCTTGCCCGTATACCTTCATCCCGCCATCCAATACATTTTGGAAATACACTTCATGGATATTTGCTTTAAACACAATAGTACTAAAGTTAAATGTTACCATAATAGTGTGTCTCTTCTAAGAAGCCAGCAGACCTGGAAATCAACAGCTGCCTTAGGAAAAAAAGCCCACAGCCCTGCAAATGCCTATTACTCCAAAGTGAGGTGGGTCAGGAGAACAGGTGAAGCCTGGGAGGTATGGGCCGTAGGGTGCTGTGTGGGTAGAGTGTCACACTAAGTTTGGCATCAACGTGGTGACCCCCTGGCAGCAGAGGATTACCAGGTTGCCTAAGGAGGGTTGGATTAGCCCTGGTCAGAAATGGAGCAGATCATAACTGCCATGCTGATAGGCAGAGAAAAAAAAAAAAAAACAAGCACACAGAGATTCCCAGGTTCAGGGAGCCTTGGAGGAGCTCCAAGTGAAATCTATTTCTCTAACAATGCAGTCAATGGAAAGTTCTACAACACACGCTCTCATTTAAGCCTCATGATGGCCTCTGAAGATGGTCTCTATTAATTCCTTTCATTGCCAAGGAGTTCAAAGAAGTCCATCCATCCAACAAATATCTGAGAGCCCTTTATAGCAAAGCTCTTTCCTAGGGGATGGAGATACGGTAGTGACAAAACCAACAAAGCTACTGTCCTCATAGGAGTTTATAGTATAGAAGGCTTAAATAAGTTGTCCAACACTGAACTAGGGACACGGCCAAAATTCCAAGTCACGACTGCTTCATTTCTGAACGGCATTCTTAACCAAAACACCAGGAGGTTCTCTATGACAGGAGAACATTTAGGAGGAACTAAAAATTCTTGCTTATCATTTCATGTTTTCTTACTTCTTAAAAGTTACTGGGCTTTGCCACGCACAGTCCAGCTCCTCTATTAAACCAGACAATACTATGTCTCTTCTCTTTCCCTTCTTCTCCCCCTCCCTCCCTCCCTCTCACTACTAAGGCCATAGACATTTGGAGAGGGGAGGCAGCAAATAATTCTTAATGTCAAACTATGTCAGACACTGCTGGTGCCTATTTGATGTCTATTCTTCCTTCTTTTCTTCCTATCAGGACCACAGTTCTGCTTGGGGAAGCAAATTTCCTAACTAAGGGAGACGATTTCCCTGGCTGCCTATACCAGGGATACTCCTATGATTAAATTCCAACCAGTGAGGTAAAAGAGGAAGTCCACTGGGTAGAGTTTCTAGAATCTTTGTTTTCCAGGTGGATAAAGGACAGATTCAGCTGGCTCACATCTTCTGCCATTTGTGCTTTCTCTTCTTTCTGCTGGATCATGGACAAGACTTCTGAAGGGTCAGGAGACTGTTGCAGCTGTGAAGCTTAGAGTCATTTGCTCAGGGTGGTGCAACAGAAAAGTGGAAGGAGCTTGGGTACTTCAGGGTTTACTCTATCAGCCATGTGAACTCTGGGGTACCTCTCCTTGTACATGAGAAAAATATGCCAGCACTTGGTTTTAAGTCGTTGAGGTTGGATGTGTGTCTATGCCACTGCTTACAGTACTACTGCCATAAAAGCACAAAATACACTGCTGATAAATTCAGTGTTAGTAATTACCACCTCAATATCACTGTCACTATTTCCTGAGTACTTTGCATTGTGCAAGGTGTTATGCTGAATTTTCTTCCATTATATTCCTTATAGGAAACTTATGAGACAGGTGTGGTTATCACACTTCATACATGAGAAAATTGAAGCTCTAGGTAATTAAATAACTTGTCCAAGGTTACTCAGCTAGAATATAGTAAAGCTCTGGGTTTCAAACCAGACTCCAGCCACATGATTTGCTCATGTGTCCATCCTTATGAAACCACATAAAGCAACATGACTGGTATTTTGAAAACGCTATTATCCTGATGTTTAGGACAATAATGGTCCTAAGAGCAAAGATTAAGATGAACCTAGATCTCTAATCAGAGAAGGCAATGGCACTCCACTCCAGTACTCTTGCCTGGAAAATCCCATGGATGGAGGAGCCTGGTGGGCTGCAGTCCATGGGGTTGCTAAGAATCAAACACGACTGAGCGACTTCACTTTCACTTTTCACTTTCATGCATTGGAGAAGGACATGGCAACCCACTCCAGTGTTCTTGCCTGGAAAATCCCAGGCAATCCCAGGGGAATCTGGTGAGCTTCCATCTATGGGGTCGCACAGAGTCAGACACGACTGAACTGACTTAGCAGCAGCAGCAGATCTCTAATATCTGAAGACTTGATGTTTTAATAAAATATCCTTGCTGATATTATGAAAGCCGAACAAATTGCAATTACTTTTCCTTTTGTTTGTAACCACAAACAGCATGATAAAGTGTGAAAAACATACCGGCAAGCTCTGTGCATATCCAGAAAAAAAAGAAGCCTATTTGCCCATCATGTATCTAACAGTGATGTGTGGAGTTATTAATAGCCTAGGCACGGAGCCCTCACTCCCCTGGACTTATTTTGACCACATGAGGATGGATTCTGGAGCTGGAAAACGTCATAAAGGATGAGGTTTTGAGAAGCATGAACAAGTTCAGGGAGAGGCATCGATTGTGGCTGTCAGGAGAGAGAGAGAGTGGATGCCGCCCAGCCTACTCCTGGTGCCTTTGTCCACTTTCCCCCCCAGACGCTCTTCTTCACAGCAGCAAGCGTGGCCTCCCCGTCTCCTATCCCCACATGCTCAGAGTCTAGCTTTTGATTTCACCTCCGTAGGCTAATCCTCTATTACCATCTGGGAAAACATTTTTCTTTGAAGCCATTTGACATTTAATCAGAGAAGATTTGATTATTTTTTTCACCTTGTTCAAGATTAAATCTATATTTTATACACACATGCGCGCACACGCACACACACACCTCTATGACCCACTTCATCTTCACTCTGTGTACATCCTGCCTGATACAGCTTTCAGGTCATTTCAGGTCTTTTGCAAATATCTGGATTACCTGCCAGAAAAAAAAAAAATCTCACCAAGTCCCTTTCTCCTTTGTTTTGCTCACTAGCAGACAGGCTCACAAGGCCAGGTTTAAATGTTTAACTGCCCAAGCACCGGAAGGGTTGATACTCACACCCCTGTTCATTCCCTCCTCACATGCCATCCCAAACTAAATCAAGAACAGAGCATAAAATAAGCATGAATCCAACTCTACTTTTTCTGAATATGGTTACTTTCACTCTTTTACTTGAAAAAGTGTGAGTCACTCAGTCATGTCTGATTCTTTACAACCCCATGGACTATAGCCCTCAGGCTTTGTCCATGGAATTCTCCAGGCAAGAATACTGGAGTGGGTAGCAATTCCCTTCTCCAGGGGAATCTTCCTAATGCAGGGATTGAACCCATGTCTCCGGTAAGTCTCCTGCAGTGCAGGAGGATTCTTTACTGTCTGAGCCAAAAGGGAAGCCACTTTTCCGTCAAGTATCACATATTTACATATATATAGATGTGTATATGTGTATGCACACACACAGATATACCTATACGTATATATATAGGTATATACGTATGTGTGTGTATCTATACACACAAATATGTACTATGTGTGTAAATCTCTATCTATGTTATGCTGGCAGGCTTGGCCCATGTTCACACTGACAATATGCTGGCTAGACAACCCAGCAGTGGCTACTCAGAAGCTTATAGTGCGACATTTTACTCTATGTCATACATGAGGGAAAAGCTTGATTTTTCAAGTGTCTGGGTTCCAAACTTAGGAAAATATAAAAATTAAGGAAGACAGACTCCCAGAGAAAAGTACACTGTTTAAATATAAAGGGAATATGAACTGGACACCTGAAATATTGTTACATCCAGACAAGAAACACTGTTATTGGTTTGTATGAGATAGCAACATTTCACTTTGATTCACATGTTGGTTTAATGCTTCTTTGAAAAAAGTCTGCTTATATTTTCCATCTATATTATTAGATAAGTCTATATAATTGTATTGCCCAATCCATACTCAATTACATATTTAAATACATGAGTTTCAATTGATTTACAATGTGCACGAAGAAGCAAAGTTGGCACTTTCAACTTCCTGATTCCAAATATTAAGACCAAACTTGAACTTGCACAACTTAAATCATATGCCACCCATAATCAAGATGAATATTTCTTTGTTTTCTGTTGTTGTTGTTCTTGTAAATTATAAAGGTATAGCAAAGTATAAAGAAAGGAGTAGTGTTCACCCATATATCTGTGACTCAAAATTTATCATTATTAATTTGATACTTGTGCTTTTTCTGCACACATCGTTAAAACAATTATGAAAGTTTGATATGAAAACATTCCCCTTTAAAAGAAACAGTAAACCATTACAGGTAAAGCTAATGAGTCTTTTTCACCATCCTTGTCCTGTTCTCCACCCATCTCCTTTCAATCTCTTTTTCTTTCTCCTCCAAAAGGACCAGCTGTAATCATTTTTTTATGTAGTCTTACAGTCCTTTTAAAAAGCATTTTTCACATGTTCATACAAAATACATAGTATTGATTTTTGTGTTTTTCAAGCTTAGATTG
>SJYQ01001418.1:525657-579646 GCA_006410935.1 Redunca redunca | reverse complement strand
CAGAGCATCATTCTTCAAAGAACTCTTCAGATAAAGCATGTGATCATCTCAATAAATGCAGAAAACACAATTGACATAAATTGTGATATAATGATACTTATTTCATTAAATTAAAAAAAAACATTTTCAGCAAATGAGGGGGAAAAGTGATATTGTAAGCTGAAAAAAATTAACTAAAAAATCCTAGAGTTAAAGTTCTATTTAATGATGAAACAATAGAATACCTTTCAAACCTAGGAACAAGCAGCTGTCACCATGTCTGTTCAAAATGTTCAGGCCAGTGTAGGACACAAAAAATCAGTCAAAGGCATAAGGTTGGAGAAGAAGAAATAAATTTACCATATTCACACTCAGTATGATTTTGTCTACATGAAAATCCAAGAGAATCTATAGACATAGAACTAACAAAGAGGTTTAGCAAGATTTCTGGATGTTAGGTAGATCCATAGAATTACCTGTGTTCTTTCGCACAAGCAATAATGCATTAAAAATGTTATTTTTGAAATGCCATTTTAATGGTAATATCAAGAAAAAATATCAAGAAAAAATCAAAAGTGTGTAATAACTTTGTGGAGGAAATTATAATATATATAGTGTTTTTTATATTGAAAACAAAAGAATATATAAAAGATGACTAAACAATGAGAGACATACATTATATTAATGAATGGGAAGATAAAATTATAAAAGTGATCATTTTGCTCATATTAACCTATAAATTCAGCAAAACATAAATTAAAATTTTACCAGGTTTTCATGGTACTTGAAAAAAGAATCTTAAAATTCATATAAAGCATCAAAAATCTGAAATATCCTAGCCAAATATGAAATAAAACTAGGTGAATATACTAACCTTAAAAATAAAAATAACCTTCAAATAAAAATCAGATCTTATTTCAAAACTGTATTAAGACAGTGAGTTGTGGTTCATGGATATAAACTACACCAAAGACATAGAGTAGATGCTCCAAAATAGTTTGATACCAGAAGGAACCAACACACACACACACACACACACACACACACACACGTATATAGCAAAAAAAAATTAAATAAAACAGTATCTTAAAATGGCCTGAGAATATTGATTATCTTTACAGAAGAAAAATTTAAGATATAGACCACAGTATAAACAAAATGAGCCCCCAGTGCATTAAAAACAAATATGAAAACTGAAATTAATTTATAAAAACAGATGATAGTGGAGTATAACTTAGGATAGGGAAGAACTCCTTGAGCAAAACACAGTTCTAACCTTAAAGGTAAGGACTGACTAGTTTGTTCATTAGATTTTAAAACTTTTTATCATAAACAAGGGAATTCCCTGGTAGCTCAGTCGATAAAGAATCTTCCTACAATTCAAGAGACTTGGGTTCAATCCCTGGGCCGGGAAGATCCCCTAGAGAAGGAAATGGTAACCCACTCCAGTATTCTTGCTTGGAAAATGCCATGGGGAGAGGAACTTGGCAGGCTACAGTCCATGGGATCACAAGAGTCGGATGCAACTTAGTGACTAAACCACCACCATAAACAAAATGGAAAATCAGCCACAGGCTGAGTAACAATCACAATACATATAATTGAATAATATTCAGAATCTATAAAGAATCCCTAAAAATAAATTGGAAACGGACAGCCAATAGGAAGAACACATTAAAAAAAAAAATCACAGAAAACAAAATGCCCAATAAACATTTTCAAAATGGCTCACTCAAGAGACATGCAAGCTAAAACCATAACACAACAGCGTTTGCTCTGTTGAACCATCTGCTTTCAGACCTGTTACCTTCTCTTCCTCTGCTCTTTCTACACGCCAGGTAACTTCCGACTTCCGGGTGTGTAGCCAGTGAGAGGTACAGAAGGGAGATTCCAGCACAAGGGGAGGGGGGCCTGAGGTTCTCCCCTCTTTTCTGTGATTCGGTAGCAGCTCTGGCAGCTTCCGTGGCTTCAGCTCCCCACTCCCGTCTCCCACCCCGGCTTTAGTTTCTGACAGGGACCCTAGCTTCTGGTCTCTGTACCAACTTGGCTGAGTTTCTCTCCAGGCCTAGGGCTGACAGTGGCTTCCCACAGCTGTGGATGATTTTTCACCAAACTGTTTTGCTGTTCAGCTGTCCCGTCAACTGTCTAATCAATTCCTTGTATTAACTTTCCTTTCTTGAAAGATCTAGAATGTTCCTAGCCAGACATTGACCATTTTACCCTTAGTAGACTGACACAAACTGAAATAGCTGACAAAACAATGTGCTGACAGAAATATAGAGAAATATGAACTTCCATATGCAGCTGGTGGGAGTGCAAATTGAGAAGCAGTATGATCTTTGGAGAGCAGGATGTAGTAGAATAGTAACTGGGTGTTTCCTGTGGCTTAGAAATCCCACATGCAGGCATGTAGACCCAGTCAATACTTTCACAAGAAAGTGAGTAAAATGATTCCCACCACACAATTATTTATAACAGCAAAGTAAAAAAAATGTAAATATCTATTAACAGAAGCAAGTGTTGCAATATAATATGTTCATAGAATGGAATACTATTGAATAGTTTGGTATCAACTGCAGCTTACTGTATCAAGATGAAAAATCACAAAAGCAGAATAAAGCAGAATGATATATATCTAAAGCACAATGCCATTTACAATTATAAAAATATCAATTATGTGTATTCTTTAAGGACAGATGCAAATGTAGTAAAAATTATTTTAAAAAAACATACACTTATAGGAGACAGAAACACCAAATTCCAGATAATTATTCCCTTTGGAAGGAAGGAGGGGAATGGGTTTGGAGAGTGTTGTACATGGAAAATCAACCTGATGTTTTATTTCTTAAAAGTATCTTACACAAATTTGGCACCAGTCATATTTAGTAAAGTTGGGTGGAAGACACATAGGTGTTTCCTGGGGAATTCTCCCTACTCATTGAAAGATTTCATTTAATTTTTAAAAAGAACTTTCTAAAAGTAAGTGGCCTTCTTAATGTGGACAGGGGCCAATCACGGATAACTAATCATGACCCCAGAGTTATATTGAGTAGAAGCTGCTGGGAATTGATAATAGATTCCCTAGAAAACCTACCAAATTTCCTCCAAAAGGAAAGTCATGTTTTATACACTCTCACCCCCATCTATCTTCAAAACAATACACTTTTTCCATGTTCATCATCATCAACCATGTCAGCCTATTGAGGCCTGTTCCTGAATGAATGGTGTTTTAAACACGCTCAGCCATTTCCCCAAACACTGTCTGTCACTGCCAGCCTTCCTGTGTCCACTGCAGTAAATCCATCTCTGTGATGTGCAGTCCGTCTGTCCCAGCATCCAGGCAGAGTTTCTCATTTAGGCTTGAAGTCTAGCCTAGTGACTTGGCTTCATTCCACTTGTTTTTGCTTCCCTTTACTGGTTATTGAAGGCATTTGTTACGGGCTAGTGTCGTGTGTTTCCACAGCTCTCCTCGCTCCCTGCAATGTGTGTCTAGCTCACTAGCTGCAGTGTATGGGACTCCTTTGTATCTTCAGGTATCATAGCTTCTCCCTCACCTCTGAGCACCTGCACAGGCTTCCCCTTGGTGTGGAACCCTCTTACCCACCAACCCTCACCTTTCCCACTGATTTCTCATTCCCTTAAACACCAGCTTAATCCCTTCCTCCTGCAAACCTCCCCAGGTCCTTGAGACTGGCATCCTCTACTTGCCCTTACATTTAGCACATAGTATCATAATCACTCTCACACCGCGAAGTTAAGCCCTATTCAGCCCAGGAATGTGGCTGCATCTTACATCACACACTAACCATCAAGAACAAAGCCTGGCATACAATAGACATCCAATAAGTATTTCATGAATCAATGAAGTAAATCAAGTCAGATTTAACTTGTCTACTCAGGAAGTTATTCCTTTTCTGGTGAAGGAGATAGTTTGTATCCATGAAGTCAAAGTTCTCCCAGTAACTCCAAGTTACTCCCAGTTTGCTTATTAATTCATTATACATCAATCATCCAAGTATTTACCAAATTCTCTGCATGAGTTTCTTTTTTAAAAAATAATTGCCATTTCTGGGCTTACAAATTCCATTATATCACACTATATAGAGTTTGAGTTCTATTTACTTGAACACTCTTCTTTCAAGTCTAATGTCTTTAAATCCAAAATATTTGCTCTGATATTTCTTCACTTTCTCAAGTGTTTTTAGTTCCACAGCACAATGAAGGAAGAAAAAAATGGAGACTGGAGAGAAAATGTGTAAGTGAAATGAAAGCCTTTTTAGAAGGCAAATCAGACACAGCTAGTTCACACACACGAACTCTGGCATTTGAATATCAGCAATGATCATGGATTATTGCCTCATTCTATTAGCCTTTTAGGGATTTTGCCTTTACTAAACCTCAAACAATAGCATGTAAATGTGAGTGCAGAAGAGGGAATTCTTACTAACGAAGCTTGTATGTGAAGTTCTTCTCATGCCAGTTTAAACTATCCTCTTGGTTTGCTTATGCAGCAGCAGGTGGGAGCAATACTTCTTTCAAATTATCACAAGATTTAATGGTCTAATGGGTTCCAAAGACAAGCAGAATTAGTTACACCAGGAGAAAACCAACAAACAGGAGTATGAACCAGTTCTAATCTATTATATTGTACTAATTTTTTTATATTATGACTATTATACAGAACACATATGTATTCACGTGTGTGTATAGATATATTTTCATTATATGTATTATATAGGACATTTAATTAACTAATACATAAATTAGCATACATAATATACTTTAGAGATGGGTGTATTTTACATTTACTCTTAGAATGTAAGCTAGTTCCTCCTTGGGATACTTTTCTTGACATTTCTGTAATACATTTGTTTTTAAATATTTTAAGGAAAGTTTAAAAAAAGAACACATTTTTGCTTAGCTGAACATAGAAAATCTCCAAGGGCCCCATGTTTTAACTGTATAAAATGTTTAAAATGTTGTACATAAACTAGATAGCATTTTCCCCAAACAAGCATTGGGGGATCTTTGACAATGCCCATTAGAGCATGCCAACCAATATGTTCCAATATACTTATTCCTCAACTAAGCGCTGTTAATCCTTCACATCTTTCTTCTGAAGAGCTTTAAATTATCCTTTTGAGCAGGGCTCATTACTATGAATTCCAAGTAGATACATTGATGTTTATATCCGGTAAGTGTCTCCCATAATGCAGTTGTGGGTGGAACACTGGGATACTGTGCTTTCCAAGTGAGACTGTACCAGAATGTACCAGGCACACATCTTCACCATGTCTTTTTTCTTTTCTGAAACCAACACAGATCTCAAAGACACATATTGCTCTGCCTGTAACTCTAGCTGGCTGCGGATACAACTGGGTGATGACTGTGCTGTGCTAAGTCACTTTGGTTGTGCCAGACTCGTTGGGACCCCGTGGACTGTAGCCCACCAGGCCCCTCTGTCCATGGGATTCTCCAGGCAAGAATACTGGAGTGGACTGCCATGCTTGCCTTCAGGGGCTTCCCCCATCCAGGGATTAAACCCACATCTTTTTTGTCTCCTGCATTGGCAGGTGGGTCCTTTACCACTGGTGCCACCCAGGGAAGCCCCTTGGGTGACGGCAGCTAATATAACTAGTACACCTAACTGTTTAAGAACTATACACAGTATCCCCTGTTTCCCTAGCCTGTCCTCATCTACATTCCCAAAGATCACTCCCTTCCTTTTTTTAAAATCATAAAAACCAAGCAGCATGTCTTTTGTTTAAACACCTGTTTAGACATACAAAATTACAATCTGTTTGTGGGGTTATCTTACATACAATTCATTAAAGATCACTTGCAGACCTATTTTCTCTTAAGGTCTCAGTAGCACTATCTTGAAACTCTGGTTTTTTAATAGACAAAAGCAGAATGACTAAGGGTACACAGGTTTTCCATTCAGTTCAGTTGCTCCGTTGTGTCCAACTCTTTGTGACCTCACGGACTGTAGCATGCCAGGCTTCCCTGGAGGGTCACAACTTACACAGCAGACAGCTCTCTGGTTCAAACTCATCCCAGATTTCCTAGTTGTGTGCTGCTCAGCGAGCTACATAACCTCTCTGTGCCTCAGTTTCTACGTAAATAGGATGGTAGTGATAACAGTACTTCAGGCTTCAGATTATTGAGATGATTCAATAAAAATTTTATATAGGCTTTTAGCACAGCGTCTGGCACTCTAGCATTGGCTGAGCACGTTGAGGTAGCTGAACCTGACACTGAGAAAAAAACACCAGATACCACCTTATATTCATATAGTAGGCTCTGGTTAATAGCTTTACTCTAACCTGACTGCATTCTGAGCCCTCGGAGGTTTTGCAAGGAAGATGAAGTCACAATATTTCATCAGTAGGATTTCAATAGTTCTAAGGGGAAAAAAAATTGTAAGTAGACTGTGGCTGATAGACACAGAATAGGAATTTGTTGGGAGACTACTGGGAAACTCACATTCATGGAAAACAATCTGAAGAACCAGGCTCAGAATGAAAGGAACCTGGGAAGATGGGATCCAGGCTCACATCACGCCCCAGGAATCCCTGGCAAGAGCCCCCTGACACTAACCTCTACATGGCTTCCCTGCATCATGTCACCATCCCCAGATCCTGGGTGGCAGCCCTGCTGCCCCCAGAAATGGGCTACTGCTGACATACCACTGCTGCCGCTGGCAAGACTTCCCTGTGCTCACTACTTTGTATGGCTTTAGTACACCTTCAACTTGGGTCCTGTTCTGGGAAACCAGACAGCCAGGGAATGTATGCTTGAACAGCTTTATGCACACAAGCTACTCAACGGCTCCCGCATAACCCAGATCCAAAGCAACTCCTGTGACCAGCAGTGTCTGGCCAGCTGCACTTCCAAGGAATCATGACATTTCTAGATGACTTGAAAACTCTAGGGTTACCAAAGTACCTCTTGATCCAATAAAGACACAGGACAAATTTTAAACATTTTAAGATTTTCGAGTAAGCTCTTGTCTGTTCTGAGCGAGAAACATAAAATAAGCAGTCTCATGGAAAACTCCAATAAACCCAGGAAGAATCTTGGGGTCTAATAGATATTCGTTTACTCTATGTTTTATTGTCATCCTTTGTGAAACTATATTCAATCATGCTTCCAAAATAATGCTTCTGATGCAGTGTGTAAAGTTTTTTCTTAACCTGTCTATTTAGAGAGTGACAGGAATCACCTATTGCTATGCTGAGTTCTACAATTCCAGCAACTGTCACTGGCTTTCTTTACTGAAAATAATCAATGGTTTTGACAGATAGAAAGGGGAGCATACCATGGCACATTTTGATGCATTTTGACAGCATGTTTCAGAGAGGCTGTTCCTGTCAGTTTCTTCTCTTTGATTTGTTTCTACCCAGGAATCCAAGGAAAGTTCTTAGCATCTTTAATACAGAACCCCCCCAAACATAAAGAACAATGGATACCTAGAACTTGTCTGTTTTTCATCCACTGATACATTTTCTATTTTATCTCTTCATTTTAACCTGGTATGGTTTCAACAGAGTTTTAAAATGTGCACGAGTCGTATGGACTTGGGCACATGTTTCCTTGGCAGTAAGGAAATGCTTGGGCTGACAGCTATGTCACTGCCACACTTTATTCTTGATTCTCTTATATGATTCCAAGTTATTTTAAAACTGTATTAGTAGATATAGTAAATTATTTAAATTATCTGACCTTAATAGAGAATTAAATGACACAGGACATTTTCATAAAATTCATTGCATATACTTAGAATTTGCACCATTAATGCTGTCTAAGTAAGTATAAACATTATTTTCTAGAACCTGCTATTACATGAAAGACTTTAAGAGAGGTAAAATAAGAGTCATATTTCCATCTCGTCCACACTTAAGCTGCTCTCTCTCCTCATAGCAGAAAATAGTCTGCTGTGCTAAAGAATTTGAAAAACTGTTTTGTTAATAGGTAATTAAAATGTGTGGCTAATGGGCCTCCCGAGACTTTAAGCTAAAGCTATCTGCTGTCACTTAAACTACTCCCTTGGCTCAGGCGGTTGCCAATCCAGGGGAAAGACCCTGAAACTAGATCCATGAGCAGGCAGAACTTCAAGGCCCGTGACTATCCTCCAAATTGGGTAAACTGGGCTCCTGAGTGAGACAGAAGGACCCTCAAACCATAGCAGGAACTTCTACATCTTTGAGCTTTGACCGTGAATACAAGTCAATGCTAAATATATACAACACACACAAAGAGAAACAGAATGGCTTCCCAAGACCACAGGCATTATTTCTAGTCTTTGCAAGGGGTTTATTGCCCAGCTGGGTTGATGGAGTACCAAAGCTTCCTTTCTTAACGCCTCCTGACAACTTGCCTGATGTCTCAGAGAGTTTCTTAAAATATTCTTAAACCTTTGGCATCCCTTCCTGCCCTGAGCCTCATGCATAAAACATTTATCCACTCAGCAGCTTTGGCAGAAAGGAAAAGCCAAGTTCCATCCATCAAAGTCAAGGGCTGAATTACCCAGTGATTGCAGATCCTTTAATAACTATGCTTCCTTATGACGACATTGGTAAATAGCCCAACACTGCCAGCACCTTCTCTTTTTTGGTAAGCCTACCCTTTTTTACCACCACTGTGTGAATGCAATGAGCGGCTATGCCGAGCCCAATTGCAGTGTGTTTCCACCTGCAATCTGTAACGGTTCCCTGGGGCTGCTATAGCAAAGTACTACAGATGGAGTAGTAACGACAGGAAGGCATTATCTCACAGTTCTGGAGCTAAAAGTTTGAGATCAGGTATTGGTAGGGCTGGTTATTTCTGAGGGCTGAGAGAGAGAGGGAGAATGTGTTCCAAGTCTCTCACCTAACTCCTGATGGTTTGAGAGTAATCTTTGACTTTCCTTGGCTTATAGAAGCATTGCCCTGATCTCTGCCTTCATCTTCACGTGCCATTCTCCCCGTGTGTACCTTCCAGATTTCCCCTTCTTACAAGGTCATCAGGCATACTGGATTAGGGAGCCACCAGTATGGCTTCCCAGGTGGCATTAGTGGTAAACAAGCTGCCTGCCAATGCAGGAGATATCAGAGGTGTGGGTCTACTCCCTGGGTTAGGAAGATCCCTGGCTACAGTCTATAGGGTCGCAGAGTCAGACAAAAGGGAAGCAACTTAGCATGCAGACATGTACACCAGCATGACCTCAACGAATTACATCTACAATGATCTTATCTTCAAGGTCACATTCTGAGATGCTGGGCTTTAACAAATAAATTCTGGGAGGCAACAAATTCATCTTAGAATCTTTACACCTTTTCCAAAATCTTTTTTTTCCCCAAGAGTGCATTTACTCTTCCTGTTGGTTGCATGAAGATCAACCAAATGTACGCACAAAAGACTAATAATGATTTGTTTTTCCTACTAGGGCCAAATGATGTCTAGACTTCATATACCATCTGATTCACTTGCTGTAAGAAACAATTTACTCTTATGCTGTTTTGTGAGGTGAAAGAGTAAAAGAAATTTTGGTAGAAGCTGAAGTCAATGCTATCAACATTTTATGAGTCAGTCAGTTCAGTAGCTCAGTCGTGTTGACTCTTTGTGACCCCATTAATCGTAGCACACCAGGCCTCTCCCCATCAATCACCAACTCCTGGAGTTTACTCAAACTCATGTCCATTGATTGAGTCGGTGATGTCATCCAACCATCTCATCCTCTGTTGTCCCCTTCTCCTTCTGCCTTCATCTTTCCCAGCATCAGGGTCTTTTCAAATGAGTCAGCTCTTCGCATCAGGTGGCCAAACTATTGGAGTTTCAGCTTCAACATCAGTCCTTCCAGTGAATATTCAGGACTGATCTCCTTTAGGATTGACTGGTTGGATCTCCTTGCTGGCCAAGGGACTCTCAAGAGTCTTCTCCAACACCACAGTTCAAAACCGTCAATTCTTTAGTGCTCAGCTTTCTTTATAGTCCAACTCTTACATCCATACATGACTACTGGAAAAACCATAGCCTTGACGAGATGGACCTTTGTTGGCAAAGTAATGTCTCTGCTTTTGAATATGCTATCTAGGTTGGTCATGACTTTCCTTCCAAGGAGTAAGTGTCTTTTAATTTCATGGCTGCAGTCACCATCTGCAGTGATTTTGGAGCCCCCCAAAATAAGGTCTGACACTGTCTCCAATGTTTCTCTATTTCCCATGAAGTGATGGGACCAGATGCCATGATCTTCATTTTCTGAATGTTGAGCTTTAAGCCAACATTTTCACTCTCCTTTTTCACATTCATCAAGAGGCTCTTTAGTTCTTCTTTACTTTCTGCTATAAAGGTGGTATTATCTGCATATCTGAGGTTATTGATATTTCTCCCAGCTATCTTGATTCCAGCTTGTGCTTCATCCAGCTCAGTGTTTCTCATGATGTACTCTGCAGGGTGACAATAGACAACCCTGACGTACTCCTTTTCCTATTTGGAACCAGTCTGTTGTTCCATGTCCAGTTCTAACTGTCACTTCCTGACCTGAACACAGATTTCTCAGGAGGCAAGTAAGGTGGTCTGGTATTCCTATCTCTTTCAGAATTTTCCACAGTTTATTGTGATCCACACAGTCAAAGGCTTTGGCATAGTCAATAAAGCAGAAATAGATGTTTTTCCAGAACTCTCTTGCTTTTTTGATGATCCAATGGATGTTGGCAATTTGATCTCTGGTTCCTCTATCTTTTCTAAATCTAGCTTGAACATCTGGAAGTTCACAGTTCATGTATTGCTGAAGCCTGGCTTGGAGAATTTTGAGCATTACTTTCCTAGCATGTGAGATGAGTGCAATTGTGTGGTAGTTTGAGCATTTTTTGGCATTGCCTTTCTTTGGGACTGGAATGAAAACTGACCCTTTCCAGTCCTGTGGCCACTGCTGAGTTTTCCAAGTTTTCTGACATAATGAGTGCAGCATTTTTACAGCATCATCTTTTAGGATTTGAAATAGCTCAACTGGAATTCCATCACCTCCACTAGCTTTGTTCATAGTGATGCTTCCCAAGGCCCACTTGACTTTGAATTCCAGGATGTTTGGCTCTAGGTGAGTGATAACACCATCGTGATTATCTGGGTCCATCGTGATTATCTGGGTCATGAAGATCTTTTTTGCACAGTTCTGTGTATTCTTTCCACCTCTTCTTAATATCCTCTGCTTCTGTTAGGTCCATACCATTTCTGTCCTTTCTTGAGCCCATCTTTGCATGAAATGTTCCCTTTGTATCTCTAATTTTCTTGAAGAGATCTCTAGTCTTTTCCATTCTATTGTTTTCCTCTATTTCTTTATACTGACCACTGAGGAAGGCTTTCTTATCTCTCCTTGCTATTCTTTGGAACTCTGCATTCAAATGGGTATATCTTTCCTTTTCTCTTTTGCTTTTTGCTTCTCTTCTTTTCACAGGTATTTGTAAAGCCTCCTCAGATAGTTATTTTGCTTTTTTGCATTTCTTTTTCTTGGGGATGGTCTTGATCCCTGTCTCCTGTACAATGTTATGAACCTCTGTCCATAGTTCATCAGGCACTGTGTCTATCAGATCTACTCCCTTAAATCTATTTGTCACTTCCACTGTATAATCATTAGAGATTTGATTTAGGTCATACCTGAATGGTCTAGTGGTTTTCCCTACTTTCTTCAGTTGAAGTCTGAATTTGGCAATAAGGAGTTCATGATCTGTGCCACAAGTCCGCTCCCAGTATTGTTTTTGTTGACTATATAGAGCTTCTCCATCTTTGGCTACAGAGAATATAATCAGTCTGATTTTGGCGTTGACCATCTGGTGATGTCGATGTGTAGAGTCTTCTCTTGTGTTGTTGGAAGAGGGTGTTTGCTATAACCAGTGCATTCCCTTGGCAGAACTCTGTTAGCCTTTGCCCTGCTTCATTCTGCACTCCAAGGCCAAATTTGCCTGTTACTCCAAGTGTTTCTTGACTTCCTACTTTTGCATTCCAGTCCCCTATAATGAAAAGGACATCTTTTTTGGGTGTTAATTCTAGAAGGTCTTGAAGGTCTTCATAGAACCATTCAAATGCAGCTTTTTCAGCATTACTGGTCAGGGTATAGACTTGGATCACCATGATATTGAATGATTTGCCTTGGAAACGAACGGAGATCATTCTATCATTTTTGAGACTGCATCCAAGTACTGCATTTCGGACTGTTTTGTTTACTATGATGGCTACTCCATTTCTTCTAAGGGATTCCTGTGCTTCGCTGGAGTAGCCATGAACAGATACCCCACGTCCAAGGTAAAGAGTGGCGTCTGTGCTTTGCCGGCCGTGTGGAGATATACCCCATGTCCAAGGTCAGAGAAACCCCAGTAAGACGGGAGGCACTGGAGCAGCTGTGAGGAAATACCCCCACGTCCAAGGGCAAAGGAGAAGCCCCAGCAAGATGATAGGATGGGTGAATTCATGTTTAGAATCAAACCCCATTCCCACCAGAGACACTCAGAGGGCTCCAACAAACCTTGTACACAGCAGGACCCAGGGACCCCACAGAGACTGAGCCAGAACTGTGTCTGAGCATCTCCTGTGAAGGTACAGGTCGGTGGTGGACTGCCGCAGGGGAAGGGCCTCTGGGAGTGGGTACAGCATAAGCCCTCTTGGAGGAGGTTGCCATTAACCCCACTATTGAGCTGCCGGAACTTACACAGGACTGGGAAATAGACTCTTGGAGGGCACAACAGCACCTTGTGGATCAGGACCCAGGAAAAAGGAGCAGTGACCCCACAGGAGACTGTCCCGGACTTGCCTGTGGGTGTCTTGGAGTCTCTGGCAAAGGTGTAAGCTGTTGGTGGCCTGCTGCAGGGTTGGGGGCATGGACTGTAGCAATACATGCATGGGGTCTTTTGAGGGAGGTCACCATTATCTTCATTACATCCAGCATAGTTTGGTCCCAGGTAAATAGCCACAGGACTGGAAAAGGTCAGCTTTCATTCCAATCCCAAAGAAAGACAATGCCAAAGAATGCTCAAACTACTGCACAATTGCACTCATCTCACACCCTAGGAAAGTAATGCTCAAAATTCTCCAAGCCAGGCTCCAACAATACGTGAACTGTGAAATTCCAGATGTTCAAGCTGGTTTTAGAAAAGGCAGAGGAACCAGAGATCAAATTGCCAACATCCGCTGGATCATGGATAAAGCAAGAGAGTTCCAGAAAAACATCTACTTTTGCTTTATTGACTAAGCGAAAGCCTTTCACTGTGTGGATCACCACAAAATATGGAAAAATCTTAAAGAGATGAGAATAACAGACTACCTGACCTGCCTCTTGAGAAAACTGTATGCAGGGCAGGAAGCAACGGTTAGAACTGGACATGGAACAACAGACTGGTTCCAAATAGGAAAAGAAGGCAGTATATTGTCACCCTGCTTACTTACATGCAGAGAACATCATGAGAAACGCTGGGCTGGAAGAAGCACAACCTGGAATCAAGATTGCCAGGGGAAATATCAATAACCTCAGATATGCAGATGACACCACTCTTATGGCAGAAAGTGAAGAGGAGCTAAAAAGCCTCTTGATGAAAGTGAAAGAGGAGAGTGAAAACGTTGGCTTAAAACTCTACATTCAGAAAACGAAGATCAGGGCATCTGGTCCCATCACTTCATGGGAAATAGATGGGGAAAGAGTGGACTTTATTTTTGGGGCTCCAAAATCACTGCAGATGGTGACTGCAGTCATGAAATTAAAAGACGCTTACTCATTGGAAGGAAAGTTATGACCAACCTAGATAGCATATTAAAAAGCAGAGATCATTATCAGAGAAATGCAAATCAAAACCACAATGAGGTACCATTTCACGCCAGTCAGAATGGCTGCGATCCAAAAGTCTACAAGCAATAAATGCTGGAGAGGGTGTGGAGAAAAGGGACCCCTCTTACACTGTTGGTGGGAATGCAAACTAGTACAGCCACTATGGAGAACAGTGTGGAGATTCCTTAAAAACTACAAATAGAACTGCCTTATGACCCAGCAATCCCACTGCTGGGCATACACACCGAGGAAACCAGAATGAAAGAGACATGTGTACCCCAATGTTCATCGCAGCACTGTTTATAATAGCCAGGACATGGAAGCAACCTCAGCAGATGTCCATCAGCAGATGAATGGATAAGAAAGCTGTGGTACATATACACTATGGAGTATTGCTCAACCATTAAAAAGAAAGTTCCATCTAGTCAAGGCTATGGTTTTTCCAGTAGTCATGTAAGGATGTGAGAGTTGGACTGTGAAGAAAGCTGAGCACTGAAGAATTGATGCTTTTGAACTGTGGTATTGAAGAAGACTCTTGAGAGTCCCTTGGACTGCAAGGAGATCCAACCAGTCCATCCTAAAAGAGAACAGTCCTGGGTGTTCATTGGAAGGACTGATGCTGAGGCTGAAACTCCAATACTTTGGCCACCTCATGTGAAGAGTTGACTCATTGGAAAAGACCCTGATGCTGCAAGGGATTTGGGTAGAAGGAGAAGGGGACAACAGAGGATGAGATGGCTGGATGGCATCACCGACTCAATGCACATGAGTTTTGGGTGAACTCCGGGAGTTGGTGATGGACAGGGAGACGTGGCATGCTGTGATTCATGGGGTCGCAAAGAGTTAGACACGACTGAGCGATTGAACTGAACTTAGTTTTTCAGAAGAGCTCAAAGATATCCCTTGAGGAGGAACCAGGAACCTGTCCCAAGTCTATACAATTGTTTCTTGGCTGCTCTTCCCTGCGTCCCCTCCCTTCCCTGATTAGCAACTGTGAGAACCTGCCCTTTGGGACTCAGGGAAGTTCATGGAGGCTGGAATCTGTTCCCTACAAAGAAAATGGGAGACATAGAAAGGCTTCCATATCCAGGAGCCCCACAGGGTCCTGCTAAATTTCAAAATTTGTAACTCTGAGTTGAAATCTTCCAGAAGGCATCTAGTTCAATTCTACAATCAATAGTTTAATCAATAGTAAAAGAATCCTCATAAGACTGTGTCCAAACTTGGCTTGAATTCCACTGGAAACAAGGACATTTCCACATCTCAAAGCTGACCACATCATTTCTGTACAGTTCTAATTGTGGACATGTTTGTGTTTATATTGAGTCAAAATTGCCATGTAAATTTTCTTGCATTTTTCATATTCATTCCTTAAAAACTCATAAAACCTGACCAGCTACTTTTCTGAACAGTAGCCCTTTAGGTTTTTTGGAAACTGTGATCATTTCCCTTAGCCTAAACTTCCCCAATTTTTTCCAAGTATTCTTTATGTCAGGTATCAACATTTCCATACTATTTTGGCCACCCTCCTTTTATTGTTTTCTAGTTTATGCAAAGTCCTACTTATAACCTGGTAGCCAGAATTTATACCAACACCAGGAAGAATGAAAGAGGGACTCATTTCTGTTAAAAGTTAATCTCAAAAAAGGGTAAAACCAAAACTCTTATGTAGATATAAAATGAATATGTGTTAAAGATTCATTAAACTAATAATCAATAAAAAATCCAGGCAGAGGTTCTAATTGGTTGAAAAGAATCCAAAGAATGAACATCAATAGCTCGGGAACACTGAAATGATTGTGCCAGGGAGGCACAGCTGTTTACTCTAAGATGGTGAGAGTTTGATTTGATTTACAGTTTTGTGCTGGTTTCTGGTGTTCAGCAAGTTCAGCTATATGCACGTGTGTGTGTGTATCTGTACAGACTTTTATAGACTCTTTTCCAGGATAGGTTATTACAGAATATTGAGGAGAATTCCCTGTGGTATACAGTAGGTCCTTGTTGTTATCTATTTTACATATAGTAATGTGTGTGTATTCATCCCAAGCTGCTGATTTACCCCTCACCCATGTTTCCCCTTTGGTAACCAACAGTTTTATTGTGATATTTGTAAATATGTTCCTGTTTTGTAAATAAGTTCCTTTATATCATATTTTTAGATTCCACATATAAGAATCACTCTAAATTTGTGAGGCAAAGAGGCAGAAACCAGATAAGAAATAGTTACCCAGCTCCCTAGACCTTAGTGCCGAGTTGTGTTGGTAACGCACAGCTGAGTGTTTGCTCACTGGGAAAGGAGGACACCACTTCCATGGAGCTCTGTAGTACCTCCAAGTCAGAGCAGGAAGGTTAGAGGCAATTGAGAATGGAAGCTGATTTAAGACTATGGGAGTTTTCGACACAGGGACTTGATTAGGGTTGGGTCAGGATCACAAACAACAGTCCAGGACTGTTGGAAGCAGTTCCTGCAGGACAGGAATTCCAAGAATCTGAGGGCTGGTGCTACTGATGCTCTCCTCTGAAAAATGGATGGGACTTCCATAAAGGTCTTGTCACGAAACAGCACATCTGCAAGTATAAAGCAGTGTGGTGGGAGTGGGGTGGGCACCCAAGCAGATGCTGACGTCACCGACAGGGGGCGAGGTTCCTGTTCTGTGTCCCTCCTGACTGTGAGGGCATCTGGCCTCACAGCCAACAGTGAGACCACGTCACTAGGGCACCAGCCCAGAAGAGGAATCCAGATGAATTTCTTGAGGTGCAGACCACAGGGGCCACACTAAGAGTAACATTTTCATTGTGGTTTTGGTTTTTTAAAAAATATGTTTGCAATCTTGGCCAAAAGTTCAAATGGGTTCTGAATGTATCCTAATTTTGGAACAGAAATAATAATTCCAGGAAGAAAATGATAACAAAATTAATAAATATAAGGCACTAGGGAAGTATGGTTATATTTAATAACAAAGAGGATAGTTTCAACAAATTGGTATACTAAATACTACTAAAACTTCCCAACAGTCAAGTCTCTGTCTTCTAAATCATTCAGGACCAGCAGCTCTACTCAACAGCCCTCTTGCAAACAGCAAAACCACGTGCTTAGTTATGAAGAATGCAGTAACATAGAGGAGAAGTAACTGCTGTGTGTCACTTCTGGGCTGAGGTGATGAAAATCCTTGGTATGATGTTCCAGTTGGTCCTTTTCCACCCACAGAGCTCATGAGACTGTGTACAGTAAGTCCCCTAGATACAAACCCTCAAGTCGTGAATTTTCAAAGATGTGAACATGCGTTCCATCAACATCAAGCATAAGTGTAATTGCAGCTTACCCACTTTCTCCTATTGCTGATGATTCTTCATCTCTACCATCTCCTACCTCCTCTCCTTCTTCCAGTCAGGAACACTACTTTCCTATTCACTCGATACCAGTCTCTGTATGCCAGGTAGTACTGAACTACCATACTTTTCAGGGTCCTGTCCTGAGAAATTAAAAGCACTTTATTTTTCTGTGTTTGTCTTTTATGTATTATCTGTGTGAAAAGTGTTATTAACTTATTACAATATAGTGTTATATAGCAGATTGTGTTTGTTGGGTACCTAGGCTAGCTCTGTTGGACTTGCAGACAAACTGGACTTACAAGCATGCTCTTGGAACAGAACTTGCTCCTATGTAGAGGACTTACCATAGTGAGATTCTGGAGCCACGAGATGGAACATTCTAGATCCATGAATCTTCAGAAGGAAAATGTTCTGCAGGGTCACTGGACTTGTGGCAGACATCCTGCAGGCAAGAAAAGAAACACATGTGTGTGTATGTGTGTGCTTGCAATGCATTTATTCCTGCAGTAAATCTTATTGTCGATTATATGCCAAGTTCTAAGAGTCACAAAACTGAGAAAGTGGTGACAAAGTGGGTGAAAAATAGAGAGATTATTGTTAAAAAAAAATCTGATAATGAGGAAAAGGAGGAAACAAGGGGAGTTTTCAAGGTCTTAAAAGCAAACACACATTTTTAATATTTGATTTTATTAATATAAAATTGAGATGCTGTAGCAGCATTATGAGAGTCTAAGTTAACTTGTTTGGTTTTTAGATCATACAATTAACCCATTTTGAGTGGACAATGCCACTTTTTACCTTCCGATCCCCATGTTTGAATGGAAACTCGTATCTGAATTTACATATTTGGTGATTTGCCAAGAATTTGACCTCATTGCCAGGAATCTGATCTCATTGAAACTAAAGGCCTATATTAAATCACTCTATTGTTTTCTAAAATATTTTCTATGACTTGTCTGCTCTAGATTATTGAAATGTATTTAAGCATCACTTGATGTAAGAAATACTTTAAATTGCTTTTGATTTATCATACACTATTTTCTGGAGAAATTATTTTTAAACTTCTTTCCACCAATTGCCAGTTCAGTACAGTGTGTTCTCATAATTCCAGGAAGTAGTGTTGTGGTTGTCAGGATGATGGGTTGCATAATCAGTAACAGTAAATAGGCTGATTCTTTGAAGCTATTCCTGCTGGAAGGTGTGTAAGAATATCCAAGGGAAGGTGCCAAAGTCTACCTGCCAACAACTGAAACCCAGGAGTTGAAAGAGTCAGGGAGATAAATAAGGAAATGTGTTATAACTGTCTTGAAATATTGAACTATTAGCCTGGGAGGCATTGTGAAAGTACACAGTGATCCCTTGTTTCACGTGGCAATGTGTTCTGGTAAGAAAAAGAGTCATCAATCCTTAACCCAATCTTGCTGCTGTTTTCGGAGCATGTGTTTTATAAAAATAAGTCAATATAGAGGAAGACGGATTCTCTGCTAATTCAGTGTCTGGTGTGTGGTGGGTACTCAATAGATGTTTGGTAATAAGGCAATGGATGAATCAATCAATGTAGTCATGGAGCAATTGGTCTAAAGAATGAAAACCTATCTGCTAGTAAAATTTAGATAGAGCTTGAAAAACCAGGGTCCCAGTTGGCACAGGAAAATCTTAGACTGTTAGTGGATGATCTCTTTTCCTTGAAAAGAAAGGACCTGGAGTGCTAGGTTCAGGCTTGATAATGGACTTACAGAACTGGACTTGGAGGTGGGGAGTGCACCTCTTGACTTTAGGCTCCAGTGGCTGAGCCAAAAAGAAGCTGTGCTTTGAGAGGCAATCCCAGGAAGAAGCCAGATTAGAAGAAAGGCAGGTGGCCAGAAGTTCTCTCTTGAAACCAAAAAAATCAGAGGAAGGCAATAGAACAGAAATCAGGAAAAAACTGGAATGCTAGAAGCTAAACAATTTCTTGGAAATAAAGCATCATACTTACAATAACTTCTTAGAGGATGAGGTAAGCATGCAGTTGTAGAGATTGCTAGCGGAATCCCAGTACCTTGTCTTCCTTCCTTACTTTGTAATAACAATGCTGGTGGCCAGTGAACACATTGCAGACCAGGAAGAAGTAAGGGCGTTCTCCATCCGTTCTTGCAGCTGATTATAGCCAAGAAATGACAGTTTGGCCCACCTGCTGTAGCAAAAGTGATGTGCTACTTTAAAGGAGCTGTCTATTCCTTTCCTGTATTTTCACTCCATCCTGTTATGTGAAATGCAAATGTGAAGGCTGGTTCTCTAGCAGCCATTTTGGACCATGACTATTGCTTTGGAGAAGGCAGAGTAGAAACTAAGAAGGAGCCTTGGTTTGTAAAGGCTTCATGAACTTGGATTGGTTATTCCTGGATTCATTTTACATAGAAAAATAAAAAGTCCATCTTATCCAAGTTATTGGTTTTTGACCTCTGTGCTACAGTTGATATAGAGCACAGTTGGATTTGGTAGTTGCAAATATTTGTCCATTTACTCTCTCTCTTTCTCTCAAAAAAAAAAAAGAATTGTCTTAAAAGTAATAGAAAAATTTTCTAGAATATCCCTAGAAATTAAAAGCTTGATAAACATTGGTACTGACTGATAATACTAATCACTGACAGAGCTGTTGCAATACCTAAAATTTTATTTGGTTTTATATCACATTACAAAACAGAATATATGTGAAAAGATGGCTTTTATATTTTCTAGTGAATTGATGGTAATCACATAATTTTTAGTTTAGCTATAAACTTTGGCTATTCCTCTAATTTTTCAGATGAAAAGGCTGAGTTAATGACTGGACCAAAGGAAAACATTGATTTATGATAGAAATGAGATTAGCAGCTAGTTAGACTGGTTTCCAGGCCTACGTCTTTCTATTCTACTATGATGCTAATATTTCAAAAGGGTAATGTCCTTATTTCTGTCAAAATGTAATTGCTTAAATGCTCTTGAAGCCAATAGATATATTCAGTGTATACACTGAAAGCCTAAAAGTCTATCTTTCAAAAAATTTAAATCATAAACTTAAAATTTTGATTTCCATTGCTATAAGTTTATAACGACTTACATTTCCACCAGTAATATACTTCTACACTTATGTTATGAGACACAGATAACACTCTGCTGCTGCTGCTACTGCTGCTAAGTCATGTCCAGCCCTGTGTGACCCATAAACAGCAGCCCACTAGGCTCCTCTGTCCCTGGGATTCTCCAGGCAAGAACACTGGAGTGGGTTGCCATTCCCTTCTCCAGTGCATGAAAGTGAAAAGTCAAAGTGAAGTCGCTCAGTCGTGTCCGACTCCATGACCCCATGGACTGCAGCCTCCCAGGCTCCTCCATCCATGGGATTCTCCAGGCAAGAACACTGGAGTGGGTTGCCATTTCCTCCTCCAATGCATGAGAGTGAAAAGTGAAAGTGAAGTCGCTCAGTCGTGTTCGATTCTTTGCGACCCCACGGACTACCAGTCTGCCAGCCTCCTCTGTCTGTGGGATTCTCCAGGCAAGAGTACTCCAGATGACACTCTATATTAGTGTTTTAAAATGTTTCACTCTGGTAGATATAGCCTTTATAGAAAACAAACTGTCTGATACATTGTTTCCTTAAATTTTTATCTTATTTTGATGTATAGTTGAATTCACCTTTTCATATGACTGTAATTTATTAATGTCATGTGTTGTAGAGAGAATAGAGAAATAGTATCTACTTTCCTATAGTCTGGCGAATCAAGATTTATTTCTTCTTGTTAATGGTTTAGAAATGATTGTTTCAGAGTTTCAACTTAATTGAATTATATTGTTAATTTATAAGATTGTAGTTATATTTAAGAAAATCTCTGTCCAGTTTATTTCAAATGGAAACTGTATGATTTCACAGCATTTTAAGTGTTCTTATACTGTGACTAGTCTTAACCAGAATGCCAGTGACATTCATTATAGGGTCAATGTCCTCACTGTAGTGGCGTAATATAAATTGCATATTATTTTAATTGATGTTAGTGTTTCATGTTAAGTCAGCAAGAAATTAATAATATTGTGAGTAGGTAAGATATTGTTGTTCAGTTGCTCAGTCATGTCCAAGTCTTTGTGACCCCATGAACTGCAGGACACCAGGCTTCTCTGTCCTTCACCATCTCCTGGGGCTTGCTCAAACTCATGACCATTAAGTCAGTGATGCCATCCAACCATCTTGTCCTCTCTGGTCCCCTTTTCCTCCTGCCTTCAATCTTTCCCAGCATCAGGCTCTTTTCTAATGAGTCTAGTCTTTATATCAGGTGACCAAAGTTTTGGAGCTTCAGCTTCAACATCAGTCCTTCTAATGAATATTCAGGATTGATTTCCTTTAGTATCTACTGGTTTGATTTCCTTATAGCACAAGGGACTCTCAAGAGTCTTTTCCAACACCACAGCCTCTTTGTCATTCAGCCTTCTTTATGGTCCAACTCTCAAATCCACATATGACTACTGGAAAAACCATAGCTTTGACTAGATGGACATTTGTTGGCAAAGTAATTATGTCTCTGCTTTTGAATATGTTGTCTAGGTTGGTCATAGCTTTTCTTTCAAGGAGCAAGTGTCTTTTAATTTCATGGCTGCAGTTACCATTTGCAGTGATTTTGAAGTCCAAGAAAATAAAGACTCTCACTGTTTCTATTGTTTCCCCATCTATTTGCCATGAAGTGATGGGGCTGGATGCCATGATCTTAGTTTTTTGAATGTTGAGTTTTAAGCCAGATTTTTCACTTTCCTCTTTTACCTTCATCAAGAGGTTCTTCAGTTCCTGTTCACTTTCTGCCATAAGGGTGGTGTCATCTACGTATCTAAGGTTATTGATATATTTCCCAGAAATTTTGATTCCAGTTTGTGCTTCATTCAGACTGGCATATTGCTTGATGTACTCTGCATATAAGTTAAATAAACAAGGTGACAATATACAGCCTTGCTGTAGTCCTTTCCCAATTTGGAACCAGTCCATTTTTCCATGTCCGATTGTAACTGTTGCTTCTTGACCTGCTTACAGGTTTCTCAGAAGTCAGATAAGGTGGTCTGGTATCCCCATCTCTTGAAGAATTTTCCAGTTTGTTGTGATCCACACAGTCAAAGGCTTGGCATAGTCAATGAAGCAGAAGTAGATGTTTTCCTGGAATTCTCTTGCTTTTTCTATGATCCCAATGGATGCCCACAATTTGATCTCTGGTAAGATATAGGCCTTGGAAGAAAAGTTATGACCAACCTAGATAGTACATTCAAAAGCAGAGACATTACTTTGCCGACTAAGGTCCATCTAGTCAAAGCTATGGTTTTTCCTGTGGTCATGTATGGATGTGAGAGTTGGACTGCGAAGAAGGCTGAGCGCCAAAGAATTGATGTGTTTGAACTGTGGTGTTGGAGAAGACTCTTGAGAGTCCCTTGGAATGCAAGGAGATCCAACCAGTCCATTCGGAAGGAGATCAACCCTGGGATTTCTTTGGAAAGAATGATGCTAAAGCTGAAGCTCCAGTACTTTGGACACCTCATGCGAAGAGTTGACTCATTGGAAAAGACTCTGATGCTGGGAGGGATTGGGGGGCAGGAGGAGAAGGGGACGACTGAGGATGAGATGGCTGGATGGCATCATGGACTCAATGGACATGAGTCTGAGTGAACTCCGGGAGATGGTAATGGACAGGGAGGCCTGGTGTGCTGCGATTCATGGGGTTGCAAAGAGTCGGACATGACTGAGTGACTGAACTGAACTGAACTGAAGATATAGGCAAGTTAATTTCTAGTGATGGGAAGTGAGTGCAGGAAGAAACGAGTAGGAAACCACAAGGCTAGAACAGAATGTCATATAAGATTGAGAATTACCAAGTGATGTGTCAGAAAAGTGTGCCAGAGTCAGGTAGGAAGGTGGGATAGGATATCAGATGCAAATGCCTAGCAAGGACCAAGCATCCAATGCTGGCAAGTCATCATGGATGGAGCATATTGCCTGAAAGCTAACTAACTAAAGACCTGATAATAAATCACAAAAATGACAAAAAATAATAAAATTCTCTGTTAAGATGATGAGAAAGTAAGAAATAGCTCTCCAGACAACAGGTCCATAATGTTCCCACCCCATGTATAAGTCTTTAGGCGTGAAGATTCCCCTCTGCAACCATAAAGGGGCTAAACATGCCCCATCTTGACTCCACAATGACATCTCAGACTTCACACTGCAAGAACAGGTGACCTGTGGCCTCCAGTGGCCTCTGACTTCACAGGAAGATGCATCTCCCAGGGTGGCTCCCAGCCTCTGACAACGTGGTGGGGGATGAAAGCTGGGGCCTTTCTGTCTGATGTGGACTCTTCTTGTGCAGTCTGGGTGCTCCGCTGACTCCACCAAGATTTTCTCAACACAGCTCTGCAGTCATGTTTTCCTATGCAACTTCCTTTCACAAATGTCCGACCAACCTGGCAGTCTGTAGGCTCCCCCTGCTTCCTCCCACTACCCTCTTTTTTTCTTCAGAGATTTACCCTTGATAAGGCTCTTGTATTTGCAATTTCTACTGGGCACCTGCTTCCCAGAGGATAAGCTGATACAGTCAGTTCTGCTGAGAAGGCAGGAGGAATGCCACAACACTCTCTGGCACACGACGGTGGCCCAGCTGCTGAGAAGTCACCAGCGGTGACCTGGAGAAGTGTTCTGCTGAAGGAGAACACCCTTGCCAGTGTGTGATTTTGACACGTGAAAGGTGTAGGAGAACAGTGCATATACAAACCACAGTGCAGGAAACTCTTCCCAATGGCTGAAGCTTCGTTGTCATGGAGGAAGAAGTGGTCCAGGAAGAGAAGATACACAAACTTTTAGACGGTGGTCAATGCCCTGGCCAGTTGGTCAGGGGCCTAGGAAAAAATCAGAGACAAAGACATGGGAAGTAGAGGGATGTGTGTAGGTGGATACATAGGAATGAGCAGAAAGTGTGAAGATATTTTTTTAAAGTCGCATGTTCATGTCCATCCACTAGAAAGTATTCATCATGGGAAAGGCACTGAAGAGCTGTGTGGACAGAATGATGTGGCCTGTCTTGATCATCAGTCATCCAAGAACTGGCATGATGAGCCCAGAAGTAGGGTGACCAAGATGACCTAGAGGAGAATACACATACACTCAGCCATATGGATTCCCACCTGCTAAGGCTGACACAGCTGCTTCCACCTCTATGTCACTTTCCAGCAATGGAGACCAATGCTGAACCTCCCATTTGCCACTGTTTCTCAAAGAGACCAACCGCCTGCATGGTGGCAACTGAGCTACCCCGGGGCCCCCTGTCCTGACAGGGCTAGACTTTATCCCTCCAGGTACCTGGAACAATGGGTACCTATCTGGGGTATGGGCTTGCCTCTCTTGCCTTCAGAGCCTCAGCCAGCATCACTCTTTGAGCTTACAGAGCGCCTTACCCTCAGACAGGAAATGTCACATGACATCATCTGAACACTGAAGCGGAAATGGTATAAGACCTATTTTCCTGGAATCTTCTGGTTGTATTATGTACCATGCCAACCAAATAGGGCTGGTCTGCTAGAGCCTAGGGATCTCTTCTTGAAGGCATACCTGAAGTGTCATCTTGGAAGTAATAGTCTGCAGAGAAGTGGTGTCACTCCCTGGATACAGCCTAGGCATCAAATTAAGAGGCCTCCCAAGAAAGCCATAATCTGAAAAGACATGTGCATCACAGTGTTCACAGAAACATTTTTTATAATAGCCAGGGCATGGAAGCAACCTAAGGGTCTATCAACAGATGAAAGGGTAAAAAAGAGGTACACGTATACAATGGAGTATTACTCAGCCATAAATAATAATGAAATAATGCCATTTGCAGCAATATGGATAGACCTGGAGATATTGTACTAAGTGAAGTTAGTCAGACAAAGACAAATACCATATGATATCACTTATGTGTGGAATCTAAGAAAAAAATTTTAAAAGACACAAATGTACTTATTTACAAAACAGAAGCAGATTCACAGTCCGAATTTTATATGTACCAAGTGGGAAAAGGAGAGGTGGGGAGGGAAAGACTGGGCGTTTGGGATTGACACATACACACTACTACATATAAAGTAAAATAAAATAAGGACTTACAGCATAGCACAGGGAACTCTGCCCAAAACTCAGTAACAACTTGAATGGGAAAGTAATTTGAAAAAGAATAGATACACGTATATGTGTAACTGAATCATTTTGTTATACACCTGGAACTAACATGACATTGTAAATTAACTCTGATATAAAATTTAAAACAAAATTTGAAGCTGTGAAATCTCAAGAAAGAGTGCAAAAGGGAGAGAGCCAAGGATATCTTGACATGGGGGCTGAGGAGCAGTTCTGGAGGTCCAGATGGCTTGTGGGCTGGGATTTCAAAGTTGTGGGCTAGACTCTGTGGACTGTGCTCACATTATGCATGTGTGTGTTAGGGGGTGGGCAGTTTGTTGTTTTTGTTCAGTTGCTAAGTCGTGTCCAACTCTTTGCAACCCCATGAACTACAGCACGCCAGGCTTCCCTGTCCTTTACTATCTCCCCGAATTTGCTGTCCTGTCCATTGAGTCAGTGATGTCACCCAACCATCTCATCTTCTGTCACCCTCTTCTCTTTCTGCCCTCAACCTTTCTCAGCATCAGGGTCTTTTCCAATGAACTGGTTCTTCACATCAGGTAGCCAAAGTTTTGGAGCTTCAGCTTCAGGACAAGTTCTTCCAATGAATGGCCAGGGTTGACTTCCTTTAGGATTGACTGGTTTGATCTCCTTGCAGCCCAAGGGACTCTTAAGAGTCTTCTCCAGCACCACAATTTGAAAGCATCACTTCTTCAGTTCTAAGCCTCCTTTACAGTTCAGCTCTCACATCCTTACACGGCTAGTGGAAAAATGGACCTTTTTCATTATATGGACCTTTTGTGGTAAAGTGATGTCTCTTCTTTTTAATGTGTTGTCTAGGTTTGTCAGAGCTTTTCTTCTAAGGAGCAACCATCTTTTAATTTCATGGCCACAGTCACTATCGACAGTGATTTTGGAGTCCAAGAAAATGAAATCTGACACTGTTTCCACTTTTCCTCATCTGTTTGCCATGAAGTGATGGGACTGGATGTTATGATCTTAGTTTTTTGAATGTTGAATCTGTTGTGGGGTGGGTAGGTAGGAATAATTAGGAGTTTGGGACTAGCAAATACACATTACTATGTATAGGATGGATAACCAACAAGGACCTGCTACATAGCGTGAGGAACTGTGCTTATTGATTTGTGGTGACTTGTGGGGAAGAAGAATATGATAAAAAATATATATATGTATATATACATATTTTTGCATATATATCTATATATGTATAGCTGAGTCACTTTGCTATGCAACTGAAAGAATACAACATTGTAAATCAACTATACTTCAGTAAAAATGAACAAACAAAAACAAATCAAGAGCCGTCTGCACATGACTCTGTATCCAATTGGAAGACTACATGGTTCTCAGAACCAAATTGATCCCACCTGCTGTCACTGCCTATGCCTGACCAGGGACTCCATGCTTTCTATGGCTGCAATGAAAACTCAGGCTTCAGTGGGGTTAGAGGTCTTAGTCCTTGAAAAGGAGTCCTTCTCAGAGTAGGAAACACAAAAGGTACCTGTCAAACTACAAGCTGTAGGCCATCTAACACAGCTTGGGAGCAGAGTATAATCTCAAACTCATGACAGTTCTTGGCAGATTGTTTACAGACCTAGACTCTGTATGTTATAAAGTGTGCACTGTCTACATACACCACAAAAAACCAGGAACAGACAACTGGGGTAAACTGTTATGTGGGAAGCAACTGCCCTGGAGTTATAAGAATTTATCTTTCTGTTGTTTGGGGGCAGGCCAATACCCCGGGGACACTGAACATGTTTTCAGCAGTGACTCTCAGGGGTGAAGACATGGACCTGATTTGAAAACTTCCCATGATGTGGTCCAGCGTGAAGACACAAGCTGGACCAAGGGAAGTCTTCTCTGGAGATTCTGATGGGGGACCAAATAGGACAGCAGCTAAGCAATGCAAAAAGAGATGTGGATGGATGTCGACAGAGCCATGGGATCTCAAGAGAGTCAAACTCCTGCAGAAGAAAAATGTGAGGGGAAGGGAGTTCCTCGGGAAGCTGACAAGGAGAGAAGTGTGAATGCACAGCGAACAGGAGAGACCAGGGAAGACCAGTGACTTGAGAGACAGCACAGGCTCCTTCCCAGAGCTGCTTGGTTTCCTGGCTATTTCCAGCTTCACTTTACACCCCCGATTACGTGAATTCCCAGGGAGCTCACGTTCCACAAAACACCAACCACAAATCTCTAAAGAGAATGTATGTTTTATCAACCACATTAAAATGCCTCCTTTGTGTCCAGCTTAATTCTGAACTATTAACAGGAAAAAGAAACAAAAACAAAACAAACACAAAAACTGAGAAGTTCATGGAAGATCACTCGTGCATTTGAAACTCATGTACATGACTCAGAACTGGTAACGTTCCAGTATGAGTTAATTATGTATCTGCGCAGTTTTCCCCAGGTAATCATCTTAAACTCATTTAAGATTAGTAATTAAAAAGAATCTCCTATATACCTAAAGCTTTCACAAGCATTTTCTCCACATATATAAAAAAGTTTCCATAAGTCTCCATCTTGCTCTGAAGACAGCCATCAAAAATGACATATATGTCTATGATTGAAAGATTTATTTATTTATTCATTCATTCACTTTAACAAATTTTTCCTAAGTGCCTTTTATTTATGTATTTATTTTATAGATGGCATACTTTTATTTTACTTATTTTCCAAGCAGTCACCAAGTTTTATTGATTTTGCTACCTAAGTAATTCTTGCCTGTATTTACATTCTTTTTTAAATCTATTTCTTAAATTGAAGTAGTGTTGATGTACAATGTTGTGCTGGTTTCAAGTGTGCATCATCTAAGGAACATTTTATACACCTGGGCATGTGGGAAAAAGAAAAGAAGTAAATAGAGTAAGATGTAGGTTTTGCTTTCTGAAAGTACACAGTCTATTGGGGTGAAGAGAGAGCAGAGCATCACAGTATAATCAGGTTGTGAAAAATTTACCACAGGGATGCTGAGGTGAACAATTTCAGGAGGGACCACTTGCTCAGAACCAGACCACTCACTCAGAACCCAAGATGTTCTATGGATTCTTTATCTTCAGTACCTCCTATGAGAGTGGTATGCTCAGGAACTGAGCTAGCTTGTGGTCCTGACAACTTGGAAATCATCTTATAGAAGCAAATACGAGTGTTAGATGGACTTCCCAGGAAGACACCCCAGAGGAGGGCATGGCAACCCCCTCCAGTATTCCTGCCTGGAGAATTCAGGGTCAGAGGAGCCTGGTGGGCTGCAGTCTATAGGGTCACAAAGAGTCGACAATGACTGAAACGACTTAACATGCCCCCACTAGCGTTAGATACATGGGGATGGTAGCAAGCGAAAAATAAGAGAGGAATTCAGCTGAAGCATCAGATACATCTATGTTCTGGATGTGACTCAGAATCCTTTCCTACTTCTTGCTATTTGCATTCCTTAATGATAGTACACAGAGAGCCCAAAACTATGTCTCTTAGAATTCCTGGTAGCCCAGGCCTGGACGCAAATTAGGTTATGCTAATTGAATGCTTTGTTCCCAAACATAAACCCCCTCCCACCTCCCACCCCATAACATCTCTCTGGGACATCCCCGTGCACCAGCCCCAAGCATCCTGCATCCTGCTTTCATGTGAAATTTGGAATGTGGATATGTGGTGGGAGCTGTTTTCTTTCTGCTATTTTAAGTAGTAAATAATTCCAGAGAGATGTTGGAGTTTACAGGTGGTAGCAGCTAGACTGAAGTAGTCCAGGAATTGGTGAGTCTACAGGCAGTCTGTGTAGGAGCTGGAATCCACATAGGGGTCTAGCTGTCAGCATCCAGTGTGTCTTTGAATTAATCAGTCCAGGAGCAGCCCTATACCTACCCCTCCTCCTGCAGCCCTTCAATCATTTCGTAAGCATTTAATTTCCTGTGTCAAATCCCATCTGCTGGAAATATCTGTTTACCACACTCCATTCTGGCTGGTTCGGCATGTTCAAAGGCAAGAGATGTGAAAAAAAGAATCTTGTGGGAAGGGAATGACTTGCTGCTAGGTGTGTTGGTGCCAGCGACGGATGTGGAAGAAACTACAGATGGGAGAGTAAGTTTTAAAAGACTATGAAGTTTCTAAGTTTTGTTCCTCCCAAAGACATGGAATCTAGGAGATTTTCATTAGATGTTTGTTGTGTGGAATTGTACCTAAAAGTTTTAGGGTTTGGCCTTGTCTTATAGTGGAGCCAGCGGAGTAAAGAACCATTTGAAGGCTCTCACTTAAGGGAATCACACAGTGAGATTCGTGCTTCTCACTGGCAATGCTCTGTGGATGATATGAAGGAGGAATTGAAATTCTATAGAAAAGCTATTCCAGATTACTTTGTAGCTTATGATGCTATTGAAAAATAGTTTGTAAATTTGGTCAATTTTTATGCCAAGTTTATTATGTAATTTTAAACCACTAAAATATTGATTATCATACTTTTGAGATATTGAGAATCTGAAAACATTTAAACATATTCGTCAAGATCACATCCTTTTTTTTAAAAACTGAAATACCAAAGGAGAAGAGAGTTGTCAAGCCAGTAATCTCGCTCTCAGATAAAATTGGGTACTGAAGATCAATGGAACAAAATAGAAAGCCCAGAGATAAATCCACACACCTATGGACACCTTATCTTTGACAAAGGAGGCAAGAATATACAAGGGAGTAAAGACAATCTCTTTAACAAGTGGTGCTGGGAAAACTGGTCAACCACTTGTAAAAGAATGAAACTAGATCACTTTCTAACACCATACACAAAAATAAACTCAAAATGGATTAAAGATCTAAACATAAGACCAGAAACTATAAAGCTCCTAGAGGAGAACATAGGCAAAACACTCTCCGACATACACAGCAGGATCCTCTATGATCCACCTCCCAGAATACTGGAAATAAGAGCAAAAATAAACAAATGGGACCTAATTAAAATTAAAAGCTTCTGCACAACAAAGGAAACTATAAGCAAGGTGAAAAGACAGCCTTCTGAATGGGAGAAAATAATAGCAAATGAACAACTGACAAACAACTAAGCTCAAAAATATACAAGCAACTTATGCGGCTCAATTCCAGAAAAATAAATGACCCAATCAAAAAATGGGACAAAAACCTAAATAGACATTTCTCCAAAGAAGACATACGGATGGCTAACAAACACATGAAAAGATGCTCAACATCACTCATTATCAGAAAAATGCAAATCAAGACCACAATGAGGTACCATTTCACACCAGTCAGAATGGCTGCAATCCAATAGTCTGCAAGCAATAAATGCTGGAGAGGGTATGGAGAAAAGGGAACCCTCTTACACTGTTGGTGGGAATGCAAACTAGTACAGCCACTATGGAGAAGAGTGTGGAGATTCCTTAAAAAATGAAATAGAACTGCCTTATGACCCAGCAATCTCACTGCTGGGCATACACACCAAGGAAACCAGAATTGAAAGGGACACATGTACCCCAATGTTCATTGCAGCACTGTTTATAATAGCCAGAACATGGAAACAACCTAGATGTCCATCAGCAGATGAATGGATAAGAAAGCAGTGGTACATATACACAATGGAGTATTATTCAGCCATTAAAAAGAATACATTTGAATCAGTTCTGAGATGGATGAAACTGGAACTGATTATACAGAGTGAAGTAAGCCAGAAAGAAAAACACCAATACAGTATACTAACACATATATATGGAATTTAGAAAGATGGTAATGATAACCCTGTATGCGAGACAGTAAAAGAGACACAGATGTATAGAATGGACTTTTGGACTCTGAGGGAGAGGGTGGGATGATTTGGGAGAATGGCACTGAAACATGTANCTGGGGAAGTCACTGTTGGGCTTGTAATCTGTCGGTTTTAATTATTCATTTATGTATCGTTCCTGTTATGATGCCCTCTGTGCTTCCAGGGCTCGCCACAGACTCGGCAGGGAGAGTGTTTCCTGGTGTTTGGAAACCTCTCAAAGTTCCTTTCCCGGGTCGGGCTTCCCTACCCAGGACGGAGCTCCCTCCCCACCTCCTTTGTCTCTCTTTTCGTCTTTTATATTTTTTCCCTACCTGTTTTTGAAGGCAATGATCTGCTTTTCTGGGTGCTTGATGTCCTCTGCCAGCATTCAGAAGTTGTTTTGTGGATTTTGCTCGGCGTTGAAATGTTTTTTTTGAGGAATTTGTGAGGGAGAAAGTAATCTCCTGGTCCTATTCCTCCGCCATCTTCTCCCCCTCCAAAAATGAATACTTTTTTAAAAATATTCTTTAAAAATAAACTATATTTTAAAAATATACAGCTTTTAAACACTCAGAAAATACTGTGCCAGTTTTCACTCTTAACTTTTTGTTGAATGTATCTGGAATTTTTATGAAATATAAAATAAAAGTGGTGTGTAATGAAATTTATTGCCATGTATAAGATGGGATCAGTTGGACTGATTTCAAATCATGACACTATGTGTTGTAACTTAATTCATTCTATCCACAGCTCTATCCTCTTAAATTATTTTTCTTACATTAATAGAGTTTAATTTTTGAGCAGTTTTAAGTTTACAGGAGGATTTAGCATAAAGTACAGAGGGTTTTCATATGCCTCTCCCTTCCCCATGGTTTCCCCTGCTATTAACATCCTGGATTATAGTAAAGATGGTAGAGTAGGAGAATGTGTATAATTATTCATTGTAATTGATGAACCAATGCTGATGCATTATGAATGACTAAACTCCATAGTCTAGGTTAGAGTTCGCGCCTTGTGCTGTGCTGTAAATATGTAATGACATGTGCCCACTATCATAGGACCACACGGAATAATTTCAGTGCCTCCAGAATTCTACATGCTCTGTCTATTCAGCCTTCCCTTAGTCCTTCCTTCTGAAGCTCTGGCAACCACTGATCTTTTCACTGTCTCCATAGTTTTCTGTTTTCCTGAATATCATATACTTGGGATCATACAATCCTTTCAGATTGGCCTCTTTCACTTAATAATATGTATTCAAGTTCCCTCCACCTCTTTTCATGACTTGATGGCTCATTTCGTCTCATTAAGTAATATTCCATTGTATGGATTTACATAGTTTATTTATCCATTTACCTGTTAAAGGACTTCTTGGCTGCCTCTATGTTTGGGCAATGTATAACTAAACCTGCTTTAAAAATTCATGTGCAGATTTTTGTGTGAAGAGAAGTTATCAGATCATTTGGGTAACTACCAAAGAGCAAGACTGCTGAATCATCTTTGAGAGTACGTTTACTTTTGTAAGAAACTGCCAGATAGTCCTCCAAAGTGTCTATGCCATTTTGCGTTCCCACCAGCAAAGGGCGTGCATCCCTGCCGTTTCTTTCCTTATCAGCACTTGGCACTGTCAGTATTTCGTTTGGGTTTTAGTCATCTTAAGTAAGCATGTGGTGGTTCTTCTTAAATTTTTATTCTATGATACTTAATTCTGTCATATGTTTTCAGACAAAGTCCTCCTTATTACGTATGAAAAGAGGAACAAATAGTAGAAAATTGAGCTTTACATCTGAGAATCCAGGCTTCATTTATTGAAGTCTTCGATTATGTTGGGTGTTAGACTCAACTTTCATGTATGAACAAGTGGGAACTTCAGCTGACAAACATGCTTCTAAGAGTTAAAATTCGGTCCAATTTACTCTCTTTTTACTCACACCAGGTTTTTTCTGGCTTATGTCCAAGAGTAGGTCAGATCACTGTGATGATGAATGAATCAACACAGTACCCCCGAAGAATGGTGGAGACAGTCCCAGCTCTGGAATTAATGGCCCCACCTTTCCCTTGAATGTGGTTATACCCACTCCTCCTTGTAAAGTTGAACCTGTTATAAAATAAACAGGTGGGAAATGGACACCAGCAGCTGGTATAAAATTTCTTTCAAAGCACTGACTTTTTAATTTTTATCCCTGCATTTATGAGATGTGACAAATGGACACCCAAAGGTCACAGCATGGATGTGGGTTAGGGCACAGGTATAAAGCTGTGAAATAGCACACAGGGCACTGATACAGCTGCTTCTTTCAGAGATCTGTTAACATTCTGAAGTGACTGGCAGGTGCTGAGTGACATTTATAAAGGAGCTGAGAGTGAAGAAGAATAATTCCTGGTCAGAGACACATATTCTCCATGGTTCACACTTCCCTTTTAACAGTAAGCTTTGGGATGACAGTTCTAATTCAGACCTTGTATGTAAATAGTATTTGAAGGATCAGTTCAGTTCAGTTCAGTTCAGTTGCTCAGTCATGTCTGACTCTTTGCAACCCCATGGATTGTAGCACGCCAGGCCTCCTTGTCCTTCACCAACACTCAGAGTTTACACAAACTCATGTCCATCGAGTTGGTTATGCCATCCAGCCGTCTCATGCTCTGGCGTCCCCTTCTCCTCCTGCCCCCAATCCCTCCCACATCAGGGTCTTTTCCAATGAGTCAACTCTTTGCATGAGGTGGCCAAAGTATTGGAGTTTGAGTTTTAGCATCAATCCTTCCAATGAACACCCAGGACTGATTTCCTTTAGAATGGACTGGTTGGACCTCCTTGCAGTCCAAGGGACTCTCAAGAGTATTCTCCAACACCACAGTTCAAAAGCATCAATTCTTTGGTGCTCAGCTTTCTTCACAGTCCAACTCTCACATCCATATATGACCACTGGAAAAACCACAGCCTTGACTAGGTGGACCTTTGCTGGCAAAATAATGTCTCTGCTTTTTAATATGCTATCTAGGTTGGTCATAACTTTCCTTACAAGGATTAAGTGTCTTTTAATTTCATGGCTGCAATCACCATATGCAGTCATTTTGGAGCCTCCCCCAAAAAAGTCTGACACTGTTTCCACTGTTTCCCCATCTATTTCCCATGAAGTGATGGGACCCGATGCCATGATCTTCGTTTTCTGAATGCTGAGCTTTAAGCCAACTTTTTCACTCTCCTCTTTCACTTTCATCAAGAGGCTTTTTAGCTCCTCTTCACTTTCTGCCATAAGGGTGGTGTCATCTGCATATCTGAGGTTATTGATATTTTTCCCAGCAATCTTGATTCCAGCTTGTGCTTCTTCCAGCCCAGGGTTTTTCATGATGTACTCTGCATATAAGTTAAAGAAGCAGGGTGACAATATACAGCCTTAACGTAGTCCTTTTCCTATTTGGAACCAGTCTGTTGTTCCATGTCCAGTTCTAACTGTTGCTTCCCGACCTGCATATAGGTTTCTCAAGAGGCAGGTCAGGTGATCTGGTATTCCCATCTCTTGAGGAATTTTCCACAGTTGATTGTGATCCACACAGTCAAGACTTTGGCTTAGTCAATAAAGCAGAAATAGATGTTTTTCTGGAACTCTCTTGCTTTTTTGATGATCCAGTAGATGTTGGCAATTTGATCACTGGTTCCTCTGCCTTTTCTAAAACCAGCTTGAACATCTGGAAGTTCACATTTCACGTACTGCTGAAGCCAGGCTTGGAGAATTTTGAGCATTACTTTACTAGTGTGTGAGATGAGTGCAATTGTGCAGTAGTTTGAGCATTCTTTGGCATTGCCTTTCTTTGGGATTAGAATGAAAACTGACCTTTTCCAGTCCTGTGGCCACTGCTGAGTTTTCCAAATTTGCTGGCATATTGAGTGCAGCACTTTCACAGCATCATGTTTCAGGATTTGAAATAGTTCTACTGGAATTCCATCACCTCCACTAGCTTTGTTCGTAGTGATGCTTTTAGAGCCTAACAATTCAAATAATTCGAAAGAATTCCAAATTCCACACAACTGATATTTGGAAATGGGCAAGGAGGGTGGGTAATGGAAGAAATGTTACTTTATGTCTCACCATGTTACAGAAAAACTTATTTTTCTTCTCTTTCAAATGGAAACCAAGGTAAACATGGGTGACAGGCAGATTGGCCATATTATGATGGTCCTAAAAGCCAGTGTGTTTGCTGAATGTCCTTTAGAGGACACGCTGGTGATTGAATTGTACTGAAATTTGTGCAAAGGAGTAACAGATTCACAATCATGTTTTGACACTACAGATAAAGACATTACTGTCATTCCTCATTGATATTTTAATGATGAGTTACTGATGGTTGTGTAGTACCAGATCTAAATGTCATCACTGGGAGCTCACTGACTTCAGGATGCACACAGTGGGAAAGTTAACACACAGCTTTAGTAAAGCCACTTACAGAGAGCAAGGAGTAAGTATGTTTCAGTTTGATTTCAAACTAATTATTAGTATATGAAAGTTATTCTGTAAGTGCCAAAAGCACACAGATATGTTTTAGCATCTAATCTCTAGTTATAAAGTATGGACGCTTGTGTGCTGTCTTTTTTTTAAATGGATTCACATCATAGTAAAGCCAATAAAGGTTTAGTAACTGTGGTAAATTGTATTATTTGTCAACCAATATTTAATCTTCTTCTCTCTTAACTGCTAAGAGAACTGTACTTCCCCACCTCATCCATTTTGGGCTTGGTCATATAACTTACTTTGCTAATGGAATATAGCAAAAGTGACATTTTGATAGCTCTCAGCTTTAAAACAAATTACAAATTTTCATCAGTTTGTGGAACACACTTAATCCAGTTCACAGCCTGAAGCATGGCTGCAACCCTCACAATTCCCAGCCAACAGCAAGCCATGTGAATAAGATGTAAGTGTGGACGTCCTCATGATTTTGAGTTTTTGTTTTTGTTTTTGTTGTTGTTATGGAGTATAACATACATAAAGCTTACAAGTGGAGATATTTATATCTAGGATTGAATCTTTTTTTACAGTTACAACAAAGAAATAGAAAGTTCTGGCATTGGCTTGCGGCTGGTTGATGTAATGTAAGAAAACTTTTAGGAGTCTGGAAAAATGGCAAGCCATGTTATGTAATAAGAAAATATTTGGCTGAACTTTTGAACTCAAATACCTGAGGGGCTGAGAATGTAATGTATTTGGTGTTTGAAACTGGCTGTGACTTGATATCTTTGTGAAGCTAATATAAGAAAGAATAAGCTCAGAAAAGATTCGTACTGTTTTCAAGGGAATATGGTTTCTCCTTTATCAGAGTTAAAGACAGAAGTGAGTAACCCTCTTGAGCCACAAAGGTTAGTTAATTCTCAGGGCAACAGCATCAGGGTGTGACCATCCCATATTTCTTTCAGACTTTTGATTGGATTTATGTGACCTCCAATTCTGTTGGGTAATATGGCTGGCCCCACAAGAGACTGACCCAGACTTGCCCAGAAGAGTCCAGGAGTCTCCAGCGGAGGGCTGTGTCAGCGGGGGCCTGCTGCAGGGTTGGGGACAATGAGTGTAGCAGTACATGCCTGGGATCTTTTGAAAGAGGCTGCCATTATCTTCATTACCTCCACCATAGTTTGGCCCCAGGTAAAAAGCATGGAGGGAACAAAACTCCACCCATCAACAGAAAATTGGATTAAAGATTTACTGAGAATGGCCACGCCCATCAGAACAAGACCCAGTTTCCCCCTCAGTCAGGAAGCTTCCATAAGCCTCTTATCCTTCTCCATCAGAGGGCAGACAGACTGAAAACCATAATCTCAGAAAACTAACCAATCTGATCACATGGACCACAGCCTTGTCTAACTCAATGAAACTACTAACGATGTCAAGTAGGCCACCCAAGACAAACGGGTCATGGTGAAGAGTTCTGACAGTTTGTGGTCCACTGGAGAAAGGAATGGCAGATCGCTTCATTATTCTTTTTTGGAGAACCCCATGAACACTATGAAAAGGCAAAAAGATAGGATGCTGAAAGATGAACTCCCCAGGTCGGTGGGTGCCCAATATGCCACTGGAGATCAGTGGAGAAATAACTTCAGAAAGGATGAAGAGACAGATTTAAAGCAAAAGCAACACTCAGTTGTGGATGTGACTGGTGATGGAAGTCAAGTCCAATGCTGTAAAGAGCAATATTGCATAGGAACCTGGACTGTTAGGTCCATGAATCAAGGTCAAACAGGAGATGGCAAGAGTGAATGTCGACATTTTAGGAATCAGCAAACTAAAATGGACTGGAATGGGTGAATTTAACTCAGATGACCATTATATCTACTACTGTGGGCAAGAATCCCTTAGAAGAAATGGAGTAACCATCATAGTCAGTGAAAGAGTCTGAAATGCAATACTTGGATGGAATCTCAAAAATGACAGAATGATTTCTGTTTGTTTCCAAGGCAAACCATTCAATATTACAGTAATCCAGGTCTATGCCCCAACCAGTAATGCTGAAGAAGCTGAAGTTGAACAGTTCTATGAAGACCTACAAGACCTTCTAGAACTAACACCCCCAAAAGATGTCCTTTTCATTATAAGGGACTGGGATGCAAATGTAGGAAGTCAAGAAACACCTGGAGTAACAAAAAAATTTGGCCTTGGAGTACAGAATGAAGCAAGGCAAATGCTAATAGAGTTTTGCCAAGAGAATGCACTGGTCATAGCAAACAACCTCTTCGAACAACACAAGAGAAGACTCTACACATGGATATCACCAGATGGTCAACACTGAAATCAGATTGATTATATTCTTTGCAGCCAAAGATGGAGAAGCTCTATACAGTCAGCTAAAATAAGACTGGGAGCTGACTGTGGCTCAGATCATGAACTCCTTATTGCCAAATTCAGACTTAAATGGAAGAAAGTGGGGATAACCACCAGACCATTCAGGTATGACCTAAATCAAATCCCTTATATTATACAGTAGAAGTGAGAAGTAGATTCAAGGGATTAGATCTGATAGACAGAGTGCCTGATGAACTATGGATGGAGGTTCATGACACTGTACAGGAGACAGGGATCAAGACCATCCCCATGGAAAAGAAATGCAAAAAAATAAGATAGCTGTCTGAGGAGCCCTTACAAATAGCTGTGAAAAGAAAAGAAGAGAAAAGCAAAGGAGAAAAGGAAAGATATCCCCATTTGAATGCAGAGTTTCAAAGAATAGCAAGGAGAGGTAAGAGAGCCTTCCTCAGTGATCAGTGCAAAGAAATAGAGGAAAACAATAGAATGGGAAAGACTAGAGATCTCTTCAAGAAAATTGGAGATACCAAGGGGATAGTTCATTCAAAGATGGGCTCAATAAAGGACAGAAATGGTATGGACCTAACAGAAGCAGAAGATATTAAGAAGGGGTGGCAAGAATACACAGAAGAACTATACAAAAAATCTGCTTGACCCAGATAATCATGATGGTATGATCATCCACCTAAAGCCAGACATCCTGGAATGCAAAGTCAACTGGGCCTTAGGAAACATCTCTATGAACATAGCTAGTGGAGGTGATGGAATTCCAGTTGAGCTATTTCAGATCCTAATAGATGATGTTGTGAAAGTGCTGCATTCAGTTCGGTTCAGTTCAGTCACTCAATCACGTCCCGCTCTTGGCGACCCTATGAACTGCAGCACGCCAAGCCTCCCTATCCATCATCAACTGTCGGAGTCTACCCAAACCCATGTCCACTGAGTCTGTGATGCCATCCAACCATCTCATCCTCTGTTGTTCCCTTCTCCTCCTGCCCTCAATCTTTCCCAGCATCAGGGTCTTTTCAAATGAGTCATCTCTTTGCATCAGGTGTGGCCAAAGTATTGGAGTTTCAGCTTTAATACCAGTCCTTCCAATGAACACCCAGGACTGATCTCCTTTAGGATGGACTGGTTGGATCTCCTTGCAGTCCAAGGGACTCTCAAGAGTCTTCTTCAACACCACAGTTCAAAAGCATCAATTCTCTGGCGCTCAGCTTTCTTCACAGTCCAACTCTCATATCCACATGTGACTATTGGAAAAACCATAGCTTTGACTAGACAGACCCCTGTCAACAATGTCTCTGCTTTTTACTGTGCTGTCTATGTTGGTCATAACTTTCCTTCCAAGGAGTAAGCATCTTTTAATTTCATGGCTGCAATCACCATCTGCAGTGATCTTGAAGCCCCAAAAGATAAAGTCAGCCACTGTTTCCACGGTTTCCTGATCTATTTCTCATGAAGTGATGGGACCAGATGCCATGATTTCTACATTCAATATGCCAGTAAATTTTTAAAACTCAACAGTGGCCATAGGACTGGAAAAGGTCAGTTTTCGTTCCAATCCCAAAGAAAGGCAATGCCAAAGAATCCTCAAACTACCACACAATTGCATTCATCTCACACCCTAGTAAAGTAATGCTCAAAATTCTTCAAGCAAGGCTTCAACAGTACATCATGAACCATGAAATTCCAGATGTTCAAGGTGATTTTAGGAAAGGCCATGGAACCAGAGATTAAGTTGCCAACATCCTCTGGATCATGGAAAAAGCAAGAGAGTACCAGAAAAACATATATTTCTGCTGTATTGACTATGCTAAAGTCTTTGACTGTGTGGATCACCACAAACTGTGGAAAACTCTGAAAGAGACGGGAATACCAGATGATCTGACCTGCCTCTTGAGAAATCTGTAGGCAGGTCAGAAAGCAAAAGTTAGAACCAGACATGGAACAACAGACTGGTTCCAAATAGGGAAAGGAGTACATCAAGGCTGTATATTGTCACCCTGCTTATTTAACTTACATGTGGAGTACATCATGAGAAATGCCAGGCTGGATGAAGTGTAAGCTGGAATCAAGATTGCCAGGAGAAATATCAATAACCTCAAATATGCAGATGACAGCACCTTATGGCAGAAAGTGAAGAAGAACTAAAGAGCCTCTCGATGAAAGTGAAAGAGGAGAGTGAAAAATTTGGCTTAAAACTTAACATTCAGAAAACTAAGATCATGGCATCTGGTCCCATTACTTCTTGGCAAATAGATGGTGAAACAGTGGAAACAGTTACCAAGCAAATAGCTTTTTTTTTTTTTTTTGTTCTCTAAAATCACTGCAGATGGTGACTGCAGCCATGAAATTAAAAGATGCTTACTCCTTGGAAGAAAAGTTATGACCAATCTAGATAACATATTAAAAAGCAGAGACGTTACTTTGTTAACAAAGTCCATCTAGTCAAGGCTATGGTTTTTCCAGTAGTCGTGTATGGATGTGAGAGTTGGACTATAAAGAAAGTTGAGCACAGAAGCATTGATACTTTTGAACTGTGTTGTTGGAGAAGACTCTTGAGAGTCCCTTGGGCTGCAAGGAAATCCAACCAGTCCATCCTAAAGGAAATCAGTCCTGAATATTCTTTTGAAGGACTGATGTTGAAGCTGAAACTCCAACACTTTGGCCAGCTGATGCAAAGAACTGACTCATTTGAAAAGACCCCGATGCCAGGAAAGATTGAAGGCAGGAGGAGAGGGGGATGACAGAGGATGTGATGGTTGGATGGCATCACTGACTCAATGGAGATGAGTTTGAGTAAACTCTGGGAGTTGGTGATTGACAGGGAGGCCTGGCGTGTTGCAGTCCATGGAGTCACAAAGAGTGGGACACAACTGAGTGACTGAACTGAACTGAACTAAAGATGGCTGAGGAGAAGTGACAAAGGGCTTGGTCTCAGGGAGAGCTGATAAGCATAATGCTTCATAACGAAGTCTAGTTGGAGGGACATTGCTCAAAAGGATAGTTGTAAGCTATTTTATTTATTTGTCACACCACACGGCATGTAGGGTCTCAGTTTCCCAACTACAGATTGAATCCCAGCCTCCTGCATTGGAAGGGTGGAGTTTTAACCAGTGGACCACCAGAGAAGTCCTGTCAAAAGAAATGTTGACATGGCTATAGTTCTGGAGTGGGTTGTCCAGGTGGTATTAATGGTAAAGAATCACCTGTCAATGCAAGAGATGCAAGACACACAGATTCAATCCCTAGGTCAGGAAGATCCCCTGGAGTAGGAAGTGGCAACCTATTCCAGTATTCTTGCCTGGAGAACCCCACGGTCAGAGGAACCTGACAGGATATATAGTCCATGAGGTTGCGAAGAGTTGAGGTTACATAACCCTTAAGTAAAATCATAAGTGAGCACAGTTTCTGAGAGAGTTGTATCACAGGTACTACCAGCCTCACTGAAAAAGGCATGTGAGTGTATTAAATATAAGCTGACTCAGAGCTGGGACAGGCTGAGACTGCAGCTGAGCCCGTAGACCCCAGTGACTTCTTAAGATAGCAGCAAAAAAAAAAAAAAAANAAAAAAAAAAAAAAAAAAAAAAGAGGAAAAAGAACTTCCCAGATGGTGGGTTCAAGAGCCATGGAGAAAATGGGCTGGGAACTATTCCCAGAGACCTCAATTGGGTTTTATTCCAAAAACACTCCCCATCCCCAGGAAAGTGGGATCTTGTAACATCTGCTCAGCAGGATTTCAGAACTGCTATGGACCAGTGTCTGCTCTGTGCCCACCCCTCATTTCTCCTGCTTTTCAGAACGTAGTGTATATTTTGGTTAACTTGTTTTGTCCTACAATTGTATTTTGTGTGTATATGTATGGACAGGTAAATTGTCTTTTTATTTACTAGATCTCCAAATCAAGAAGAGCCACATTAGACCTGTGTAGAGACTATCAGAAGATTCTGCACTTAGACCCTGGAGCCATAAGTGGATGAGACATTCAGATGCCTTCCTTGCAAACTTTTGGTCTGATCTGCATGGGGAATTATGGTCTATTTGAATACAGACTACATCTGGAAGGTATAGTTCTAAATGAGAAGGTGAAATCACTCCACCCTCATAATGTCAAAAAGCAGTGGATCCACATAACTAACTATTCCAAATTGCAGTTTCTTTTTGCCAAGTATTTTTCAGGTTCATTGTCAGCCTCCTCCAGGGAAATGTCACTCTGGTCCAGAACTCTCTTTCTGAGGCTATTCAGCACCCATATTATCAATTATGACTTAATAAAGAGATGCTTTGTTATAGTTACATTACCCTCTCAGCTTTCCTAAATAAAAAGAATGGATTTCTTGAAAGGTATGACAGCCATAAAAATTCTCATTTTAATTAATAATGTCATCCTTTTAAAAAAATTTATTTTATGAAGAAAGGTTGATTTAAATATGTTAATTTCTGCTCTACAGCAAAACAATTAAGTTATATATTTGTGTGTGTGTGTGTGTGTTTATATACATTCTTTTCCATTATGGTTTATCACAAGATATTGAATATAGTTCCCTGTGAGAAATCAGTATGCCAAAGCCTTTGACTGTGGATCACCACAAACTGTGGAAATTTTGCGGAGATGGAAATACCAGATGATCTGACCTGCCTCTTGATAAATCTGTATGCAGGTCAAGAAGCAACAGTTAGAACCAGACATGGAACAAAGGTCTAGTTCCAAATTGGGAACGGAGTATGTCAAGGCTGTATGTTGTCACCCTGCTTATTTAAATTATATGCAGAGTACATCAGTGAAATGCCAGGCTAGATGAAGCACAAGCTGGAATCAAGATTCCTGGGAGAAATATCATTAACCTCAGATACACAGATGACACCACCCTTATGGCAGAAAGTGAAGAGGAACTAAAGAGCTTCTTGATGAAGGTGAAAGAGATGGCTTAAAGCTCAACATTCAACAAAATGAAGATAACGACATTCACACCTATCACTTCATGGCAAGTAGATGGGGGAACAATGGAAACAGTCAGAGAGTTTATTTTCTTGGGCTCCAAAATCACTGCAGATGGTGACTGCAGCCATTAAATTAAAAGACTCTTGTTCCTTGGAAGAAAGGCTATGACCAACCTAGACAGCATATTAAAAAGCAGAGACATTACTTTGCCAACAAAGGTCCGTATAGTCAAAGCTATTGTGTTTTTCCAGTAGTCATGTTCGGATGTGAGAGTTGGACCATAAAGAAAGCTGAACACCGAAGAATTGATGCTTTTGAATGGTGGTGTTGGAGAAGACTCTTGAGAGTCCCTTGGACTTCAAGGAGATCCAACCAGTCCATCCTAAAGGAAATCAGTCCTCAATATTCATTGGAAGGACTGACACTGAGGTTGAAGCTCCAATAATTTGACCACCTGTGTGAAGAGTTGACTCATTGGAAAAGCCCCTGATGCTGGGAAAGATTAAAGGCAGGAGAAGAAGGGGATGACAGAGGATGAGATGGTTGGATCGCATCACCAATTCAGTGGACATGAGTTTGAGTAAGCTGCAGGAGTTGGTGATGGACAGGGAAGCCTGGTGTGGTGCAGTCCATGGGGTCACAAAGAGCTGGACAGGACTGAGCAACTGAACTGAACTGTGCTATGCAGTAGAACCTCGCTGTTTATCCATCTAGCATATAATAGTTTGCATCTCATAATTCCAAATTCACAATCCATCCTCTTTCCACCCCCCGCCACTTGCCCTGTGTCATTTTGATCACACATCAGTCTCTAGTCACCCCTGTAAGGCCAGAGCTGCTGGGATGATATTTCTCAGCTTGGAAGCTGCTGCTGCTGCTGCTAAGTCGCTTCAGTTGTGTCCAACTCTGTACGACCCCATAGACAGCAGCCCACCAGGCTCCCCCATCCCTGGGATTCTCCAGGCAAGAACACTGGAGTGGGTTGCCATTTCCTTCTCCAATGCCTGAAAGTGAAAAGTGAAAGTGAAGTCCCTCAGTCATGTCTGACTCTTAGCGACCCCATGGATTGCAGCCTACCAGGATCAAATTCTGGTTCATAGCATTTCAGTATGGCGATGGTGCAACTCTGTGAGCCATCTTGGGAAAATACAGTCTGCTTTGTTCCAGGTACTGTCTTCTGTATTTTTTTTTCCATTTTATCAAAATCTGGAGCTAGGCCACATAGATTTCAAATTTTGTCTCTACCACCAACTAGTTGTGTGACCTTGGACACATTACTCAAGTAATCAGGACTTGAGTTTCTAGACTTCATTTTTTCAGCTGTAAAATTGTTACAGGGAAGAGCCAATTTTGACTCCGTGTTGGATCTTTTTTTTTTTTTTAATTTAACCTTTGTTTTTCATTGCTTTTAGTATTAGCTCTCTGTTTTTAGTCCCTAAGTCATGTCCGATTCTTGCAACCCCATGGACTGTAACCTGCCAGGCTCCTCTGTCTATGGGATTCCCCAGGCAAGAATACTAGAGTGGGTTGCCATTTCCTTCTCCAGGGGATCTTCCTGACCCAGGAATTGAACCTGTGTCTCCTGTTTTGCAGGCAGATTCTTTACTGATTGAGCTATGTGTGAAGCCCTCACAGTATTTAGTATTTACTATAATATTTAGTGTTATAATCATACATAATGGCCTGCCTCAGGGAACCCTGCCCTCTGTCTGAATGTTGAACAAAAATGCTTTTGTTTAGGATCCTGTCAACCTGTGGATGGCTACAGAAAGGAATGAATCAACATGTCCTCTCCTTGAGGAAAGTCATTCTAGGAGATATTTGTAAGATTAATGGCTTTTTAAATTTTGCTTCCTCACCTACTCTTTCTCTGTTCTATTAAAGAATCTTGCATCCAGACCTTGATAAGATATTTTGAGACATTAGTTTGCCATCATCTCGGTCTGCCAGCTTTCTAAATAAAGTTGTAGCCTTTGCCTCAACATCTCATCCCTTGGATTTATTGACCTGTTGGACAGTCAGAAGAGTGAGCTTGGACTTTGTAACAATTTCTGGATAGTAATAATAATTAGTTTAGAAGGTAATTGCAATAATTGAGGGAAATAATACATTTTAAGTTCTTAGAACATGTCTGGCACATTCTAACACTTAAAGACCACTTCTTACTTTTATTGTTCTTTTTAATATTGCTATTCTTGGTCATCTTTGCCTTATTTCTTTCATTTTTAAATCCTCTACATTTTCATCAAATGTATCCATATCCAAACTGACATTAAACTGAATGTTTCATGAAAGTCTTGACTGCAAGTCAGAGAGTGTAGAGAAGTTTGCAATACAACTCACATTCCATCTGCTGGCTACATTTGCATGGTCCCTGAAAGTTAGGGAGAGCCATGTGACTGGTTCTAAATGTGACTGAAAATGATGTGTGTCACATCTTGGTGAGACTGGGTAAAGGGCATATAAATATGATCCTCCAGTCTTTTCTTCTTCCAAACAGGGAGAATTTGGGTCCCAGAAGATATAGCTTTGGGATAGTGGTGCTGATACAAACCTGGACCCTGTTGTAACTTGGCAGAATCCATCACTTGCCAATTTGTGTTGGATATGTACTATGATCAAGAAATAAATACATGATGCATAATTACTATTTCCCAGTTTAGCTTTTTCATATTCTCATCTAAACTGATACAGTGGGTGTAAAAGATCACCAGGATCCTATCTCCTAATGATAAATGAATACCAAACGAACACAATTCTATTTTTCTAATACTTATTAAAAAAAACTAATAGTAGAGCCTGCTTCCGACCTGGGGTCTCTAGTGCAGTTGCAAGCGATGTCAGCTGGGGTTCTGCTCACCTGTAAGTTCCACTGGTCTGGATGTTTGCAAGAGTGATCATTCACACAGCAGGTAACTGATGCTGACTCACTCGGGAATTGATTTGGGTCTTTTGACTAGAGCTTTGGACCAACATGTGGGCTTTCCATATGGCTTCAGTGCATCAGCGGGAATAATTTTCCAAAGGCGAGCATTTTAAGAGATGAAGACAAAGTCTTTTCTCGGTCCAGACTTGGAATGTCTCATAACATTACTGCCAATGAATTGTCAGTTAAATACATCACAAAGGATAGCCCAGATTACATTAGAGTTCACTTCTTAAAGGGAAAAGTGAAACAGAAATCCATTCTCAGCCATCTTTAATCAATCTAACCCCCACCTCTCCAATACACATTTACATTCACTCACATTAAATAACACATTAAAATTCACTCTCACATTAACATTCTTGCAAGAAGCAACCATGCCTCATCATACTCAGATACCTCTATTTCCAAGGTTTAGCACATTGCAAATACTCAGTAGTAACTGCTGAAAAAATTCACAAATGAGACATACATATCTTTGAACTTTTTGCAAGGTCTTAGGTTTTAGATGCTAAAAAATCTGTCTTGAACAAATGGAAGAGGCATATATCCTATATAAAAAGTCAAACTTAAAAACTTATCAAATTAACACATACAATGTAAACACATAATTTTATGTGTGGGTAAGAATAAACTTTTAATTAAGACACAGTTAAAGAAATAGTTGGAAACTCCAGGCGTTATCTTTCATTAATATTCATATTAATATATTAATAAAAGTTAAAAGTATACTCTTTTGACCAAGATATAAATTAACTGGATTCAATATTGTTTCTGACAAAGGGTAGGAAATTGCAAACAGTTCAACACTAAGGAAAAATGTCCTTAAGTAAAGATGGCCTACTAATAATTTTTTTTCTAGTGCAGCAGAAGTAAAGAAGAAAAGATCTCTTAAGAATTCTTGTTTTATAATTAATGTTACTGAGTCTTCAGGGTAATTTTCCACTGAGTTTAATTGTTTGTGAGTGTATTGGCTTATTCTTTTGAATTTGCATCAGTTTGAAACTCAAGGGATGTAAAATAGATTTGCCAATATTATTTCTTGCTATTTGTGCAAACCAAATGAAATAAGTCATGAAATTCATAAAAGGACTAAGGGTGAACTGAACTTGGCTTTTTCTTGCTGCCATGACAGAAGCAGCTGTAAAATGAAGGGAAAGATCTTAAGCTTTCTAAAGTCTTGAGTCATTTTAGAAATTCCTTCCCTTTGTATTAATTACATATTTTAGTTTGATGCTGCATTCTTAGTCTCACCCAAGAGTCTGAAGACATTAAGATTCACAGTAGTTTTTAAGAAGTCTATCCAGAAGAGAAAAACCTTAAGAAATGAATATACAGAAGAAACATTAGAAAAAATTTGTTTCAAATTTAAAATAATGCAAAAAATTTAAAATACTCTTTATAAGACTAGAAGCTTAAAGTGTTTATTTTCAACACAGCCTTCAGCATCCCTTTCATTGTTATTCATGAACTTTATTACAAAATTCCTTGGCTTCACTACACTAGTTTTACCAGGTGGTTTTTTTCATGGACCTGTGTGAAAAATTAAGTATTTCTCTATTATCTTAATGATTCTTAATTATCATTATAGAAGTTTTTCTCCTCTAGTATATTTATTTTATAGTTGAATTAAATTTATAATATATACATCAAAATCTTCCCAATTTACAAGAGACTTTACTATTTATAAAAGAAGATATTTAAATTCTTTTAGAATTCAAGAGACCTCAACATTTGTTTCGAGCTATTCAGTGAAAACAGACTATTAAAAGAATAATCTTCATTGAAATTCCTATCATAACACAGAGAGATGATTTCTAGTATGACAATCCCTGATTTAACAATGGTTCTGTTGCAGGATCCCTTCCAGGGCCCGAAACTGGGCTCTTGTCTAACACTCAGAAATGAATTGTCTGAGGAGACACATGTGCTGACAAAGCAAGAGATTTTATTGGGAAAGGGCACCCGGGTGGAGAGCAGTAGGGTAAGGGAACCCAGAAGAACTGCTCTGCTGCGTGGCTCACAATCTCGGCCTTTATGGTGATAGGATTAGTTTCTGGGTGGTCTTTGGCCAATCACTCTAATTCAGAGTCTTTTCTGGTGGCGCACCATCACTCAGCCAAGATGGATGCTAGCGAGAGGGATTCTGGGAAGGGAATGGACACGTGGTGTCTCCTTTTGACCTTTCCCGAACTCTTCCGGTTGGTGGTAGCTTATTAGTTCCGTATTCCTTATCAGGATCTCCTGTCATAAAACAACTCATGCAAATGGTTACTATGGTGCCTGGCCAGGGTGGGCGGTTTCAGTCAGTGTGCTTCCCCTAATTGTTTGACTTATGATTTTTTGACTTTAAGATATTGCAAAAGCACTAGGGAGTCAGTGGAAACCATACTTAGAATTTAGAATGTTGCTCTTTTCCCAGGCTAGTGGCACATGGTACAATCCTGTCTTGTGATCCTGGGCAGTCACGCATTTATCAGGGTCAACAACTGATACACCTACAATTCTATACCTAGACAATTCTGGTTTTGACTTTCAGTACAATATCCAGTCAATTATATGATATATTCAGCACTTTATTATAAAATAAGCTTTGTGTTAGATAATTTTGCCCAACTATAGGCTAACGTAAGTGTTCTGAGTCTGTTTAAGGTGGGCAAGACTTAGCTATGATGTTTGGTAAGTCAAGTGTATTCAACATATTTTTGACATGATATTCTCAATTTACAATGGATTTAATAGGACTTAACTGCATCATAAGTCAAGGAAATGAAGACTTTTTAGCCAGTAACTTAAATAATGAATTAAAATATTTTCTTCTGGAAGCTATCAAATTATCAAAACATCTCTTACTTTGTAAAATGTCAGTGCTTAAAACAATGAATATGTCATATTTAAACGTGTCTTTTGCTGGACTTCCCTGGTGGCTCAGAGGTTAAAGCGTCTGCCTCCAACGCAGGAGACCTGGGTTCGATCCCTGGGTCAGGAAGATCCTCTGGAGAAAGAAATGGCAACCCACTCCAGTATTCTTGCCTGGAGAATCTCATGGACGGAGAAGCCTGGTAGGCTACAGTCCACGGGGTCGCAAAGAGTTGGACACGACTGAGCGACTTCACTTAAAAGATTTGCTAGTAGAGCTGGTAACTTTACAAACCTCAAATATTTTAATTTGGAAAAAGTAAATCCCATTTATCATAAACATATTTAATATTATTATAAAAATAATAAAACAGATTTTTATTGCCATGACTAGAAAGGGCGATGGCAGGCAGGAGGAAAAGGGTTACATGAGATTGCAGGAGGCACTGTCTGTGTCCTTGAGTTTATGTGCACATGCCAGGGGAGGAGGAATAGTGGTGGGTGAGAAACACACAGGAATAGTTGTTTGTTTGGTGTTTTCACAAGGCCTCTAGGCAGGGTCTTTTTGTGTCCATGCATTTGCATTTCTAAGTGCTCAATGCAGATAGCATTCTTGTGTCTATCTGATATAATCTTGGTAGAATAGTAAACTCAATGATTTAGAAGAATCTACTATAATGTCCCTTGGTTTCTCGCATTCTAAAAGGAAAGCAGCATACATTTAACATCAACTAATTCAGGCAATTGTAGCATGTCCAAAATATTAGAGAAAATGTTGTACATTCTTTAGGTATGTATTTTCTCAGTTTTATAAAATTCATATTCACTTTTAAAGAAGATAGGGAGGAACTGAGTACCGATAAGGATATTGTCTAATTGTCAAAATCTGGAGTGATTGATAAGTAGCAAGGAAAGGTACCACCCAGCCAGAAGGTTAACAACATACAAAAGCCAAGAATGTTTCATAATTACAGGCTCTTCTTCCTCTACATGATATTGCTCACACGTCCACAGCACCATTGGCAGGAACAGTGTCTTGCAGTTTTATGTGATAATCTCAGTGTATTATGTCTTCATAGGAGAACTTCCAGTGGTGGACTGACTGCTGGTACTGACCTGTAGAGATTTGTTGTGTGGTACTCACAATGTGACCCCCAAGGTTTGCTGTTGGCTTTCTCTATTTTGGTAAGCAGTTCTTTGCCGAAGACAGTCCTCAGCAGGAAGCCTCTTTCCATATCACTTTAACAAAGCAACATGTAACTATCTACTCATCTCCACCCCAAGCACACCTTTCAAATCTTTTAATCACCCAATGCTTCACTTAACCTGCTGGTTCCTTCAGTAGATCAAAGAAGAAGTAATTAACAGATGACCAAGTCTCTTCCCCAGCTTCTTTTTCAATAATCTCTTGAACAAACTGTGTGAACAAGATGCATTTAAAGAAAGATCATGAAGAGTTGACAAGCCTGCATTCAGTGGGGGATGGTGATGAATCTGATCCCCTCTCTTAATGAATAACTCAGGTTACTTCCCTTTTTCCCTTTAAGAATCTTCATGGCAGAGCAGAATTTTCAGAGGTAGTTTTTGCGGACACTGAGTCCGCCTTCTCCCCAGATTGATGGCATCCTGATTAAAAGCAGCTTTCCTTTCTAGCAACACTAGCTCCTTGGGTACTGATTTTGAGCAGGGAGCAGCTGGACCTGAGTTTGATAACATTTTCGGACATAGTCCCATGGTAGAGTGTGTGAGCTGTCGCAGCCATCGCCTTCAGACATGCTTCTCTGTGTATTCACCTGCTGCAACCAAAAATGCTCTTTCCTTTTTTTCCTCTCTTTCTTTCTCTCTCAAATACACACGTACAGACATATCTGACAATGAGAAGGAAGCACCTTATTACCAGATGTTGATTTATTAAAACACCTTATCTTTATAAATTTTTTTTCTAGCACTTTCCAAAAGACATAAGAGAAAATGCGTTGAGTAGGAAAAGATCATAAATGAAAAATACTTCACCATTCATCAAACTTACCTCATTTTCCCCCTGTACTGGGCCTCAGAACTTGGTCATGGGGATAAAAGAATTATTCCAATGGGAGGCCAGCATGCAGCTGTTTTTCTCCTAAGGCCTCATGCTACTACTGCTACTGCTAAGTCGCATCAGTCGTGTCCGACTCTGTGCGACCCTGTAGTTGGAAGCCCACCCGGCTCCTGTGTCCCTGGGATTCTCCAGGCAAGAATACTAGAGTGACACTTATCAATATTAAACCAGATTCATTAAACAGCCAGGGTGATTCACATGCACACTCATTACAGAGTTAAGTCCTAACTTAAGGGAGAGCAGCAGCTTCGCAGAAAATGAGTGACACATTCTGCTATCGGGCAGGTCAAGTGCAGCATTTACACCTGAACCACCAGAGTGCCTATCTCACACCTGTTGGGTCAGAATCAATAAGAAGTGGGGAACAGGAACATGCCCAGTTTTATTTTCACTTTGAGAGATTTTAAGGCACACTAGTGAAATTCTAGGGTAACGTGTCTATTTCTTTTCAAGGAAAAGCTTAACCCTTAAAAGGGAAAAGGAGCCATTAATAATACAGGCAAATGCTTTGCATACTATTTTGCTCATTCAAAGTTTTAGATTGTAAATTTTACATTTTTTATCATTTCGTTTGCTAAGTTGAGGGTGACCACAGTTTACTCATATTACAAAGAAGAAAACTATGGCAAATACAAAATGTTTCAAACGCTTCCAATTAGGAGGAGCCCTAAGATTTGGATTAAAGTCCGATGCTACTAAAATTCTAGTTGTTTTAGTTCAGTTCAGTTCAGTTCATTTGCTCAGTTGTACCTGACTCTTTGCGAGCCCATGAACTGCAGCACCCCAGGCTTTCCTGTCCATCATCAACTCCCGGAACTTGCCCAGACTCATGTCCATCGAGTCAGGGATGCCATCCAACCATCTCATCTTCTGTCATCCCTTTCTCCTCCTGCCTTCAAACTTTCCAAGCATCAGGGGCTTTTCCAATGAGGCAGTTTTTCACATCAGGTGGCCAAAGTATTGGAGTTTCAGCTTCAGTATCAGTCCTTTCAATGAATATCCAGGACTGATTTCCTTTAGGATTGATTGGTTTGATCTCTCTGCAGTCCAAGGGACTCTCAAGAGTCTTTTCCAACACCACAGTTCAAAAGTGTCAATTCTTCAGCGCTCCGCTTTCTGTATAGTCCAACTCTCACATCCATACATGACTACTGGGAAAACTATAGTTTGATTAGACAGACTTTTGTAGGCAAAGCATTGTCTCTACTTTTTGATATGCTGTCTAGGTTGGTCATAGCTTTTTTTCCAAGGAGCAAGTGTCTGAATTTCATGGCGACCGTCACTATCTGGAGTGAGTTTGGAGCTCAAAAAAATTAGGTCTGTCACAGTTTCCATTGTTTCTGCATCTATTTTCCATGAAATGATGGGACTGGATACCATGATTTTGTTTTTGAATGTTGAGTTTTAAGCCATCTCTTTCACTCTCTTCTTTCACTTTCATCAACAGCTTCTTTAGTTCCTCTTCTCTTTCTGCCATAAGGGTGGTATCATCTACATATCTGAAGTTATTGATATTTCTCCCAGCAATCTTGATCCCACCTTGTGCTTCATTCAGCCTGGCATTTTGCATGATGTCCTCTACATATAAGTTAAATAAACAGGGTGACAAAATATAGCCTTGACATATTCCTTTCCCTATTTGGAACCAGTCCATTGTTCCATGTTTGGTTCTGACTGTTGCTTCTTGACCTGCATACAGATTTCTCAAGAGGCAGTTAAGATCATCTGATATCCCCATCTCTTGAAGAATTTTCCACAGTTTATTGTGATCCACACAGTCAAAGGCTTTAGCATAGTCAGTAAAGCAGAAGTAGATGTTTTTATGGAGTTCTCTTGATTTTTGTATGATCCAATGCATGTTGACAATTTGATCTCTGGTTCCCTTGCCTTTTCTAAATACAGTTTGAACATCTGGAAGTTCTCGGTTCATGCTCTGTTGACACCTAGCTTGGAGAATTTTGAGCATTGCTTTGTTAGTGTGTGAAATGAGTGCAATTGTGCAGTAGTTTGAACATCGGCATTGCCCTTCTTTGGGATTGTAGTGAAAACTGAGCTTTTCCAGTCCTGTGGCCACTGCTGAGTTTTCCAAATTTGCTGGCATATTGAGTGCAGCACTTTCACAGCATCATCTGTTAGGATTTGAAATAGCTCAACTGGAATTCCATCATCTCCACTAGATTTGTTCATAGTGATGCTTCCTAAGGCCCACTTGACTTTGCACTCCAGGATGTCTGGCTCTAGGTGAGTGATCACACCACCTTGGTTATCTGGGTCATTAAGATCCTTTTCCTTGGTATAAAGTTCTACAACTAACTAATCATGAGAAATGATGCATCTTATGTGNTCTAAAATTTGTGGTTAAAGTTTTATAATTTAAATTTAAATACATACAAATAAATCAAATATTTATAGAATTGTGACAGGATATAGAAATTAAGGTTTAATTATTTTCCTTAGGATGTAATCCAAAAGGCATGCCAGAGTTAACCAAGTTTTATTTGTCTATAAATATAAGATACTTTAAAACATTTATACATGTAAGTATTCTAATTAGAAATGACTTAATGTACTTCCTAGAGCACATCTATTTTATAAGAAATCCTAGGAGGATTTAATAACTGCTGCTGCTGCTGCTAAGTTCCTTCAGTTGTGTCCGGCTCTGTGCGACCCCATGGACTGCAGCCCACCAGGCTCCTCCATCCATGGGATTCTCCAGGCAAGAGTACTGGAGTGGGTTGCCAAACTAGAATGGGTAAAATAAATGTTTATAATTTTAAATATTTATTTCTTCTAATTAATTAAAATAGCATGCTACTGAACCCCTCAGGGTTCAGTTCAGTCACTTAGTCGTGTCCAACTTTTTGAGACCCCATGAACTGTAAGATGCCAGGCTTCCCTGTCCATCACTACCTCCTGGAGCTTGCTCAAACTCAGGTCCACTGAGTTGGTGATGCCATCCAACTGTCTCATCCTCTGTCATCACCTTCTCCTCCTACCTTCAATCTTTTTCAGCGTCAGGGACTTTTCCAATGAGTCAGTTCTTTGCATCAGGTGGCCAAAGTATTGGAGTTTCAGCTTCAGCATCAGTCCTTCCAATGCATATTCAGGACTGATTTTCTTTAGGATTGCCTAGTTTGATCTCTTTGCAGCCCAAGGGACTGTCAAGAGTGTTCTCCAACACCAATATACCCTGGAAAAGCATAAAAACTTCTTTCTATTTTCAATGCTGCTATTAACTTTTTGCAAAAGATAGTCCTCATCATATTAATTCATTGTATCATAAAGATGCAGAAAAAGAGTTGCCTTCTTAATTTTTCTACATAGTCTTAAGTATGATGCTTAGTCTTTATTTTATATAGCTAATTTTATCTAGGTAAATTCTTATG
>SJYQ01001418.1:479782-514669 GCA_006410935.1 Redunca redunca | reverse complement strand
TAACTCTCATGGCTCCCTGAACCTCTATTTAAACTTGTAAAAATTGAAATCTTATGTTTATTGCTATATAACAAAACCCTATCTACCCTCTAGAGTGTGTTCCACGAAAGAAGACCCATGCATCTCACTTCTGAATTTTTAGCACAAATTCAATTTACACTCAGGATTGTCACTGACTTCTACCACAATGGTACAGTATATACATTCAATGAGTAGTTTGGTAGGTAACATACACTCATAAATGGGCCTTGAATATCATTCCTTAAGAGTTTAGAAGTTAGAGTTGAATACATCATTTAAAAAACCTTGTCATAGTAAAAATACAAGACCCAGGAAGTTTCACTGATGTATGTTTCCAAACTTTTAAAGAAGAAAGGTAAATAAGTAGTGATACTAGTCAGAAATAAATTACTTTAGGATATGGAAAAAGGGGATAATTCCTTAGTTTTTAAATTTTTTAAAAAATAGTAAGTAGCATCTATTCATTGATTCCAAACCCTGGCAAGGAAACTACAAAAAAAGTAACATTACAGACCAATAGTGAACATAGTTACAAATCTCCTTAATAAAATGTTAGCAATTTCAATTCAGTATATGTATATGTATGAGTGTGCATACATACATACTGATATCAGGTGGGGTTTCCTATTTGCAAAGTTAGTTGAGCACTGAAAAAGCATCAGTGTAATTTAACACACTGAGAATAAATGGGGGGCGGGGAATCACATGGTTATTTAGACAGAGAAAAATCATTTGACAAAATTAAACCCACTCATGATTAAAAGCTCTGAGAACACTAGAAGCAGAAGAGAAATATCTTAAACCATAAGTAATCTAAAAGAATACCTATTAAAAAAAAAACCTAGAACAAACATCTTGCACAATGGTGAAATATTGAAAAGATTGTCCTTGAAATTAGGAATGAGATAAAGTTGTTCACTATCAACATTGTATTAAAAATTCGACTAGTAAAATAAGACAAGGAAAAAAGACATAAGAACCAGAACAGAAGAAATAAAACAATCATTATTCAGACATAGTTTTTGTGTGCCTAGAAAAGATAAAGAGTTCATAAACATTCAGAACTGATAAGTGAATTTAGCAAAGTTATTGCATGTGTGTTCAATCAGCAAAAATCATTTGCATTCCACCTACAAAACAAAAAAAACTGGAAAAAATTATACCATTATAATCACATCAACAACCACCAAATATCTATGAATAAATCTATCAAAAGATGTTTAAAGACTCCACACTAGAAAATAAAATCCTTCTTAAGATGAAAGACTAAGTAAATGGAGGGATAATTTATGACCCTTGGAAGTACAGTGCTAGACATTTCCAAATAGCTGCAGTATAATGAAAACAATGTGATATTTGTGCAAAGATAGAGAAGTTGAGAGCCCAGAAGTGGCCCGTAGCCTGTCACCCAACAGTGGTGGGTGGTCCGATGAGCAGCCCATTTTTCCCTTAACAAAAGAAGGACTGCCTCTTTCAGCTGCTGAGAATGACGAAGCTCCTGAGGAACCTGCTGGAAGATGCTTCCTGACTATTGGCTATTTATGGGGATATCCTCGGCTGGAGCAACCTGGCCAGCTCAAGGTCACAGCTGCTTCTGGGGTTCACCTGCACTCAGTGATCCATCGGCCCAGCCCCTTCTCCCCAACTCCAAAAGGCCGTGGAGTACAAGGAGGCTTTTCCTGGGACGTTGTCACAGTTCAGCCTCCCCCTCTGCCCAGTCCTGTTTCCTTTTCGTCTCTTCCACACTGGTGGGGTCCCAAGGGCACTCTTTAACAAACGTCTGGCGAACTCATCTTCATCTCAGAGCCTGTTTCGTAGGGAGGCCAAATCGCGGTACTAGTGCCAGGAGTGTTCTAAAGAGCAGATGCTAATACGGGATTTCGGGGCTGGCTGGCTGCTGCCTGGAGGGAAGATGAAGCCGACTACTGCAAAGTCCACCACGTCGTCATCCAAGTTGCAGCTGCTCTCGTCCAGATGTGATCGCCTTTGCTAGAGTAGAATAACAGGTGCTCTGTGTATGGCTCCTGATCTGAGGAATTTGGTATTTTCCATTCTTGCTAGCAAAGAGGATCATAAACAGTTCATGTGCAAATCAAAATTAAGATGAGGTATCAGCTCACATCAGTCAGAATGGCCATCATCAAAAAATTCATAAACAGTAAATAATGGAGAGGGTGTAAAGGAAAAAGAACCCTTTTACACTATGGAAAATAGCATGGAGATTCCCAAAAACTAAAAACAGAACTACCATATGACCCAGAAATCCTACTCCTGGGCATAAAACCAGAGAAAACCATAATTCGAAAAGATACAGGCATCTTAATGTTTATAGCAGCACTGTTTACAACAGCCAAGAAATGGAAGCCGCCTAAATGTCCATCGACAGAAGGATGGATAAAGTAGATGTGGTACCTACGCACTATGGAATATCACTCAGTCATAAGAAAGAACAAACTACTGCCATTTGAGGCAACGTGGATGGACCTAGAGACTCTCATACCGAAAGAAACGTCAGACAAAGAAAGACAAACACCATATAATATTGCAGATATGTGGAATCTAAAAAAAATGATGTAAACTAATTTATTTACAAAACAGAAATAGACTCACAGACATAGAAAGCAAGCTTATGGTTACCAAAGAGGGGAGGGTGTAGGGATAAATAAGGAGTTTGGGATTAACAAATACACACTACTATATACAAAATAGATAATCAACAAGTAACTACTGTATAGTATAGGGAAACATAAGAAAAAAGAATCTGAAAATAATATATATATATATTCTTTCTCCCAATTCACTTAACATTTTCGTTTCCAATACTTCGAACTCTTTATCTGGTAAATTGTTCACTTTGTTATTTATTTTTTATGGTTTTTCTCCTGCTCATTTGTTGAGAGCAGATCCTTTGCCATTTCTTTTTTTTTTTTTTAATTGGAGGACAACTGCTTTACAATGTTGTGTTGATTTCTGCCATACAGCAAATGAATTATTCATAAGTATACAAATGTCCCCTCCCTCGTGAACCTCCCTCTCATCCTCCACCCATCCCACCCCTCTAGGTTGTCAGAGAGGCCCTGGATTGAGCTCCCTGTTTATACTACAAATGTGATATGTGTTGTTATCTTTCTGACTTACTTCACTCTTTATAACAGGGTCTAGGTTCGTCCAGCTCACCAGACCTGACTCAGATGTGTTCCCTTTTGTGGCCAAGTAATATTCCATTGTATATATGTACCACCACTTTATCCATTCATCTGTTGATGTCATTTCATTTTGTTTAACTTCCTTTGCATCTGTGAATTAAAGTAAAACAGTTATCCATTGTGGTCTTGAAGCAGTGTTCTTATGTGGGACCATCCCTATATACACTGTGTGTCCACAGCCTTTGTGGGGACAGCTGAGTTTGATGCGGATGCAGTCCTATCTTTCCCCAGGTAGGCAGGCAGCCGTCACCTTGCTCAGGTGAGTTAGAAGGAATCGAGTTGCAAGCTGGTTTGATGCAAGCCTTCTTCTCTGCTCAGTGGCCATCACTGCCCTTCTGGGGGTGGTGTCTGACCCTGAGTTTCTGGAGCAGAAACCCTGTGGATCCTTGCCTAAGTGGAATCTCTACCCTTGAAGTATGTTTTCCCCTCCCCACAAGGAGATCCTTTCCATGTGGTGTGGGTGGGTAGGGGGAGTACAGAAACCAGTGTGGTCTGCAGGCTCCCAGTGTGGATGGGGATGGCTGTGCTGGAACAGCTTTGTCACAGATGGGAGCTGCTTCCAATGCGCTATTAGGGTAAGTGCCAGCAGTGGTAGCCCTGTCCACCCAGGCTCTGCCCAGAACCAGGGATCTTCTGTGTGAAGGTCCAGTCTTCTCCCCACCTGTGCCTGCACAGACCCAGTGCCGCCCTGTGACGTGGAGTGAGTGGGACTATAGTGTCTGCTCCACTAGGGCTGGAACAATTGCAACAAGCCTGGCAGTGACTAGAACAGACCTTTCTGTGTCCTGCCTGTGGACAGGCCAGTACACGCAACCCTAAAGGGCACAGTCCAGGCTTCCACAGCCCTCCTGTGACGCCCAGAGGTCCTCCAAGCAGCAAGGGGGCTTATCTTCCCCACGTAGGGTTCCAAGACCGGAGCTCCCAATCTGTGGCTCTCATGGCTCACTCCCTGGGACAAGTGTCTACCTGGGCCGTCTCCCTTTTCCTCTGAGTTCCCTCCCAAGGGTCCAGGTCCCACGTGACGGTTTTTCCCCTCCCTACCTGATTACCTGTAAATTTTTCTTACAGCCTTGGTTGTACAGGAGTCCTTCTGCCTGTTTCCAGGTATCTTCCCTGAGAACGATTCCGCCTGTAGATTTTTCTGATGTGTTTGTGGGAAAAAGTGAACTCCGTGTTCTCCTGCTCTGCCATCTTGATACATCTCCAGAGTTGTGTACTTGTAATAGAGACAGTGGGTTTCCAGGTGACTCTAGTGGTAAAGAACCTGCCTGCCAGTGCAGAAGACCTAAGAGACTCGGGTTCAATGCCTGGGTCCAGAAGACACCTCGGAGGAGGGCACAGCAACCCACTCCAGTGTTCTTGCCTGGAGAATCCCATGGACAGAGGAGCCTGGCAGGCTATAGTCCATGGGGTCGCACAGAGTATGACATGACTGAAGAGATAGCACTCATGCATATGACAGAGACAATATTGCTGGCAAGGTTTCAGATATTCTTTATCTGACTTTTTACAGAAAAACCAGGTTTTTCATCTCCTGTAATCGACAGTATTCTTTTCAGTATAGTCTGTGGGTATTGGTCTTTTTGTGTTTTCTATGTGTTTTTGAGTCAATTTTGGTCACATATATATATCCTCGGAGAAGGCAATGGCACCCCACTCTAGCACTCTTGCCTGGAAAATCCCGTGGGTGGAGAAGCCTGGTAGGTTGCAGTCCATGGAGTCGCTAAGAGCTGGACACGACTGAGCGACTTGACTTTCACTTTTCACTTTCATGCAATTGGAGAAGGAAATGGCAACCCATTCCAGTGTTCTTGCCTGGAGAATCCCAGGGATGGGGGAACCTGGTGGGCTGCCGTCTATGGGGTCACACAGAGTCAGACACGACTGAAGTGACTTAGCAGCAGCATATATATCCTTGGATGAGATGATCAACAAGAACCTACTATATAGCACAGAGAACTCTGCTCAACTTTATGTGGCAGCCTGGATGGGAAAGGAATTTGCAGGAGAATGGATGCATGTATATGTATGGCTGAATCCCTTCACTGCTCACCTGAAACTATCACAACATTGTTAATTGACTATACTCCAGTATAAATTGAAAAGTTAAAAAAAATCGATTGCATCTTTATCTTTTCTGTCTGTTTTTTTTATTACTAATAATATGTTGATAATAACTTCTATTTTGATAAAAATAAGACTTGGCTAGATGCTGTTTTACTTATGGCATAATTTATTTGCTATTTATTTTAATGAATTTTTACTTCTGATTGTATTGTCTATTTTAAAAAAGCTAGCTTTTTCCTTTCTTGTAATTTCTTGGATTGAATGTTTAATTTATTTATTTAAAATATTCTTGAATTATAATGAATGCATTTATAGTCATAAATTTTCCTCTCAGTATTGCTTTGGTCTAAATCCATTACTTCTGATATACGGAGATTCACATCTTGTATATAAAGTTCGTAATCTTTGCTTTTGATTGCTCTTTAACTCATATTTTCTTTAGAAATGACCTTCAAATTTTGGGATGTAGTACTTTATATGTATGTATGCATTTTTTGTCATTTGGAGCTAATATAAGTGTACATTTTGAGTCACTTGTAGCATATATATGTACACACACACACATATATGAAAGTGAAAGTCTCTCAGTTATGTCTGACTCTTTGCGACCCCATGGACTATACAGTCCAAGGAATTCTTAGGCCAGAATACTGGAATGGATAGTTTTTCCCTCCTCCAGGGGATCTTCCCAGCCTAGGAGTCAAACCCAGGTCTCCCACAATGCAGATGGATTCTTTACCAGCTGAACCACCAGCGAAGCCCATTTATATATATATATATATATATATATATATATATATGGCTGGACCATGCAACATGATGGATCTTAGTTCCCCAACCAGGGATCAACCCCGTGCCTCCTTCAGTGGAAGTGTGGCGTCTTAATCACTGGACCACCAAAGAAGTCCCAGCTAATATCTAGTATATTGCATTGTGGCTTGAAAATGAGGCCTGTATAAATTCTTTTTCCTGGAATTAATTGAGTTATTCATTGTGGCCTTATACATGGACGTGATCTACTGTTGCAGGGTCAAAGAATTAGGGTTTGGGGTAAGAATATGTGTGGATTGTTAAAATTTCTTTGTGAATTTTTTTTTCTTTTTAAATTTTATTAATTTTTAATTTTTATTTTTACTTTATTTTACTTTACAATACTGTTTTGGTTTTGCCATACATTGACATGAATCCACCACTGGTGTACATGAGTTCCCAACCCTGAACCCCCCTCCCACCACCCTCCCCATATCATCTCTCTGGCTCATCCCCGTGCACCAGCCCCAAGCATCCTGTATCCTGTATCAAACATAGACTGGTGATTCATTTCTTACATGATACTAGTATACATGTTTCAATGCCATTCATCCAAAACATCCCACCCTCTCCCTCTCCCTCAGAGTCCAAAAGTCCATTCTATACATCTGTGTCTCTTTTGCTGTCTAGCATACAGGATTATCATTACCGTCTTTCTAAATTCCATATATATGTGTTAGTATAATGTATTGGTGTTTTTCTTTCTGGCTTGCTTCATTCTGTATAATCAGCTCCAGTTTCATCCACCTCATTAGAACTGATTCAAATGTATTCTTTTTAATGGCTGAGTAATACTCCATTGTGTATATGTACCACTGCTTTCTTATCCATTCATCTGCTGATGGACATCTAGGTTGCTTCCATGTCCTGGCTATTATAAACAGTGCTGCGATGAACACTGGGGTACACATGTCTCTTTCAGTTCTGGTTTCCTCGGTTTGTATGACCAGCAGTGGGATTGCTGGGTCATAAGGCAGTTCTATTTGCAACTTTTTAAGGAATCTCCACACTGTTCTCCATAGTGGCTTTACTAGTTTGCATTCCCACCAACAGTGTAAGAGGGTTCCCTTTTCTCCACACCCTCTCCAGCATTTATTGCTTGTGGACTTTTGGATTGCAGCCATTCTGACTAGTGTGAGATGGTACCTCATTGTGGTCTTGATTTGCATTTTTCTGATAATGAGTGATGTTGAGCATCTTTTCATGTGTTTGTTAGCCATCCGTATGTCTTCTTTGGAGAAATGTCTATTTAGGTCTTTGGCCCATTTTTTGATTGGATCATTTATTTTTCTGGAATTGAGCTGCATAAGTTGCTTGTATATTTTTGAGCTTAGTTGTTTGTCAGTTGCTTCATTTGCTATTATTTTCTCCCATTCCGAAGGCTGTCTTTTCACCTTGCTTATAGTTTCCTTTATTGTGCAGAAGCTTTTAATTTTAATTAGATCCCAAATAAATTTATTTATTTTCATTGGAGGTTAATTACTTTACAATACTGTATTGGTTTTGCCACACATCAACATGAATCCGCCACAGGTATACACATGTTCCCCATCCTGAAACCCCCTCCCTCCTCCCTCCCTGTACCATCCCTCTATATGGAATTTAGAAAGATGGTAACGATAACCCTTTATGCCAGACAACAAAAGAGACACAGATGTATAGATCAGTCTTTTGGACTCTGTGGGAGAGAGCGAGGGTGGGATGATTTGGGAGAATGGCATTGAAACATGCATAATATCATATATGAAACGAATAGCCAGTCCAGGTTCGATGCATGATACTGGATGCTTGGGGTTCCATTTCACGCCAGTTAAGAATGGCTGCGATCCAAAAGTCCACAAGCAATAAATGCTGGAGAGGGTGTGGAGAAAAGGGAACCCTCTTACACTGTTGGTGGGAATGCAAACTAGTAAAGCCACTATGGAAAACAGTGTGGAGATTCCTTTAAAAATTGCAAATAGAACTGCCTTATGACCCAGCAATCCCACTGCTGGGCATACACACCGAGGAAACCAGAATTGAAAGAGACACATATACCCCAGTGTTCATCGCAGCACTGTTTATGATAGTCAGGACATGGAAACAACCTAGATGTCCATCAGCAGATGAATGGATAAGAAAGCAGTGGTACATATACACAAGGGAGTATTACTCAGCCATTAAAAAGAATACATTTGAATCAGTTCTAATGAAGTGGATGAAACTGGAGCCTATTGTACAGAGTGAAGCAAGCCAGAAAGAAAAACACCAATACAGTATACTAACACATATATGTGATTTTTTTTCTATAAATTATTTTTGCTATAAAATTCTGTCTTTATTAGATCAATCATGTTAGTTGCATCATTCGAATTCTCTCCTCGGAATCACATTTTCCTGATGAGAGAGGGTGGGGAGGAGAGACAGTGTGAAGATGAAATTGAGGGTGATTCTACTAAATGCTTCATATTTCATGCAGTACAGACTTAATCAGCGGCAAAGAGAATTATATATCTTGTAAATAAAACACACAGAAGAAGCAAAAAGCTAACAAATTCTATACATTTCTATTCACTTCATCTGACAGTTTCTAAAAGATGCATGTGAAAATCTCTCACTGTGAGTTGCATACTTCTTTTTTTTTAATATAAATTTTTGCTGTACATGCCTTACCTATAGCATATGAGGCAAGAAAATTCATGATTATCATATATTCTTTAGGTAAGCTATTTCTTCCCTTGTTGAGTTTAGTCTCCTAATGAAGTCATCAAAGGCATTCCTCATTTCTGCTAGGTCTTTTAGATTTCTAGCAGTTCTTTTGATTCTTTCTTAGAAGATCCATCTGTCTGTTTATATCACCCACTTGTTTTTGCCTGTTGCTACCTTCTCCATAAGAGCCTTTATCACGTTAATCATGGTTATTTATTTAGCTTTTATTTATTTATTTACTGTTTTGGCTGTGCCATGTAGCTTGCACAATCTTAGTTCCCTGACAAGGCACTGACTGAACCTGGGCCACAGCAATGAAATCATCGAGTCCTAATCACTGGTCTGCCAGGGGATTCCCTAATCACTGTTATTTTAAATTTCCTGTTTGAGAATTCAAATAGCTATGCCATATCTGAATCTGGACTGATGCTTGTTTTGTTTCTTCAAATGGTTTTCTCTTACTTTTTAGATTGCCTTGTAATTTTTTCATGAAATCAGAACATGTTTTACTGGCTAATGGGGAGTGAGGGGAGAGGCCTTTAGTTCTGAGCTAATCTGCTTAGGATTTGGGCTTTTCTTACTGTTTGCTGTGGTTTGAGTGACAAAGCTTCAGATTCTTCTTGTGTCATATTTTTTTTCCTTCTTGGACTGTAAGTACTTCTCAGAGAGAGTCTGTTTGCTTACAGCTGTTCAGTTCAGTTCAGTTCAGTCACTGAGTCGTGTCCGACTCTTTGTGACCCCATGAATCACAGCACCCCAGGCCTCCGTGTCCATCATCAACTCCTGGAGTTCACTCAGACTCATGTCCATAGAGTCGGTAATGCCATCCAGCCATCTCATCCTCTGTCGTCCCCTTCTCCTGCCCCCACTCCCTCCCAGCATCAGAGTCTTTTCCAATGAGTCAACTATCCACTATTATTATTATTAATCATTTTTATTATAAGATATGGGTGAAAGCATGGAGGAGGGCATGGCAACCCACTCCAGTATTCTTGCCTGGAGATTCCCATGCATAGAGGAGCCTGGCAGGCTATAGTCCCTGGGTGGCAAAGAGTCAGACATGACTGAGCAACTAAGCATAACACAGCACATGGGTGAGAGAGGGCATTCTGTAAACTTCCCGCTAAATCTCTTTCATGGGGACTATACCTCTGACTGTGACCTTCATGAGTGATTTCTCCTGTATAGCTTCTCCTATTAGGAGGACAGGAAGGCTGGGGGTGGTGGAGGTGGGGAGAGGAACATCCTTCACACACAACCCTGGGACCAGGTCCTGATGAATTCTTTTTCCCTGTGCAGGAGGCTCTTGTTACAGAGAAGTCTTGGGCATCTGTCACAAAGCTGACTCTTCCCTCCCTCTGTGAGAGCCACTATGGGACCTTTCTTCAAACTCCACTGTGACAGTCAGGGAGGTCCCTGGAGGTGAAGTCCAAGAAGTGTGGTGCTTACTAGGCCCTCAGCACCCAGGAGGGTCTCACCTTTACATTAGTCCACATTCTGCCTCCTATAGTTCGACAAAAGCACCTGTAAGAGTCCCTATCCATATATAGCTTTGGGGGCTTCCACTCCAGCTGAAAGAAAGTGAAATTGCTACTTGTCTGTCATGTCCAGCTGTTTGCAACCTCATAGACTGTAGTCCACTAAGGCTGTTCTGTCCATGGGCATCTCCAGGCAAGAATCCTAGAGTGGGTTATTATTTTCTTTTCCAGGGGATCTTCCCAAACCAGGGGTCAAACCCCAGTCTCCTGCGTTGGCAGCCAGGTTCTTAACCATCTGAGCCGCCAGGAAAGCCCAGTTCAGATCTCAGTTAGGAAGCTCTAGATTTGCCAGTCTTCCCAGAATTTCAGATGGAGGTTTTCACTACAGACTTAGTACTCTGAAAGGTTTAAGGAAAATCACTGATTTTCAGTTTGTTCAGCTTTTTCTTGCCTTAAATACAGAAGTTACAACTTCTGGGCTCTTCCCAGCTCTCTGCATCCAAAACTAGAGTTCCTTAATCTAGGCTCTCATTGTTAAGTATACTTGTTTTGGGTCTCATTTAATGCTTTTCATGTTACAGCTCACCTTATTTGATTTTTAATTTATCATTTGTTTAATACATCCTTCAATGTTTTGTTACTGATAGCCTTTCAATGTGACTTTGTTTTTGTCTTATTCCTTCTGAAAGGCACATAGCTGGATTTGTTTTTTTAATCCAAACTAGTGTTTGTCTTTTAATAGGAAAACTCAACATATAACTGCTGTACCATCGTTGTTGCTTTGTGATGTGAGGATTCTGTCCTTGATTTCTCAAATTCACGATTTGTTTTCAGCAGTCTATTTTTAATTACCTTTATTTACATTTTCTTAATATATAGAAATCATTTTGTTGCTGTTTTAATTTTTTTATTTTTTGGGTTCTCTGCTCAATTCTTTGAAGTGTCTTCTTGTATCAGTTTAAAAATTCTTTTTTAAAAATATTTTTTAATGGGGTATAGTTGATTTACAATGCTATGTCAATTTTAAGTTTACAGCAAAGTGAATCTGTTATACATACATATGTTGCTGCTGCTAAGTCGCTTCAGTCGTGTCCGACTCTGTGCGACCCCATAGATGGCAGCCCACCAGGCTCCGCCATCCCTGGGATTCTCCAGGCAAGAACACTGGAATGGGTTGCCATTTCCTTCTCCTCAAGTCGCTCAGTCGTGTCCGACTCTGTGCAACCCCATGGATGGCAGCCCACCAGGCTCCTCCATCCATGGGATTTTCCAAGCAAGAGTACTGGAGTGGGGTGCCATTGCCTTCTCCTATATATACATATATCTGTGTATATTTTAAATTTCCTTTTTAACCTTTTCTTTATATACAAATATTATTCTTTTGCTGTTTTACATTAAAAATATTATATATAAATATATAGACACACACACTATTATATATATAAAACAGAAAACTAATAGAACCTACTGTACAGCATGGGGGGGTTCAACTCAATTCTATATATCCATTCTGATTTTAGATTCTTTTCCCACATAGATTATTACATAGTACTGAGTTGAGTTCCTGTGTTATATAGTAGGCTTTTATTAGTTGTCCATCTTTCATGTATATGCTACTGCTGCTGAGTCACTTCAGCCATGTCCTACTCTGTGCGACCCCATAGACGGCAGCCCACCAGGCTCCCCCATCCCTGGGATTCTCCAGGCAAGAACACTGGAGTGGGTTGCCATTTCCTTCTCCAATGCATGAAAGTGAAAAGTGAAAGGGAAGTCGCTCAGTCATGTCTGATTCCTAGAGACCCCATGGACGGCAGCCCACCATGCTCCTCCGTCCATGGGATTTTCCAGGCAAGAGTACTGGAGTGGGGTATGTAGTAGTGTGTATATGTCATGCCCAGTCTCTCAATTTCTCCCTCCCTCCTTCCTCCCTTGGTAACCATAGTTTGTTTTCTATGTCTGTGACTCTATTTCTCTTTTCTAATCAAGTTCATTTGTAGCATTCTTTTTTGGATTCCACATATAAGTGATAATATTTATTTTTTTAATATAAATTTATTTATTTTAATTGGAGGCTAATTACTTTACAATATTGTATTGGTTTTGCCATACATCAACATGAATCCACCACAGGTATACATGTGTTCCCCATCCTGAACCCCCCTCCCTCCTCCCTCCCTGTACCATCCCTCTGGGTCATCCCAGTGCACCAGCCCCAAGTATCCTGTATCATGCATCGAACCTGGACTGGTAATTCGTTTCATATATGATATTATACATGTTTCAATGCCATTCTCCCAAATCATCCCACCCTCTCCCTCTCCCACAAAGTCCAAAAGACTTTTCCATACATCTGTGTCTCTAGAGCTAATCAATGAATATAGTAAAGTGGCCCATTTTTTGATTGGGTCGTTTATTTGTCTGGAATTGAGCTGCAGGAGTTGCTTGTATATTTTTTAGATTAGTTCTTTGTCAGTTGCTTCATTTGCTATTATTTTCTCCCACTCTGAAGGCTGTCTTTTCACCTTGCTTATATAAAATACTTAGCAATATTTGTTTTTTCCTATCTGCATGCCTTTTCTTAGTATGACAATCCATGTTGCTACAAATGAAATAATTTTGTTGCTGCAAATTCCAGTTGAGCTATTTCAAATCCTGAAAGATGATGCTGTGAAAGTGCTGCACTCAATATGCCAGCAAATTTAGAAAACTCAGCAGTGGCCACAGGACTGGAAAAGGTCAGTTTTCATTCCAATCCCAAAGAAAGACAATGCCAAAGAATCCTCAAACTACTGCACAATTGCACTCATCTCACACGCTAGTAAAGTAATGCTCAAAATTCTCCAAGCCAGGCTTCAGCAATACGTGAACCGTGAACTTCTAGATGTTCAAGCTGGTTTTAGAAAAGGCAGAGGAACCAGAGGTCAAATTGCCAACATATGCTGGATCATCAAAAAAGCAAGAGAGCTCCAGAAAAACATCCACCTCTGCTTTATTGACTAAGCCAAAGCCTTTGACTGTGTGGATCACAATCAACTGTGGAAAATTCTGAAAGAGATGGGAATACCAGACCACCTGACCTGCCTCTTGAGAAACCTGTATGCCAGTCAGGAAGCAACAGTTAGAACTGGACATGGAACAACAGACTGGTTCCAAATAGGAAAAGGAGTCCATCAAGGCTGTGTATTGTCACCCTGCTTCTTTAACTTATATGCAGAGTACATCACGAGAAACACTGGGCTGGAAGAAGCACAAGCTGGAATCAAGATTGCTGGGAGAAATATCAATCACCTCAGATATGCAGATGACACCACCCTTATGGCAGAAAGAGAAAAGGAACTAAAAAGCCTCTTGATGAAATTCAAAGAGGAGAGTGAAAAAGTTGGCTTAAAACTCAACATTCAGAAAACGAAGATCATGGCATCTGGTCCCATCACTTCATGGGAAATAGATGGGGAAACAGTGGAAACAGTGTCAGACTTTATTTTTGGGGGCTCCAAAATCACTGCAGATGGTGATTGCAGCCATGAAATTAAAAGACACTTACTCCTTGGAAGGAAAGTTATGATCAAACTAGATAGCATATTAAAAAGCAGAGATATTACTTTGCCAACAAAGGTCAGTCTAGTCAAGGCTATGGTTTTTCCAGTGGTCATGTATGGATGTGAGAGTTGGACTGTGAAGAAAGCTGAGCACCAAAGAATTGATGCTTTTGAACTGTGGTGTTGGAGAAGACTCTTGAGAGTCCCTTGGACTGCAAGGAGACCCAACCAGTCCATCCTAAAGGAGACCAGTCCTGGGTGTTCATTGGAAGGAATGATGTTGAAGCTGAAACTCCAATACCTTGGTCACCTCATGAGAAGAGTTGACTCATCATGACTCATGCTGGGAGGGATTGGGGGCAGGAGGAGAAGGGGACAACAGAGGATGAGATGGCTGGATGGCATCACCGACTCAATGCACATGAGTTTTCAGTGAACTCCGGGAGTTGGTGATGGACAGGGAGGCCTGGTGTGCTGTGATTCATGGGGTCACAAAGAGTCGGACACGACGGAGCAACTGAACTGAATATTTCATTGTATATATGTATCTCACAGCTTCTTTATCCACTCTTCTGCTGATGAAGTGTCAATGTAGTCTATTTTTAGTTTCCTTTATTAATTTACAAACATCATTTTGTTGCTGTTTTACAGTTTAAAAATTTTTGCTCTCTGCTCATTTTTTGAAGTGTTTTCTTGTATTATTTTAAGAATCCATTTTTATTTCCTTACTTAGTCCTGGGGAATGTGTCACCCAGGTGGTGAGAGTTTAAAAATGAATCCTATTACCAGTTGGCAACGAGCATGGGCTAGAAAGCTAACCACAGATTGAGTGACTTTATTTGGATGCTTCTAGGCTTGTCAGCTATTACAGAGGGAACAGTGAGAGACATTCTTCTCCTGGTTTCCTGGTCCCCTGGCCAGTTCTCCTTAGGGGAATAGGATGGGTAACAGCTTTATGCTTTTCCTAGAACCATGATCATAAAGCAGACAGGGATGTTTCTCCATGAAAGCCACAGCTTGGGATGTCATCACCTGAGTCTCCCCAGAGGGCTGAACTTTCAGACTGCAAAGCCTTGTGATGGATGCTGCTCCTCGCAGGGCCCCTTGGAAAGAGCACCTTGCACAAGAGACTGTGTGACTTCCTGCTTCTCCCTAAGCTGCAGCCCTTGGCTCAACTTCTTAGAACACATACACACTCAAATGACTAGAGGAAATTTTTCTTGTTTTAAATAAGAATTCATTAGCTGCATAGGAAGCCATCTGTATAGAATCTTTTGCTGGTTGTTAACTTTTTTCCATCTTCTTGAATAAAAAAGTTAGACAAGCAACACTTTCATATATTGAAGTCTGCAAAATTGCAGAATGTTCAATATTTCATCTTCTATAAGTAAAAGAGTTCCTCACATTTGAATTAACTAAAGTAAAAAACTGTATCTGTATGTATTTGACAAACTTTTCAACTCTTATTTTGCATCTGGCCAAGTGAAATCTCTCAAATCAAGGCTGCCCTATTTATTCAAAAAAAAATGTTATCCTGATAAACTGTGAAGAAGAAGAGGCCTATTTTTTGAAATACATTTTGTCCTACTTGTCAATGTGGAGAATGTAAAATATATTGCTTCAGAACAACAGAAATAGCGTTAAATTTGCTGAGCTTCATTCACATGTTAACATTCGAGCTTTTTCGACCTCCTTAAATCTTGGCACACTTCCTGCTTCCTGGCTTTTCTCATCTTCCAGATCAATTCCCATTTGATTTGCAGACACAAATTTGTTAAAAGCAGCATTTAAGTGTTCATAATGAAATCAGTGGAACTGCACTAAATGCCCTCTATTATAAATCTGAAATATATTCTTCCACTAGTCAAATAAAGCCTCTTTTGCTTTTAGCTATTCCATCAGTAACACTGTACCTGGTTTGGCATTTGGAGAAGCCATTGTTTGTCTTGGTTTTCAAATGGAAACAATTAATTCAATCAACTGCACATATTTTTTTCTTGCACTTATACCAGCCAAATGGAATAAAGGATCTGGATTTCTTTTATTTTTTTGAGTAAACAAACTCAGACAAAACACAAACACACACACAAACAAAACCCCATAATCTTCCAAGGGGTGTAGACTTATGTCTCAAGCATAATATTTATCTGTTTTTGTATGTTTGTCTTTCAAAATATGTATCATTATATTCTAGGTTAGAAAAAAGGCAAATATTTTATCTGTATGAAATTCAAATGTATGATTCATCTGGAAGTTTTCCAAACTGCATGGACAGAGACTTATGCTAAAGAGCTAGGAATTCTGATCGTGTTGTGTCATATATATTTCTCCAGTACTTAGGAAGATAAAATCTTTAGGTCATAAATCTAGTGGAAGGGATTCCCCAGGCGTGCTCCGCATGCATCTGTTCTTCCTGTTTGAATCCCCCCAGTGCCATCCTGTCTCCTGCACGCACGGACTCTTACTCTGTGCGTCAGGCTTCCAGCAGCTCAGCAAGCAGCTGTGCTCACGGCAGCACAGGTGGAATTTCCTTGAGTAACACTGATTTGTGTTAGAACAACTATTTTTTCCCAGTATTTAAAAAAATTGAAGTACAGTTGATTTATATTGCTTGTATTAGTATCAAGTAGACAACAAAGTGATTCAGTTTTATACATATATGCATTTTTTTCAGATTGTTTTCCTTTCTGCCAGTGCCATTTTTCTTTATAAAGAAATTTTAGGTGCAAAATTACCTAACAAATACCATTGAAACAGAGCCAGTCAATTGTGGATAGAAATTGGTTGGTGGTCATGTTCTGGACAGAATTTGTTAATGGAGAGATTTACATGAAAAATACCATAAATAATTTCTTAGGTCTGTTTTACTGCTGTGTTAATAAAGTTACCTAAAATAAATTAATATAGCATAAAACTGAAATAACGGTGTGTTATTTTGGAATCACAATGTTACTTTGAAAGAGATTTACTCTCAGTGAAAACTCATTACAGTGTTTGCTTAATCTGTTTTAAAGACATTCAATAAAATCAATACGTTCTTTTGCTAATAATACGTCTTAAATGCAAGTCTGGACTTTTAATCTCCCACTTAAAGTTCTTCAGTAGCTCTCATAGTCTTCAGAATAAAGTGAAAATAAACCCTTAGGCATGCTGTTCAATGTTCTTCATTACCTGGTTTTACTCTCCTCTTGGCTTCATCCTCATTTTCCATCATGCTCCACCCACGGTGTAGTTCCGAATAGCTTTGGGGCTCATATTCAATTCATATGCTCGTGTACATCCTCTTTAGGAAAAAAATACCTGTCTTGAGGAACTTCTATCCTGCTAACTTCTAATTATTCCACAGTGCTCATCTCCTTTGGGAAACACTCATAACTCTCCCAGTCTGTACTGTGCCTTCTGAGAGCTCTGTTTCCCTTACTTTGGATGGCTTCAGTGTTAGTAAAATTTCTTACTAGTTTTTATATTTCAGTTGTCCCCACAATGTTTGGCCCAGAGTAGATACTTAGAATATATTTTTATTAAAAGAAAAATAGAATAAAATTTAGATATGTGTCATTTCGTCAGCTTTAATGAATCATTTTCTTACAAAAAATAAATAACATCTGATGTTATTGTTCTAACCCTCTATCATTTCCACCTTCACCAATTTTCAATAACTGGATCCTAGGTTTCAATAATTCACAAATAAAGTATAGAAAACAGTTGAATTTATCACAATCGATAAATAAAAAAGTTGTCAAAATAATAACACAAAAATCTTTATCAAAAGTACAGCTGATTATTTCATCTTGGGATTAACAGTATTTACTTGGTACTATCAATTTNTCAATTTCAACTAATGAGATCTCCTGCTATTGGCACTTGGTGACTTATACATGAGGTTGAAAAATGTCCAGAAAGTCTCAAAAGAAGGCTGTTTAATAGGAATTAGCTTTCTACTAATGTTTTTGAAATCTATCTGTATCTGCCTTCTGATAAATCTGTATGCAGGTCAAGAAACAACAGTTAGAACTGGACATAGAACAACAGACTAGTTTCAAATTGGGAAAGGAGTACATCAAGGCTGTATTTTGCCACTCTGCTTATTTAACTTATGTGCAGAAAACATCATGTGAAATGCTGGGCTGGATGAAGCACAAGCTGGAATCAAGACTGCCGGGAGAAACATCAATAACCTCAGATACACAGATGACACCACCCTTATGGCAGAAAGTGAAGAACTAAAGAGCCTCTTGATGAAAGTGAAAGAGGAGAGTGAAAAAGTTGGCTTAAAACTCAACATTCAGAAAACTAAGATCATGGCATCTGGTCCCATCATTTCATAGCAAATAGATGGGAAAACAATGGAAACAGTGAGAGACTATATTTTTTGAGGGCGGAGGCTCCAAAATCACTGCAGATGGTGACTGTAGCCATGAAATTAAGACACTTGCTCCTTGGAAGGAAAGCTATGACCAATCCAGGCAGCATATTTAAAAGCAGAGATATTACTTTGCCAACAAAGGTCCATCTAGTCAAAGCCATGGTTTTTCCAGTAGTCATGTATGGATGTGAGAGTGGGACTATAAAGAAAGCTGAGCACTGAAGAATTGATGCTTCTGAACTGTGGTGTTGGAGAAGACTCTTGAGAGTCCCCTGGACTGCAAGGAGAACCACCCAGTCCATCCTAAAGGAAATCAGCCCTGAATATTCATTGGAAGGAATGATGCTGAAGCTGAAACTCCAATACTTTGACCACCGGATGCGAAGAACTGACTCATTGGAAAAGATCCTGATGCTGGGACAGAGTGAAGGCAGGAGGAGAAGGAGATGGCAGAGGATGAGATGGTTGGATGGCATCACTGACTCAGAGGACATGAGTTTGAGTAAGCTCCGGGAGTTGGTGGTAGACAGGGAAGCCTGGAGTGCAGCAGTGCATGGGGTTGCGAAGAGTCAGGCACGACTGAGCAACTGAACTGACGTCTGTTGCTGCTGCTAAGTCACATCAGTCATGTCCGACTCTGTGCAACTCCACAGACTGCAGCCCACCAGGCTCCTCTGTCCCTGGGATTCTCTAGGCAAGAAGACTGGAGTGGGTTGCCATTTCCTAAGTATCAACCCATTTATTACCCAGTCTATCATTTATTCTTACCAATTCTATTTTCCATTCAATTCTGTTTTGAGTTCCCTTATTTTTGATGTTCCATATAGGTAATCTACTATAAATCCTTTACATGAAGCAGAGTATGAAAATGAAAACACTTAGACTTCGAATGGCTCCAACATATAGGAAAAAGTGAAATTCAATACCTGCCTCCAGTGTTAAAGATACAATTCATAAAGTTTCTGATGTAAAGAAACTAATCTGTGTGTGTTTTCCTGCTCCTTTTTCTTGTGAGTTGCGTCTAACTCATTGAAGATAACATATTGCAGCCCTGAAGATTTTTTTTCTTTCAAACTCTTTCTTCACTTCCATGAATTTTATTTTCTTATCAGTTTTAACAGTTTTCCTTTCTTCCCTGCTCTAAGTGTAAGCATCCCCACAGACACGCTTCTTTTTCTGCAGTCTTCCTCAATGCGTTGGTTGGTATTGTGGCCGCTCTTAACTGTGCATCTTTGACTTTCTCCTAAGTGTTGGTTTGGTGTCTCAATCTCAATGCCCCTGAAATAAAATGCTCTGTATTTTTTCCCACAATTGTACTTGTGTTCCATAATTGTATAAATGTCCCATTGGCCACTTACTCATCCAAGTTCAAAACCTGTGAGTTGTCTTTGAGAGCTTTTCACTATCCTACACATTTCAACCGGTTTTTGAGTAGTGTGGATTCTTCTTTTGAAATCTCTCCTCTATACATTCTGTTCCCCCTATACACTCATATCCCCCTCCTCACTGGCTCCACATAGCTCTTCTCTCACCTGTGTCTCTATTCCTGCCCTGGAAATAACTTCATCTGTACCATTTTTCTAGATTCCACGCATATGCGTTAACATATATATTTGTTTTTCTCTTTCTGACTTACTTCACTCTGTATGACAGACTCTAGGTCCATCCATGTCTCTACAAATATGACTCTATCTTTCTTTAATATCAAATTTTATTGTCAATTACTTAGTTTTCAGAAGAAGGTTTTTATTTTTAAATGATGGAAGCATTGTTTTATGATGGAGGGTAACGATGAAAGGGAAGGGAAGGGAGAGAAGAAGGCAAGTATTAATGGTCCCTAAACATATGAGAGGGCTGGGATTCAGAGCTGATGAGGGACAGCAGGAGAAAAGGAGAAGAAATGTTGTCTTTTAGCTGAAATGGAAGGAGAAAAGCAAAGTACTTCTCTTCAGTACGTTGTTGAGTGAATGTAGAGTGAATGATGACTTCTGCTTTCTTATCTGTTGAAAGTGAATAAGGACAGGGGTGCTGGGGGTTTGAGTATCATGGAGAGTGTATGCAATAACCATGGAAACCAGAGCAAACAGCATAAGGCCCATCTACTATAAATGCCATTAAAGCTATCCTGATAAGTAATTGGCAGTGATTTTCCACTCAGTTTTGGAGAAAGCAGGTGATGGGCTTCACACAGGACTGGAATTTTGTCCAGGAAAGGTAGCATTGCAGTGCAGGATATTGATAAGAAAGATATTGATAAGAAAGATATTCTTGGAAACTGCCCAACCACAGTTTGCATCACCCTGTCAGCCATTGAAAACCAACCAAATATTCAAGCCAAGAATAACTAGCCTGCCGGGCCTGTCTTGGCCCTCTGCACACTCGGTTCTGTTACCCGCATCCTCTCACAGTCTGTTGTGCACCCTCAAGGTCTGGACATCATCGACCCTGGGAATTTTGTGTCATTGGTGTCTCTCTTATTCTACTTACTGCCAACTTCCTCAATGCCCTTCTTGCTCCCTGTTTGTCTCTCCCATCATTCTCTCCAGATGATTCAAGTGCTCATTCTACAAAGCAAATCCAGTTACATGATTCCCTTCTCTTAAGATACTTCCCTCTTTATTTCAACTTATAAAATAAACATCATTGTCAATGAGGCCCTTCATTGTCTGGTCCATGAACCTGCCCAGCTTCATTTTCTGTCACTGTCTTTCTTGGATTGTGAATCCTTTAGGTTCCAGAAAAATAAAACTCTACGGAAACATCTGCACACTATGAATTGTACATCTATGTTTTGACACACATCTTTCCACTTGTTAGTAATTCCCTTTGGTCATTCTGGCACAGTGATCTATAAAACCCAACTCAGACAACATTTCAAAGAGAAATGGTAATCTTTCCCATGCCCTATCACTCCCTCCACGGGAGCTATGGGTACCTCATGTATGTCTTTTGTTGTAATGAAAAAACTCTAGGGCTACCCTGACAGTGCCACTTTTCCCTGGTTTTAGCTAATATTCTATTCTGACATGAGACATAAAAAGCATTGAGATTGTCATACTAATTGAAGAAAGCTAGACAGAGAAAGACAAATATCATATGATATCATTTATATGCAGAATCTAAAAAAATGATATCAACTTATTTACAAAATAGAAATAGATCCACAGACATAGAAAGCAAACTTGTAGTTACCAAAGAGGAAAATGGGGAGAATGGATAAATCAGGAGACTGGGATTAACAGACATAACTGCTATATATTAAATAGATGAACAACAAGGACCTACTGTATAGCACGGGAACTATACTCAGTATGTTGTGATAACCTATAAGGGAAAAGAATATGAAAAAATAGATATATGTGCATATATAACTGAATCATTTTTCTGTACACCTGAAACTAAGACAACATTGTAAATCAATAACACTTTGATTAACCATATATATAAAGAAAAAAAGCAATGCTTTCACCATTTGTTTAACCTAACAGGAGCCTATTATATTGTTTTTGCACAGAACAGTTTTCTGAATTATATTTATTGGACCTCTAGATTCATGTATGGAATATTTATAGACATAGCATAAAAACATTTTGTGGTCAAACATGTTTTGGGGAAACTAGCTTAACAACATTGGTTAAGCAATGTTGAAATGTTTATTTAAGACAACAAAACGTTTAATCTGCTAGGGTACTTTATAAGTCTTAGAAGACATGATAGATGAAAATATCCAAGCTTTTAGGCATTGACATTTTCTTTTTTTTCCCATTAAGCACACTGAGGGCTAATGTTGTAGACAACCTGCTTTAGGAAGTGCGAGAGAATTGCATCCAAACATTTCATTCTAACCCACTTTTTCTAACCCAACTTAAAGCTTTGCTCACTTTTCTGTTGCCTTCTCTCTGCCCGCATACCAGCTTCAGAACTAGATCTTCATCTTTGTGCCCTCATTCCCCTTGCTAATGCTGCTAACCTGGAACAAATGTCCTTCTCTTCTGCACTAGGACTATAAGAAACTCTATTGATGTCTGAACGACCAGGGAAACCCAAAATAAGCTTGAAAAATTAAATTACAGAAGGGGATTCCCTGGTGGTTCAGTGTGCCAATGCAGAGGGCACAGCTTTGATCCTGGGTCTAAGAAGATCCCACACGTGTGGGGCAACTAAGCCCATGCACCAAAGTTATTGAAACCCGTCCGCCTTAGAGCCCTGCAACGAGAGAAGCCACTACAAGGCCATGCACAGTAGTGAAGAGTAGCCCCCAACTCTGCACAACTAGAGAAAGCCTGTGTACAGCAAGGGACACCCAGGGCAGCCAATAAATAAATAAATAAAAATTAAAAAATTAGGTTAGAGAGATATTATGTTTAAAATGCACAGCAAGCTTATGTCTAGAATGGTGTATAATAAATGCTAATGAGAGTTATCTTTGGAAAAAAACAGTTTATATAAATTAGTACATCGGCCATTATTGTTAGGTGATTGAATCTAATAAAACAAATATTCATCTTGATTTCTAAGGGTGGTGTCACAAAAATGAACAGATTCCAATTACTTCTCTGTAACAATTTAAGAAGACTTCTTGCCTAAATATTGATGCCTAGAATATTTAAACCTTTATAGTTGTCTTTTGTTCAAAGTAAATCTTTTCTTTGTTAAAAAACATATACACTACCATGAAACTCCACTCACCATAAAAAACTAAGAAAACATTCCAGCAATATAGCTTTCTATTACCAAAATACTGTCTGTGTCCCGCTTCTTTGGAATAATTTTGGTAACTATGATTCTAGTCCCTGTCTCTAAGAAAAAATGCATGATCCTGAGAAGACAATGTATCCAGAGCATTTAAAATAATCTTTGGAGAGATGGCTCATGAAAATACAAAAATGGAAATATACACTAGTGAAAACCAGAAACTATGAGATGCAAAAAAAAAAAAAAAACAAAAAAAACAGGCAGAGAAAGCTTAAGTAGTTATTTAATGATAACATGATGGGCTTAGTTTGCTTCGTGAGCCTGATTTTAAATCTCATTTTAAAACCATAATAATTTGATGAAGCTCATGTCTTGCTTTCTATAACTTACTTTTAAATATTTGTACTATCATTATACATTTACCTGCTAATTCTACTAAACAGTTGCTAAGATAGGATCTTTTTAGTCATCATCTCTCACATTAGAGACAAAAATTGTAAGTAGAATTTGCTTGTGGGCAAATAGAAAACCTTTCCAACAAAGACACAGATTTTGAATCCACAATATGCATTTGTGGAACTTCTAGCTAATCTAGCTTGATATTAGAAAATGTAGAGAAATAAATTCTTAATATCATTCATAGATAATACTTCTCCAATATTGCTTACCTAGGTCTTAAAAATAAGTAGATAATAAGCAAAAATAAATGAACATTGACATTGTTGCAAGTTTCTAAAAGAGGTTTTGGGGTTGCTTTTTAAATTGATATGACACATCTGGTTACCATGAGAAGATAGCTGTTGTTATAAACTTTGAAGGTGTGAACTCCTGGCTGAGGGAGGGGAGCCTGACCTCTTCCCAGATCTGCAGCTCTGCTAACAGGCACATCCCAAACTGGTCAAGAGGCACTTATAACTTTGCTTAGACTTGGTAAAAACTGAAAATGCTTTTGGCGGAGATTCTATTTTCCTGGAAGATTTGCAGACCTGAGTGACTGTTCATCTACCTCTGCCCCAGGAACTATCGTTGTTTCAGAGGAGCAGTTGGCTTTGAGCAGTAGGAACACACTGACCTGTCACATACTAACTGCAAGACAGAAGAATGAGTAATTCAACACACAGAGAAAAGTCAGGAATGAACAAGAAAGAGTGAGTGGGTGCATGATACAAAAAAAAAATCTATGCTTATATATATTTTAAAATAACTGGAAAATTTTAACTATGGGCAGAATTTAGGTGATACTAAGCAATTCTTCATTTTGCTAGGTATGAAAATGACATTGTTGTGACATGTGAAGGTGGCTATGGCTTGCAGAGCAGAGATGCATATGGGGGCACATATTGAAATAATACACCACCTTTAGATTACATTTTAAAAGGCATACACAAAACAAATGTTCAATTACTGACAACTATTTTACATTTGTTATATGGGTGATTGCTGCATTGTTTAAATCCCAGGTCTACATCTTTCTAATAAGACCTTGTCTTTCAAACCATCACCTTATCTACACTAACTCTTCTAGACTGAAAAAATGGCTTCAGTATAAATATGCCCCCTTAGAAAAGGAATGGATGGATGACAATTTCTTCAAAACACCTATCTGAATGGTTGTGTCTGACTCTTTGTGACCCCATGAACTGTCTATGAAATTCTCTAAGCCAGAATACCACAGTGGTTGGCCTTTCCCTACTCCAGGGGATCTTCCCAACCCAGGGATTGAACCCAGGGCTCCCACATTGCAGGCATATTCTTTACCAGCTGAGCCACAAGGGAAGCCCAAGAATACTGGAGTGGGCAGCCTATCCCTTCTCCAGCAGATCTTCCCAACCCAGGAATTGAACCGGGCTCTCCTGCATTGTGGGCAGATTCTTTACCAACTGAACTATCAGGGAAACCCCTATCTGAATGGAAGAGATTTGGCAAAAATCAGTGATCTTGATATTGTTGATATTTGGACGAGCCTTAGTAATGAAACTGTGTACAAACCCCTGTGTCCTTGTCTTTTGAAGGAAAAGGCTGCCTCAAGAGTTAATGATTATGGACTTCCCTGGTGGTGTAGTGGATAAGAATCTGCCTGTCAATGCAGGGGATGAGGGTTTAATCCCTGGTCTGGACAGATTCTACGTGCCTTGGAACAACTAAGCCCACCAACTACAACTGCTGAGCCCACATGCCACAACTGCTGAAGCCCGTGTACCCTAGAACCTGTGCTCCACAAGGGAAGCCACAGCAGTGAGAAGTCCACACACGGCAACTATAGAGAGCAGCCTTTGCTCGCCACAACTAGAGGAAAACCTGCACAGCAAGAAAGACCAGTACAGCCAAAAGCAAATAAATAACATATTTATAAATAATATATATATAAATTAAATAAATAAATGAAGAAAAAACCTCCTTTTTTAAAGGAGTTAATGATTAGGAGATGTGAAGATGTAGAAACAAAGGACAGCTCTTGGACTGGAGAACTGGTAACAATTTAGACTATAAATCTGCCACACAGAACCCCCAAACTCCCAGTTTCTTATAAGAAATAGATAATGGTTTCAAGTTATTTTTACAGAAAGCAGATCCCCATCAGCTGAAAACTGCTGACCACAAGCACATAGGCCCTGGACTAGTTGAAACCAGAGGGTTGATGATGCTTGAAACTTCACCTTAATGCCAACCAGTCTATTACTGTGCATGACCTGATCATGCATCCTGCAGCTCCCTCCCTCACCATCCCTAAAACCCCTTCCCTAAAGCTATCGGGAGTTCAGGACTTTTGACCATAAGCTGCCTGATTCCTTGTTGGTACCTGCAATAAACTCTGCACTTTCTACTGGTGTTAGTAGATTGGCTTTTCTGTGTATGGATAAGTGAACCCAAGTTTGGTTCAATAAAGATAACACTAAATAATCCCTAAGTTTACTTGTTTTTTTCCCAAGGTGTGTTCTTAAAGTACAATGATAGCATCATGTCATTTACAAAGAGACAAGTAATTCTTTCTCTTTTTTCGCTAAGGACTTAGGATATACAGTATATCTAATTTATCTAAAAATTTTATGATATGATCTTGGTGGTTTTACACTGAATATTCTGGCAAAACATTAAAATCTGGATAACCATATACCTCCAAGCACAGATAGTTCCTCTCTATAAGGTTAGGGCTGAGATGGACTGTCAGATATTCAGTGGCTTTTCTGAACTGTTTTCTCAATTAGATGAAACAATACAGTGTTCAAATTCATAAGCAGGAGTTTCTTACTCATATTTCTACTTTTATCATCAAAATCATATCACACTTAACGGGTTTTGGTTGTATACAAATGTTATTTTGGGTGTCATGAGCTATTGTTAAATATATAATTTACAGTCACACAAAAATATTGCTCAGTTTCCAAAATCAGACACAGTTAGGTGCATAGTTCTTGCAATCATTTATTAGGAAAGTGATTAACAGACTTTGGAAAAGTCATATGATGACTCTGGATCTTTATCTATAATTTGTTATAAGAATAGTGAGTTTGTGCTTATTAAGTCCCTTCAATCATGTCTGACTCTTTGCAATAAACAGTAGCCTGACAGACTCCTCTGTTCATGGGTTTCTCCAGACAAGAATACTGGAGTGAGTTCCATGCCTTGCTATAGGGGATCTTCCAAACTCATGGATCAAATTCACATCTTTATGTCTCCTGCATTGGCAGGTGGGTTCTTTATCACTAGCGCCAGCTGGAAAGCCCTATAAGAATAGTATTAAATTCATAAAGGTGTAGAGGAGATAATAAACTTGTTCAGCATCTGGAAAACAGCATGCCTTCAATCAAAGATGACAGTTATTATTATTGCTATTATGTGGAACAGAAACAAAAATTAAGTGAAAAATGATTCATATATTAGTTAATCTTTAGGACTAATCCAAAGTTGGAGGTAAAGATTCTGACTCTATTACTGGAACAGCCTCTTTACTTCAACTGCCTATACAGCAGTCAGAATTCTGTACAAACCAGGTCTATGTCTAAAACATAAGCTGCTTTAACTCACCTATGTGCAACTGAACTGGAGTTTTAATGTTCTAATAGGACATTAAAGATAACATAATCCCATCTCTTCCCTTTCAATTCTATTATCCCAAGGAAGTAAATTCCCTTTCTGAGTCTCTGGTATTTCATAGAAAATAGGGTTGGAGAAGGCAATGGCACCCCACTCCAGTACTCTTGCCTGGAAAATCCCATGGACGGAGGAGCCTGGTAGGCTGCAGTCCATGGGGTTGCTAAGTCAGACATGACTGAGCAACTTCGCTTTCACTTTTCACTGTGATGCATTGGAGAAGGAAATGGCAACCCACTCTGGTGTTCTTGCCTGGAGAATCCCATGGGTGGAGGAGCCTGGTGGGCTGCCGTCTATGGGGTTGCACAGAGTCGAATACGACTGAAGCGACTTAGCAGCAGCAGCAGCAGCAGCAGCAGCAGGGTGTTAAGATAACTTGCAATAAGAGTGGAAAGAAATGAAATATAGAAAAAAGAGAAAAGGAAAGAAAAGGTTGGTTAAACTAAGAGCTGGTGTTCTGAAAAAGATAAAATTAATAAATATGTAGCTGGATTCATCAAGAAAAAAAGAGGACCTAGTAAATAAAATAAAAAAATTAAAAAACAATTTACAAATGATATCACTGAAATATAATCATAGGGGAATATTATGAACAGTTATATGCCAGTAAATTGGACAACCTAGAAGAAATATATAAATTCCAAAGACTTTTAAGACTAAATCAGAAACAAAGAGAAAGTCTGAACAGACCAATTACTAGTAATGAAATTAAATCTGTAATCAAAGAAATTCTAAACAAACAAAAAATATGGCTTCATTCTACCAAACACTTAAAGATGAGTTAAAACCTATCTTTCTCAAATTATTCCAAAAAACGAAAGAGGAAGAAACTCTTCCAAACATATACACAGAGACTGGTATTACCCTATAATTCAAACCATGAAAATATACTACAAAAAATAAAATTACAGACAATGTCCCTAATATACATAGATGAAAAATCTTCAACAAAATGCTATTAAATAAAATTCAACCATATACTAAAAGGATGATACATCATGATCAATTAGAATTTATTCCAGGGATGCAAGAATGGATCAATATTCACAAATCAATCAATGAAATAACACCACATTAACATAACAAATAATACAAATCACATGTCTATCTCCATAGATGTAGAAAAGCATTTGACAAAATTCAAAAATCCATTCATAATAAAAACTCTCAATAAAGTTGGTACAAAGGAAACATATCCAAAAATAATCAAAATAATTAATGACAAACTCACAGGTAATATACTCAATGATGAAAAGATGGAAGCTTTTCATCTAAGATCAGGAAGAAGACAAAGATGTCCACTTTCACCACTTCTATTTAACAAAGTATTGGAAGCCCTAGCCACAGCAATCAGATAAGAAAAAGAAAAGCATTGAATGTGAAAAGGAAGTAAAAACAACTTACTATTTGCAGATGATATGGTACAATATATAGAAAACCCAAAAGATTCCACTGCAAAACACTTAGAACTAAGAAATGAATGGAGTAAAGTTGCAGTGGATAAAATCAGTATTCAGAAATCTATTGTATTTCTGTGCAGTAATAATGAAATAGCAGAAACAGAAATCAAGAAAACAACTTCATTTGCAGTCAATCAAAAAGAATAAAATATGTAGGAATACCTTCTTTTACTTCCCAGCTGACAATAGTGGTAAAGAGTTTGTCTGCCAATTCAGGAAACAAAAAGATATGGGCTCAATCGCTGCATTGGAAAGACCCTTTGGAGGAGGGCATGGCAACCCACTACATTAGTCTTGCCTGAAGAAACTCATCTACTATTATGGACAAGAATACCTTAGAAGACATGGAGTAGCTCTAATAGTCAACAAAGTGTCCAAAATACAGAAATTAAGGCACAATCTCAAAAATGACAGAATGATCTCAGTTTTCTTCCAAGGCAAACAATTCAACATCACAGTAATCCAAGTCTATGCCTCAACCACTAATGTTGAAGAAGCTGAAGGCAAATGATTCTATGAACATCTACAAGACCTTCCAGAGCTAACACCAAAAACAGATGTCCTTTTCATCATCGGGGACTGGAATGGAAAAGTAGGAAGTCAAGACATACTGGAGTAACAGGAAAGTTTGGTCTTGGAGTACAAAATGAAGCAGGGCAAAGGCTAACAGTTTTGCCAAGAGAACGCACTGGTATAGCGAACATCCTTTTCCAACAACACAAGAGCCAACTCTACACATTAACATCACCAGATGGCCAATAAGGAAATCAGATTAACTATATTCTTTGCAGCCAAAGATGGAGAGCTCTGTGCTCAGATCATGATCTCCTTATTGCAAATTTCAGACTTAAATTGATAAAGTAGGGAAAATCACTAGGCCTTTCAGATATAGCCTAAATCAAATCCTTTATGATTACACAGTGGAAGTGACAAATAGATTCAAGGTATTAGATTTGACAGACAGAGTGCTTGAAGAACTATGAACAGAGGTTTGTAACATTGTACAGGAGGTGGTGATCAAAACCATCCTAAAGAAAAAGAAATGTAACAAGGGAAAATAGTTGTCTGAGGAAGCCCTACAAATAGCTGAGAAAAGCAGAGAGGTGAAAGGTGAAGGAGAAAGGGAAAGATATAGTCAACTGAATACATATACTCGAGTTTCAAAGAATAGCAAGGAGAGATAATAAAGCCCTCGTAAGTCAACAATGCACAGAAAGACTAGAGATCTCTTCAAGAAAATTAGAGATACCAATGGAACATTTCATGCAAAGATGGGCACAATAAAGGACAGAAATAGCAGAACCTAACAGAAACATAAGAGATTAAGAAGAGGTGGAAATAAAGTGCAGCAGAAGAACTGTACAAACTAAGTCTTTATGACCCAGATAACCATGATAGCACGGTCACTCACCTAGAGCCAGACATCCTGGAGTGTGAAGTCAAGTGGGCCTTAGGAAGCATCACTACAAACAAAGCTAGTGGAGGTGATGGAATTCCAGCTGAGTTATTTCATATCCTAAAAGATGATGCTGTGAAAGTGCTGTACTCAATATGACAGCGAATTTGGAAAATTCAGCAGTGGACACAGGACTGGGAAAGGTTAGTTTTCATTCCAGTCTCAAAGAAGGGCAATGTCAAAGAATGTTCAAACTACAGTACATTTCACACATTATCAAGGTAATGCTCAAAATCCTTTATGCTAGGCTTCAAGAGTACATGAATCAAGAGCTTCCAGATATACAAGGTAGACTTAGAAAAGACAGAGGAATCAGAGATCAAATTGCCAACATCTGGCAGATTATAGAAAAAGCAAGAGAACTGCAGGAAAAACATCTACTTCTGCTTTATTGACTACTCTAAAGATTTCGACTGTGTGGATCACAACAAACTGTGGAAAATTCTTAAAGAGATGGGAATACCAGACCACTTTACCTGTCTCCTGTGAAACCTGTATGTTAGAACCTTACATGGAACAACTGACTGGTTCAAAATTTGGAAAGGGGTAGGGCAAGACTGTATATTGTCATGCTCCTTATACAACTTATATGCAGAGTCCATGATGTGAAATGCCAGGCTGGGTGAATTAGAAGCAGTAATCAAGATTGCCAGGAGAAATAGCAATGATTTCAGATAAGCAGATGAGACCACTCTAACTGCAGAAAGTGAATAAGAACTAAAGTGCTTCTTGATGAAGGTGAAAGAGGAGAGTAAAAAAAAAAACTGGCTTAAAGCTCAACATTCAAAAAACGAAGATCATAGCATACAGTTCATGGCAAATGGAAGGTGAACAATTAGAAGCAGTGACACATTTTATTTTCTTGGGCTCCAAAATCACTGCAGATGGTGACTGTAGCCATGAAATTAAAAGACAATTGCTCCTTGAAAGGAAAGCTAGACAAACCTAGACAGTGTATTAAAAAGCAGAGGTACCTCTTTGATGACAAAGGTCCATATACAAAACTATAGTTTTTCTGGTAGTCATGTATGGATTTGAGATTTGGACCATAAAGAAGGCTGAGCACTGAAGAATTGATGCTTTTGAACTGTGGTGCTGGAGAAGACTATTGAGAATCCCTTGGACTGCAAGGAGATCAAAGGATTCAATCCTAAAAGATACCAGTCCTGAATATTCATCGGAAGGACTGATGCTGAAACTGAAGCTCCAATATTTTGGCCACCTGATGTGAAGAGCCAACTCTTGGAAAAGACGCTGATGCTGGGAAAGTTTGAGGGCAGGAGGAGAAGCGGGTGACAGAGGATGAGATGGTTATATAGCATAACTGACTCAATGGACATGAATTTGAGCAGACTCCGGGATATAGTGAAGGACACGGAGGCCTGGCATGCTTCAGTCCATGTTGTTGCAAAGAGTTAGACATGACTTAGTGACTGAACAACAACAGCAACAAAAATATATTTTCTACCCATAGCAATCTACAGATTCAATGGGATTCCTTTCAAAGTACCCAAGAAATTTTCTTATGACTCTAATAACAGTTTTAATGTTTGTATGAAATCATAAAAGATCCCAAATAGCCAAATCAATCTTGCGAAAGAAGAACAAAGTTGGCAGTAGCACACTTCCATGCTTCAAATAATATTACAAAGCTATAGTAGTCAAAACAGTATGGTACTGGCAGGAAAACAGACACATAGACCAATAGAGTAGAATAGAGAACATGGAAATAAACTCACACATGTATGAGTGAATTAATCTATGACAACAGAGACAAGAATACACAATAGAGAACAGACAGTCCCTTTGATAAGTGGTGTTGGGAAAACTGGACAGCTATACATGAAGGAATGAAACTAGAACATTTTCTCATACTACATACAAAAATAAACTGAAAATGGATTAAAGATGTAAATTTAAGACCTGAAAATATACAATTCTGAGAAGAAAAGAAAACACAGGCAGTATGCTCTTAGCAATATTTTTTGGGTCTATCTCCTGTAGCAAAGGTAACAAATGCAAAAGTAAGTAAAAAAGAACCCTCCTACACTGTTGGTGGGAATGCAAACTAGGTCAGCCACTATGGAGAACAGTGTGGAGATTCCTTAAAAAACTGCAAATAGAACTGCCTTATGACCCAGCAATCCCACTGCTGGGCATACACACCGAGGAAACCAGAATTGAAAGAGACACAAGTACCCCAATGTTCATTGCAGCACTGTTTATAACAGCCAGGACATGGAAACAACCTAGATGTCTATCAGCAGATGAATGGATAAGAAAGCTGTGGTACATATACACAATGGAGTATTACTCAGCCATTAAAAAGAATACATTTGAATCAGTTCTAAGGAGATGGATGGAACTGGAGCCGATTATACAGAGTGAAGTAAGCCAGAAAGAAAAACACCAATACAGTATACTAATGCATATATATGGAATTTAGAAAGATGGTGATGATGACCCTGTATGTGAGACAACAAAAGAGACTCAGATGTGTAGAGTGGACTTTTGGACTCTGGGGGAGAGGGAGAGGGTGGGATGAGATGGGAGAATGGCATTGAAACATGTATACTATCATGTAAGAAACGAATCACCAGCCTATGTCCGATGCAGGATGCAGGATGCTTGCGGCTGGTGCCCGGGGATGACCCAGAAAGATGTTATGGGGTGGGAAGTGGGAGGGGGTTCATGTTTGGGAACGCATGTACACCCGTGGTGGATTCATGTCAATGTATGGCAAAACCACTACAGTATTGTAAAGTAAAATAAAGTTAAAATAAAAATTAAGAAAAAAAAAAGACCTAGTCAAACTAAAAAGCTTTTGCAAAACAAAGGAACCATCAACAAAACAAAAAGGCAGTCTATTGGAATGGAAGAAAATATTTGCAAATGGTATGTCCAGTAAGGAATTAACCTCTAAAACATAGAAAGAACTTGCACAACTCAATATCAAAAAACAAGCAACCCAGTCAAAAAATGAGCACAAGACTCAAGAATGCATTTTCTAAGGAAGACATACCAATGGCCATCAGACTCATGAAAAAATGCCCAACATCACTAATCATCAGGGAAATGCAAAACAAAACCACAATTACCTGTCACCTCACACCTGTCAGAACGGCAGTTATCAAAACACACAAGAACTAAGAAGCGTGTGTACTGTTGGTGGGAATGTAAATTGGTACAGCCACTATGGAGGGTGCATAAAAATAAAAAATTAAAAAAAATAGAACTGATGATACCATATGACCCAGAAATGTCACTTTTGAGTATCTATCTGAAGAAAATTCATAAAAATACATGCATGTCAATGTTCATAGTAGCCTTGTTTACAATAGCCAAGATATGAATCAACTTGTGTCCAAGATTGTACGGTTTTATTGATTCTGATCAATTTCAGCATGCTTAAAAAGGTCAGGCTTAGAGCAATATTTTAAGACTGGAGAGGAAGTTAGATGCCAGGAGACCATAAAAATGATAGTCACAGAAACTGTTGTCTGCTTAGGTCTCAGAAGGTCATTTGTTGTTTGCTTGTTTTTTGTTGCTAGTGGTAAAAAATAGACTCTCAAGGATTCCAGCTCCTTGAAAGGTTTTTCCTTTCTTAGTAACCCAGCTGTCCTCCGCGTCCTGTCCCCCACCCACCGTCCCCATCTTCTTTAGCCCCTGGTGAGGACTGCATTCCTCCACTCAGAGGCCGGAATGGGACACGCGCGCAGCCGGGACACCTCTGCAGTCCCGCCCGGCCCACCTCTCGCCACGCTCTGGCTGTGCCGCGGGCCCCGCAGCGCCCAGACCGCACCGGCGCGGACACCACGGCGCAGGCTCCTCGGCCGGAGCAGGCGCGTCAGCCCATCGCGGGAACGCGGGGACGGGGACGCGGGGACGGGGACGCGGCCGCTCCCCCCGCCGCCCCGCTCCCGCACCGGCGCGTCCGGCGGAGCGCGCGTCCTCCCGGGGCTGCGGGAGGGGCGCCTCAGGTAAGTGGGCTCCGGGAGAAGGGGCGGCGCGGGGGTCCAGGGATGCGCACCTCTGCGGCAAGGCCTGGCGGGGGCACCGGGCACTGCGGCGGGGGCACCGGGCACTGCAGCGGCGGCGCGAGGAGGAGGAAGAAAAGGAGGAGGCGAGAGCATCCCTGGTGGTGGAGGCGAGCGCATCCCCGCGGGTCAGCGGTGTGGGTGTGCTCGGCTGGAGGGATGCTGGCAGCGGAGGATCAGAGGCGCAGTTGGCGTCCTTTGGTCTGCAGGGGTCCCTCAGTCCCTGTAGCCAGCCCCTTCGGAAGGTGGGAGGTGGATAGAGAGAGACAGGGTGGAATTTCTCTACCCTCAGACCTCCAGGCCTCTGGGCTCCTGGGCTCCTGGGGCTGAGTGGGCAAAGATGTGGGCACAGTACCTGCGGCCTTGGGCAAAGGTGTCTGCACCAGATGTCCCCCTAGGCTTGGCCGTGGTGGGAGAGGTAGGAAGTCTAGTGTTGCGAGTTGACTGAGGGCAGCTGTGGGCCTGATAAGTCCCCTCTGTCGTGTCTTCAGGAGAAAGACCAGGGAGTAAGCCCTCACTGCTTGCTTAGGGACTGTGAAGAATAAATGTGGGAAAATAAGAGTTCCTAGGAAGAAGATAGGTGGAAAACATGCCACAGGAGAAGCACAATTATGAGGAGTTGGTAATCAAGTTAATGTTGGGGAACAGGCCGGTCTCTTACTCGGCAGCAAACAAGGAAGGAGAAACAATTTATGGTTTGGGAATGAAGGATGCAGAAGAGATTTAAATATTCCAGTGTTTAGAAGATGCTTAAAGTTTTTATTGTTGTTGCATCAGATAGGCAAGAATGTAATTCTCTTGGAGCATGAAAAATGTTATTAAAATATGGCTAAGAAGATTATTTGGAAGAATCTGACTATGGTTGCTAATTTATTTCTTGCGGTGTTGCCTAGAATTTCTAGAGTCAGAAATCATCTATTGAATGATAAATGTTAGTACCGTCTGAGTAGAAAAGGAGAACGCTAACTTAAA
>SJYQ01001418.1:442894-469268 GCA_006410935.1 Redunca redunca | reverse complement strand
CTGCCTACTTCAGAGTTCTTTGTATTTGAGCTCTGTTTGTATTAATACTTAATCAAATGGAATCAAACAGGTGACTGAGTATATAGAAAAATCTTAAGTTAATCATAAATTAATTCAGTGACTCCCTGGGGCCGTATTTAGAGATCTACCTGGAACATGTGCTATCTAAATTCCCTCTGTATTTCTGTTTAATCTTGATGGAAAGAACACTGTAATTGGAGAGAAACAGCACTGCTGTATCTCAGAACTGTTGCTGATAGGCTTTAGAATTTTCAGTAAGTCATTTAATTTATCTTGGTCTCAATTTTCTCTTTGCATGGTGAAAAATTTTATCTCAGTAGTCTCCGCATTTCATTTATTTATTCCAGTTCTATCTATTATGAGACAATCCTGTTTTATTTATGATTGTTTTGGTACCTTAATATTCAGGGCTATTTTTTTTTTGTCGCGATCTTTTTGTTTTCTGATTTAGAACCAATCAAGCCTAAAAAATGGAAAGAGAATATACTAAATTCTATTTCTTAAGCAAGTTAACTACTAAGGGATATGATTGCAGATTTGACTTAGCAAAATATAGGTATGTAACTGTCCTCCCAGATCAAAGAATGGCATGTGTCCAAGGTGAATAGTCACTGTTCTTAGCTCTATAATTCTTAAAAAATTTTTTTAATTTTACTTTACAATACTGTATTGGTTTTGCATACATCAACATGAATCCACTACGGGTGTACACGTGTTCCCAATCCTGAATCCCCCTCCCACCTCCCTCCCCATACCATCTCTCTGGGTCAGCCCCAAGCATCCTGTATCCTGCATCGAACCTAGATTGGCGATTCGTTTCTTATATGATATTATACATGTTTCAATGCCATTCTCCCAAATCACCCCACCCTCTCCCTCTCCCACAGAGTCCCACAGAGTCCAAAAGACTGTTCTATACATCTGTGTCTCTTTTGCTGTCTCGCATACAGGGTTTCATTATCATCTGTCTAAATTCCATATATATGTGTTAGTATACTGTATTGGTGTTTTTCTTTCTGGCTTACTTCACTCTGTATAATGGCTCCAGTTTCATCCACCACATTAGAACTGATTCAAATGTATTCTTTTTAATAGCTGAGTAATACCAATTAGCTCTATAATTCTTTACAAGTTATAATTATCAAAATGTGGAATTTGACTTACAAACTTATGTCTTGTGTTTGCTTTTTTGTTTTCTTTTGGAGGTGAATACTTTCTGTAATGCAGTAAAGGATGCAGTAGCTTTGCATAAGTTTCCTTTATTCTCCTTATGCTACTACCTGAAAAAGGCACATCACTGCTGTGCTCCTGAGAACAGAGAACTCTTCATAAATGAGTTCCTCTGGCCCGGACATTTTTATGGAAATTTACATGTAGAATTCATAAAGCAAATTATTCAAATTTATGTACATATAAATAGCTCCTCTGAGAAATGATGTAAATAGGAAATTACATTTCTCAGAGCTCTGATTGGAATAATAGCAAAACACTGATTAAATCACTGATAGACTCTGTTAAAGAATGTGAAATATCTGACCTGTATTAGTCCTCCTGTGAGAAGACAGTGGTAGGAATTCATGACGATTCAGGATTCAGGGAGTTTAGGACTCTGAGCCTGAGAGTAACCAAACGGAATAGGCGCACCTTTAGTGAGTGGATTGGGAGCCTTCTGCGCATCACTGTTCAGCTCTGAGTTTCACTGTGAACCTTGCGGCTGCGACATCCCCAAGGTCTTATTGCAACATTCTTTGATATCTCCCAGAAGTTCCAAATCTATTTGATTAGAATGTATAGTATTTTTATTTCATTTTACAAATGTTGTTTGGAATCTCCATTGGCTTGTTTTGTATGTTGATCTCGCCTTTTCTGGGTCTTCACTGCGGGGCCTTCACATTTACTTGGCTCTTAGTGTCTCCATTGTTCTCTTTTCCTAACAGCGGTTTCAGCCCTTGATCAACAGCCCTTTCAGTCCTTGCCTACAGTGTGAACTTCAATTTTAAAGGAAAAAAAAAAAGAAATCACTGGACAGTTGCTCTCCGAACCCCTCCTTCTTCCCTCCAAAGCTGCCTATGGCATCATCCTTTCTCTTCTTCTTGCCTCCTGACCTAGAGGAAGAGTCTTGGATTCCACCCCCCATGCCTCTGAGACTTCCTCATCACTGCACTCGCCTGTACCATGTGTCGTCATCTTCTCTTCTTTGGCTCCTTTTTCCAAGGGCTTAAAAATATGCTGAAATTTCGCCTACCTGAAAAAGTGTGTAATTTTTTCTTTAACTTTTAATTTTTGTTTGGGCATAGCCAATTAACAACATCATGATATTTTCAGGTGAAAAGCAAAGGGACTTAATCATACATATACATGTGTCCGTTCTCCCCCTAAACTCCCCTCCCATCCAGGCTACCACATAATACTGAGCAGAGTTCCTTGTGCTATACAGTAGATCCTTATTCACTATCCATTTAAAATATTAAAAGTGGGTAGTTTTTATATTCCTGTTTCATCAACTTTGTTTCTTCCCTTATGTTCATTGTCACACTTCTGAAACTGACAGCCCACAGCAGCCTCTACTTTCTCAGCTCTGTTGTTCAGTTGCCCAGTCATATCCAACTCTTTGCGACCTCATGGACTGAAGCATGCCAGGCCTCTCTGGCCTCACCATCTCCCAAAGTTTGCCCAAGTTCATGTCCATTGCATCGGTGATGCCGCCCAGCCATCTAATGCTCTGATGCCCTCTTCTCCTTCTGCTCTCAATCTTTCCCAGCATTAGGGACTTTTCTAATCAGTCAGCTCTTTGCATTTGGTGATCAAAATACTGGAACTTCAGCTTTAGCATCAGTCCTTCCAATGAGTGTCCAGTTAACCCTTAAGATTAACTGGTTTGATCTCCTTGCTGTCCAAGGGACTCTCATGACTCTTCTCCAGCACCACTTTGGCACTCTGCCTTCTTTACGATTCAGCTCTCACAACCATATGACCGTATGTGACCGCTGGGAAGACTACAGCCTTGACTATATGGTTGGTTCAATGTTGGCAGAGTAAAGTCTCTGCTTTTCAACACACTGTCTAGGTTTGTCACAGCTTTCCTGCCAAAAAGCAATCGTCTTCTGATTTCATGGCTGTAGTCACCATCTGCAGTAATTTTAGAACCCAAGAAGAGGAAATCTGTCACTGCATCCACATTTTCTCCTATTTGCCATGATGTAATGGGGCCAGGTGCCATAATCTTAGCCTCTTTACTATTTAGTCTTAAGCTAGCTCTTTCACTCTCCTCCTTCATCTTCATCACAAGGCACTTTTGTTCCTCTTCACCTTCTGGCATTAAAGTGGTATCATCTGCATATCTTGATCTCTCCAGCATCTACTAGGTCATTACCATTTATGTCCTTTATTGTGCCCATCTTTGGGCAAAATGTTCCCTTGATATTTCCAATTTTCCTGAAGAGATCTCTAGTATTTCCCCTTCTGTTGTTTTCTTCTAATTTTATACACTGTTCATTGAAGAAGGCCTTCTTGTCTCTCCGTGCTGTTCTTTAGAAATCTGCATTTAGTTGGACATACCTTTCCCTTTCTCACTTGCTTTTCACTTTTCTTCTTTATTTAGCTATTTGTAAGGCCTCCTCAGATAACCACTTTGCCTTCTTGCTTTTCTTTTTCTTTGGGATGGCTTTGTTTACTACTTCCTGTACAGTATTACGGAGCTCCATCCATAGTTCTTCAGGCATACTTTCTCCAAGTTCTAATCCCTTAAATCTATTGATTACCTCCACTGCATATTTATAGGGGATTTGACTTAAGTCGTATCTGGCTGGCATAGTGATTTTCCCTGCTTTCTTTAGTTTAAGCCTGAATTTTGCTATGAGAAGCTGATGATCTGAGCCACAGTCAGCTCCAGGTCTTGTTTTTGCTGATTTTATACAGCTTTTCCATTTTTGGCTACAAAGAATGTAATCAATTTGATTTCGGTATTAACCATTTGGTGATGTCCACATGTAAAGTTGTCTCTTGTATTGTTAAAGAAAGTTATTTGCTATGACCAATGGCTTCTCTTGGCAGAATTCAGTTAGCCTTTGCCCTGATTCATTTTGTTCTCCAAGGCCAAACTTGTCTGTTACTCCAGGTATCTCTTGAGTTCCTACTTTTGCACTCCAATCCCCAATGATGAATAGAATATCTTATTATTTTTTTTTTAATTTGGTGTTAGTTCTAGGAGGTCTTCTAGGTCTTCATAGAACTAATGAATTTCAGCTTCTTTGGCATCAGTGATAGGGACATAGACTTGGCTTACTGTGATGTTGAATGGGTCGTCTTGGAAATGAACCGAGATCGTTCTGTCATTTTTGAGGTTGCACACAAGTACTGCATTTCATACTCTTTTGTTGATTATGAGGTCTACTGCCTTTCTTTTATGGGATTCTTGCCCACTATATATTCTGTATATATACTACTATATATATGCTATTTCCCTGGTGGCTCAGGGTAAAGCGTCTGCCTGGAATACAGGAGACCCCGGTTCGATCCCTGGGTTGGGAAGATCCTCTGGAGAAGGAAATGGCAACCCACTCCAGTACTCTTGCCTGGAGAATCCCATGGACAGAGGAGCCTCGCAGGCTATAGCCCACAGTGTTGCAAAGAGTCGGATATGACTGAGTGACTTCACTTCAATTCATACTATATACTATACTATATAGTTTACTATATAGAATATATACTACTGTATATTCTATATAGTAGATATAATGGTCATCTGAAATAAATTCGTTCAGTCCCATCCATTTTAGTTCATTGACTCCCAGGACTTTGATGTTTATTCTTACCGTCTCCTGTTTGACCACATCCAATTTACCTTGATTCAGTAACGCAACATTCCAGGTTCATATGCAATACTGTTCTTTGCAGCATCAGATTTTACCTTCATCACCAGAAGTCTTCACCTGAGCATCGTTTCCGCTTTGGCCCAGCCACTTCATTCTTCCTGGGGCTACTGATAGTTCTCCTCCATTCTTCCCCAGTAGCATGCGGGACACCTTCCAACCTGGGAAGTTGTCATATCTTTGTCCTTTCATACAGTTTATGAGGTTCTCATGGGAAGTATACTGGGGTGGTTTGCCACTCCCTCCTCCAGTGGACCACGTTTTGTCAGAACTCTCCACTATGACCCATCCGTCTTGGTTAGCCCTATGTGGCATGCCTCATAGCTTCATCAAATTACACAAGCCCCTTAGCCACAACAAAGCAGTGATCCATGAAGGGGGATCACTGAGATCATTCTCAGTTCTAATTCACTATTTTTCCCTTTTTTGACTTGAATTTCTTTGAATTACAAAGGCCAGACATTACTGTTATAACAAAGGAAGCAACACAACCTCATTAATTCTCCTATTCTCTTTTTTCCTTAATTTATTTATTTATTCATTATTTTCTTATTTGTTGCTATGTGTGAGCTTTCTCTAATTGCTTCCTGGTGGCTCAGAGGTTAAAACGTCTGCCTGCAATGTGGGAGACCTGGGTTTGATCCTTGGGTCAGGAAGATCCCCTGGAGAAGGAAATGGCAACCCACTCCAGTATTCTTGTCTGGAGAATCCCATGGACGGAGGAGCCTGGTGGGCTAACATCCAGGGGGTCGCAAAGAGTTGGACACGACTGAGCGACTTCACTTTCACTTTCACTTTCTCTAATTGCAGGGAGCAGGGGCTAATCTAGTTTCAGTGCTTAGGTTTCTTATTGGGGTGACTTGTTGCAGAACATGGGCTCTAGGGCGAGGGCTCAGTAGCTGTGTCACACTGGTTTCATTGCCTTGTGGCACGTAGAATCTTCCTGGACTAGGGATCGAACCCATGTCCCCTACATTGGCAGGTGGATTCTCAGCCACTGGGCCACCAGGGAAGTCCAGCCATTCTGTTTTTTGATGAAGATATTCATTTTGTCCCTTTAAAGAAAATATGCTAAATTTGTTTTGAGACCTTATAATATTTGACAAGTACTAATGTTTGTCTTCTGTGTCCTGAAATGACCATGTCCCCCACCAGTCCCAATTTGCCTTCCAGCATGTATCTGGTTAGATACCTTCCCTGGCTATTCCTTTATGTCTGTCAAGAAATAGTGGATTTTACCAGATATCCATATCTTCAGTGCTGCTAGAGGTTCATCCTTGGTCCTTTTATTTTCTTAGCACTTTCCCCCTAAGTTCTACCTGTGTCTGTGGGTTATGCACACATCCTTATCTCCAGGTGTAGTTACTCTTGTGAGTTCCAGTTAATTATTTGTAACTTCCTCTGGATCTCAGAGTTAATGTATCAAGCTGGCTCTGTTCTCAACCTTCCTTAGCTCTGCACCTAGCCTTTCATGAGAAAGGGCTTAAATGTCTTCCATTCTGTCCCAGACATTCACCTTGATCATCTCATCTTTATTAATCTGGATATTAATGTGGACAGATATTAATGTGGAATTAATTGAATTGATACAGAAGAGGAAGAATGGGATTGAAATTCAGAAAAATGGGGTTCTAGTTCACTCTGTCACTAACTTTCTTTGTGTCCTCAGATAAGTTGCTCTGGATCTTAATAGTCTTGATCTGTAAAATGAAAGAACTGACAAAAGAATTAATGAATTTTTCATAGTCACTGGAAGAGAAGTTTGCTCTGGATGTTTAATAGGTGGGAACAACGTTATCTTGAGTACAAAGGGACTATTCTGGGATGGATCACTTAATACATTTGTGACCTTTCTTTTGCCCCACCTGTGCTCAGTTCTCTTATCTGTAAAATAGAAATGATGAACTGATTTACAGTATTTATCTGACAATATAATTTGACATTGTGTATGAAATTATCTTTTGAACCCTAAACATTCTATAAAGTGGACTGCCTGTGTTTGTGATATTGAGTTTCTTTGAGAGAGCTCAAAGGGGTTTTGCATATTTTATAAGTTTCTAGCTGTTATTCTTCTATCATGACTTAAGCTAATTTTTAGAGACAGAAAACCTAATTTTACAGCTAAACAATACTTGTGTCACTTTATTGCACATATTCTCCTAAGATTCAGGATTTTAGGGCTGGGGTGAGTACAACATATGTCCCACCTATCTGAGCCAGGCCAGCACTGTGAGCTATGTGTGAGACTCAGAGCTGGGCAGATTCTCAGCTGAGTTTATACAACAGGCAGTGCCACCCTTCCTTTACACATGAGCAACTTGTGGCATGTGTTTCTTAAGGTCATAAGATTAGTCAGTGATATTCCAGTGATACTCTCTGGTGGGTATTGTGGCTCATTCTTTTGGTCATCGGGTACATGTCATAGTTTATCCTGTTTATCTAGGAGATAAGAATGCTGGGGTCCCAGGAGGTAAGATTTTTTTGCCAAGGGCATAGCCCTGGCCAGGAGCCAGAGGGAACATAGACTTCTGATTTCCAGTCCAGGTATTTTCATGAGCTTCCTTACCACCATGTTTGTGGTTTTTTTTAGTTGTTGCCCTCACCAGTAAGAACACTTTATCTTGATTTCACTTTGTATATTTTTTAGAAACATATATTAGGTTTATTGTAGGCTTTTCCTAAGACTTAAAACTCATTCAAGTACTTTGTAAATAACAAGGAATGCATTCTTTGTAAATAACAGAATGTGACAAAATTGTTTGTGTGTTATTGTTTTTAAACATTTTTGAAGTGTAATTTGCATATAGAAAAGTGCATTTATCTTAAGCACACAGCTTAAGTGTTCACATGTAACTATGTAACCAGCACCTGGATTTAGAAATAGAATATTGTCAAGTTAGAAGCCACTAATTGTCTGCCCATTTTTGAAATATGATAAATGGAATAATCCTGTAAATATATGTAAGATTGATCCATAATGTTAAATGTAGCAAGAGTTCAACCATTTTTCATTGCTGCATAATAGTTCATGATAGAAATCACTGTCCTTTATTTTTCTCTCCTTTTTGTAGACATTTGTGTTGTTTCCAAATAGATAGACACACATGCACACGCACACACACATCCTAATAAAGACTTTTATGGAGACTATATAAGAAACATTTAGAAATCATTAGGAAAAAGGCAGACAGCATAATTGAATACGCCCGAATGATGGCAGCCAAAAGGTCAGAGCCATATTTAAAAATGATCGATTTCATTACTCGTCAAAGAAATAGACTAAAATGACAGTGGGACACTATTCTATACTCAACAGAGTGGCTAAAGTGTAAGTGAAAGGAAATACTAGGTGTACATGAGAATGTGAACAGGTACAGTTTCATTCTCTGCTGGTGAAAGTCCACGTAGGCAGCACCTTTTGATAAGCCACTTGGCAGTGTCTCCTGAAACTGAAAATCCATACACCCTATGACTCAGGCATTCTGTTCCTATATGTATATATATACTAAGCAGAAACATGTAGACATGTTTACCAAAATACAGAACAAAATATTCATACAAGCACTGTTTGTAATTATCAGAAGTATAATTCATCTTTTTTAGCTTTGTCTATGCTTTTTTAATTCCAGAGGATTCAAAATTTTTCAGACTAAAATAATATTTAACATCACTCAGGCTAGGTGACCAGAACTTTAGCAGTACTAAAATATATTGAGTTGGTTAGAATAAGAATTGTATGAAAAAGGCAAAATTGACCTTTGAAGCTGTAATTGAAATATCCAAGATGAAGACAAACTCCTTTAAGTTATTCCTGGAATTATCATGCATCTTTTTGCTTAGCAAAATTAGATGTGTCTAGGCAGCTCTGAATTATCAATGAAATGGTAGTAGTCCTATAGTTAACTCTAAGTAAAAGGTACAATCATTAGTACTTTGAGTGCATTTATAATATTCTATTCTGGGATTTCACAAACCTTAAGCAAACTTCCAACTTAGAGTAAATAGAAAATTACTTCTCTATGACTCTTAACTGGCTTGCTGTTTCTAATTTTATTTTTTAAAAAGTGAATCATTTAACTCATTCAGTTACTCTTTTCTCTCTCTCTTTTTTTAAAAATAGGAGTTTCTTTTCTTTCTTTCTTTTTTTTTTAAGTAGGAGTTTAGTTGCTTTCCAATGCTGTGTCAGTTTCTACTGTACAGAAAAGTGGATCAACAATATGTATACCTGTGTTGTTGTTTAGTTGCTAAGTTGTATCTGACTCTTTTGCAACTTCATGGCTGTAGCTGGCCAGGCTCCTCTGCCCATGAGATTTAATAGGCAAGAATACTGGAGTGTGTTGCCATTTCCTTCTCCAAGGATTCTTCCAACCCAGGGATCAAACCCACATCTCCTGCTTGGCAGGTGGATTCTTTACCACTGAGCCACTTGGGAAGCCCAGCAATCCCATACATATGTATGCCTATATCCTCTCTTTTTTTGGATTTCCTTCCCATTTAGGTCACCGCAGAGTACTAAGTAGAGTTTCCTGTGCTATACAGTATGTTTTCACTCATAATCTATTTTATACCTAGTAGTGTATATATGTCAGTCCCAGTCTCCCAGTTCATTCTACCCTTTTGCCCTCACCTTTGGTATCCAAAGGTCCTCTATGTCTGTGTCTCTGTTTTTGCTTTGGACATAAGTTCATCAGTACCGTTTTTTCTATGTTTTACATATTGAGCTTCTTCACTGTGCACTTATTAACCTTACCATTTATTCTGTGCTAAGACACAGATTCAAGGCAAAATACTTTACATACATATAAATACCATACACAGCTATAAGAGTCAATATCTTCTGATGATAGGACATAGCGGCATTTCTTCTAAGCCTCTGTTATAGAAGCATGCAGGATCTGTAAAACCTGTTAAGTGGCTGTGCCGTGCAGTGGATTATGGGTGTGGTTCATCATTCCGTTTCCCTGGGTTCCAGAAGATTCGTTTACAGAACTTCAGATTGTTTTCTCTACACGTATTTGTCTGTCTGTCTTTGGAAGCCTATTTCTAAACAATATTTCACAAATAGCCTTTCAAAAGTGTGTAACATTTTACAGGAAAACCTACTTGAATGGAATATTAAAATAAGACTTCCTTGTGGATAGCAGAAAAACGTTTACAGTGACCTTGCAGGGGGAGGAATATCATTGATTACGACATGATTCTCTACTCTCTTTTACATGCTAGTCTAAGCGCTTCACATCAGAAATGAAACGTTTTTGAAATAGTTTTTATTAGCTCTTTATGTCAAAATGACCAATGGCTCATTCAATTATTAAGTATAATAGAGAATTTGTATTTAACTAAAAAAGCAAACTTATTAAAATTCTAATTGATAATGTTCATAATTCTGAAATCCTACCTCATGTGAAAATTCTTAAATTTCTACTTTAAAAAGCCTGCATAACTTATATCATATATTAATAATATCTGCCTATATTAATTCACAGTCACTTGTCACATTAGAAAGTCTTTTGTCCTCAGAGTGTGTCCTGCCAGAATCCAAAATAGACATGATAATTGATTGTTTGATGTTAAGGACCATATTAGTTAATTATATTTAATTATTAAGTAAATAGTACATTTACTTATGTAACTTATATAAGTAATCTATAATTGTATTTTCTTTTGGCAATAACCAGAGGAGGGGAGTTAAAAGTTAGCTCAGTGTGTCTGGAATTTGAAGTAGGATTTTTTTCTGCATCAGTTTTAGTGAGATTCCAAAGGCCAAGAACAAACATGCCTGCATCCTAGAGCTGGGAAACAGACCTCTGACGCAGTCATGGAACTCCAGCCCGCCATCTGCATCCATGGCCCAGCAGAGTTAGAATGGCGAAGACCAGTGGGAAAGCCTCTTTGGAGGAGACTGTGGAGGTGTTGTGGCAGTTCTCATGGTCCCCAGCAGATGGAGAGGATGCTTTTCCTTCTCCAGGTGACTCCAGAGGCAGAGTCACCTGTGTCCCCCGAGTAGGGGGCTCATGGCCACCTGGTCCCTGGACCCCATGGAAGTGAAGGCATGGCTGTGACTGTGGGTGGCAGACAGAGGAACAGACAGAGGAGGCTGCTGTGAGTGGAACTATGTTTACTGTTTGTCAGGAGAAAGAAAGTTTGAGTCCTTCCTGCAACTCAGATGTGGTCCCAGGAGAGAGAGGAAAACAGTGCAGCGTGAAATTAGGAGTAGAGGAGCTGTGCCTGGAGGCCCAGGAGGGTTCTGAAACCCAGGTGTGTGGGCTACAGGGTGCTGGGGTGCAGGGTTGGAATCTGAGTTGCCGGCTGGAGCAAAGACCACAGTCATCATACATGGGGAAAATAGGCAAAGCAAATTAATTGGGAATGAGGATATTTTTCATAAATTTCAATAACCGCCTTTTCATAAATGTAGCTGGATAGTGGGTATTTGAAACCATATCAAATGCAAACCTTAGCACTGAACAATATTCTTTTAGGACTGGGAACTTGGGGTTTGGGGATTCCTATCCAGTGACTATACAGTGGAAGTGAGAAATAGATTTAAGGGACTAGATTTGATAGACAGAGTGCCTGATGAACTATGGACAGAGGTTTGTGACATTGTACAGGAGACAGGGATCAAGACCATCCCCATGGAAAAGAAATGCAAAAAAGCAAAATGGCTGTCTGAGGAGGCCTTACAGCTGTGAAAAGAGGAGGCCTTATAGCTGTGAAAAGAAGACAAGTGAAAAGCTAAGGAGAAAAGAAAAGATATAAGCATCTGGATGCAGAGTTCCAAAGAATAGCAAGGAGAGATAAGAAAGCCTTCCTCAGCGATCAATGCAAAGAAATAGAGCAAAAGAACAGAATGGGAAAGACCAGAGACCTCTTCAAGAAAATTAGAGATACCAAGGGAACATTTCATGCAAAGATGGGCTCGATAAAGGACAGAAATGGTATGGACCTAACAGAAGCAGAAGATATTAAGAAGAGGTGGCAAGAATACACAGAAGAACTATACAAAAAAGATCTTCACGACCCAGATAATCACGATGGTGTGATCACTCACCTAGAGTCAGACATCCTGGAATGTGAAGTCAAGTGGGCCTTAGAAAGCATTACTATGAACAAAGCTAGTGGAGGTGATGGAATTCCGGTTGAGCTGTTTCAAATCCTGAAAGATGATGCTGTGAAAGTGCTGCACTCAATATGGCAGCAANGTGTCAGACTTTATTTGGGGGGGCTCCAAAATCACTGCAGATGGTGACTGCAGCCATGAAATTAAAAGATGCTTGCTCCTTGGAAGAAAAGTTATGACAAACCTAGATAGCATATTCAAAAGCAGAGCCATTACTTTGCCAACAAAGGTCCATCTAGTCAAGGCTATGGTTTTTCCAGTAGTCATGTATGGATGTGAGAGTTGGACTGTGAAGAAGGCTGAGTGCCGAAGAATCAATGCTTTTGAACTGTGGTGTTGGAGAAGACTCTTGAGAGTCCCTTGGACTGCAAGGAGATCCAACCAGTCCATTTTAAAGGAGATCAACCCTGGGATTTCATTGGAAGGAATGATGCTAAAGCTGAAACTCCAGTACTTTGGCCACCTCGTGCGAAGAGTTGACTCACTGGAAAAGACTCTGATGCTGGGAGGGATTGGGGGCAGGAGGAGAAGGGGACGACCCAGGATGAGATGGCTGGATGGCCGGGAGATGGTGTTGGACAGGGAGGCCTGGCGTGCTTCGATTCACGGGGCCGCAAAGAGTCGGACACGACTGAGCGACTGAACTGAACTAAGAAAGGTAGATTTATTTTATTAATTTTTGAAGTTGAAGTATTCAGGAAATATATTCAATGATGTTTTGTCCTGCTAATGTTCAGTTTTTATCTCTGCATGGGCCAGATTTTCCTTAGAAGGAAGCCATGGCTTTAAATTTGGTTTTCAAATATTAACTATGGAAATAGTTTTAATAATCAGCCATTTGATTTTGAAAAAAGCAAACTAATAATTTGACTGACTTTTTTCTCTATTAAATTGAGCAGTAATTCAGTTAAAATATATGTATTCATGAAGTGTGGCTTTCTTTTGGAGGAAGTTGTTACTGGAAATTTTTTTTAATTAAAAAAATTCATTGTGGCAAGGGCACTTAACATGAGATCTACCCTTTTCCACCAATTCTTGTGTCCAATACAGCATAGTTGACTATAGGTAGTTGTATAGGGGATTTCTAGAACTTATTCATCTTGCTTAACTGAAATTTTAAACTTGTTGATGAGTGACTCCAGTTTCCCCCCGCCCCTTACTCTAGCCAGCCCCCATTTTTTCCTTTGCTTATGTGAGTGTCTTTTATAGGTTTTTCATATAAGTGGAATCCTGAAATTTTCCTTCTTCTTTCCCTGGCTTATCTCACTTAGCATCACGTCCTCCAAGTCCATCTGTGTTGTTGCATATGGCAGGATTTCCTTTTCAGGGCTGAGCAATATTCCATTGTATGCATAAACTGCCTTCTTAAAAAATGCACTCATCTGTCAATAGACTTTGGGTTGTTTCCACATGCTGTTCATAGTGCAGAGTGCAGCAGGACTCCAGGGGTTGCAGATATGGGGAGGAGCTAGGGTTTTAGGGCCCAACACTGTGCACTAACGGGGCAGGAAGGGTGTTACCAGTGCCCTTAGTTCCAGTCCCAGCTTGGTTCTCTGTGGTCCACAGGGAATGGAGTCTGCCAGCCCCTTCATGGTCCTGAGACTGGAGAGCTACAAGCCTGTCCCTGGGGTGGTACCTGGGTGAGCCGGGATGCTGGTCCCACTCTTTCCCTGTTCTCACTGGTCTATGTCTGGATGCTGGTGCTCTTGGGGAGATGATATCTCCCCTTTTCCTACTGGTGCCATTGGGGCTGGTTAGGTGGAGAAGCCTCTCAGCAAATTTCTGGATTTCTCGCAAAGGGAATGGATCTCTGAGATGCTCTTGAGTCAGTGTGTCCACAGGGGAAGGAGAGTACAGAAGTTCTTGTTCTGTTTTCTGAAGTCTGTCCAGTCAAGCTCTTCAGTTCTTATCCCTCCCTGCATCTGACCAATCCACCCACTCCAGTGTGGCTTCTATTTCTCCCTCATCTGGAAACACCTCTCCGTTTTGCTGAATCCTTGGAAAGGTCTTTGGTTCTCATCTTATTGACCTCTCAGCAGCCTTGGTCCTGTGAACCAACCCCTCCATCAAATTTTTTTTTTCCCCTGGATTTCTGTTGATACCCACCTATGGGTTTCCTCTGTCGACTTAAAAAATTCACAATCTTAATGTTGAAGATTATGTTTTATTTGGTGGACAAAACTGAGGATGTAAACCTGGGATGCAGCATCTCACATAGCTCTGAGGGATGGTTCCAAAGAGGCAAAGGGGAACCAGGTTATATAAGAGTTTCTGCAACAAAGATCAGGCATTCAAAACTTGAAAAATTACTGTTGATTAAGGAAAACCAGATATCTCAAGGAATTTAGTGCTTTCTATGTATGGGAGAATACAAGAGACTGGGCTCACTGAAGTCATGTCTTTGATGTGCATCTCAGCTCTTTGGGGCCAGCATCCTGTAATTCTCATCCTAAATCCCCTCGGGGTGCATAGCTGGGGCAGTTGCAGAAGCTGATGGCTTGATGGTTGCAGCATCCTTTGCTTACTAATGGGGCAGGTGACATTCGTAGATCACACCTCCTTCTTGGGCAGCTCATTCTTTGTTTTAATTGTTGGCTCGTGTTCCTCTATCTGCTTCTTAAATGTTGGGGTTCCTCATGTTACAATCCATGTCTGCTTGTCATGGAGCTTTGTTTTCTAACAAGTGATTTGTCTAACCATTCAGATCATCTGAGAAGCCTTTAAAATCCTGATCCCATGTTGACTCAACCTGAAGGTGGGGTATGGGGCTCAGCACCTGCAGTTTGCTGAGCTCCTCAGGTGGGTTCAGTGCAACCATGCTTAGAATCACTGGACAAGTTCATTTTATTTCAGAATCATCCACATGTGTGTTTGACTTTATATGCATAACTGGCACGTGTCATGTTGTGAATGCCAAGAGCTTTCTTAAATGAAACCTTTTTAAGTAACTAAAGTAGAAGAGACATGTAGCATCTTGGTAGTTGCATTACTGGTGAAGCTTTGGTTGTTCTTTAAGGAATCTTACTTAGTTTATACCATCAGTTGAATTTTCTCAGAAACAGCCTCTGAGATGAAGATTTCCCTGTAGAAAGAGATTGTTTCTAGAAAAAGACCTCTTGGATCTGAGAGAGGTGGATTCAAACACAGGAACGATGCAGATGAAACTGAGGCTTTAGTTGGTGCCCGGGAGCTCTGAGACTGGGATGGACTTTTTCAGAATGGCGCTAAAGTTAGTAGAAAGGGACTTGGTGCCTTGGTGTCCCGCCCCCGTCAGAGTCTTCAGAGTCGGGTTGCCTCCAGGGCAAGACACGTCCTGTCAGCTGAAGGCTGTTCCCGGAGTTTTGCAGCTCAGAGCTCTGAGCTCTTGGCAGCCTCAGTTCTGCTGGGTGATCTGAGGGGCACAAGGTCACAGCCTTCATCACAGGGCGATTTGGATTGTAACCTGAAGGATCTTATCAGTCACCTCATTTAAACCTTCATTTAAAGTACATGGAGTACACGAAGGCTCAGAGAGCATAAGTGATTCACCAGTCACATCAGACTCTCACAGCCTGTCTGACAGTAGAACACATATCCACCCTTAAGGGTTTCTTCAGTGATCTTCGCACTTAACTTTATTATGTGGCTGTGGGGCTTCTCTTGTTACCACTTATATTAAGCCAGACAGGAAATATTTTATATTAATGCTGTGTGTGGGAAAAACTGAGTGAAGATAAGTCCTGTTCCAGTTGTAATTAGTCTCAGAGTCAGAGGTATTTCTATGGATACCGATCTGCTGGGCTAGGTGGAATACAATTTCTGCATAGTATGGAAAATAATTGCATGGGAAACATTTTCTTTGGATTGAGGTTTAATTCGTTGTGTCACGAGGCTTCTATCCAAAGGACCGTAGTCTTTGATGAGTTTTGGAAATTGTCAGTATCCAGTATACAGCACCTCTCAAAGAGGTGTTTCTACTTTGTGAAATACACTTTTCAAAGAGCCATGGGTAAGTAATTGCATAATTTAAGATATGAAAGATTTTAAAATGTTTCCATGAAATTCATCAGTTCCTTAAGCCCATCTGGGGTGATAAATAAAACAATTGTTGAGGAATACTGTTGGTAATTTCTTAACCAATTATAACACAACACACTTTACCACCCACATACACATATACCCATAAACACATTCTTTTCAAATAATATAAACTAATTAAACTGACCTAATGATGGTAGAGGGTATCACTCCCTGTATGCATAAACCTTCAATTCATAATTTAATCTGGGAAAGCCAAATGGAAAATAAATACAAATGATTTCAAGAGAAATGATAATAAATTACAATATAGTTAGGCAAATAATAAGCAAATTAAAATACTCTATAATAACCCCAAGATTATCTAGATTCTTAAGACTCTTAAATAACTACTGACCAAATTTATTACCTGGATATAGAAAGTGTTTATCTATCTTTGTATGTCTATCTGATTATCCAACTTAAAATTATTCCATGTGGATGAAAAATGGAACCTTCTGGTGAGGTGATATGTACGGACTTGTAGCAGGGGTTTATCATAAGCCCCAGCCTTCACATGTGATCATAGTGTCAGTTTTACACGATTTTATACAGAGTTTACAGAGTTATGAAGTAAGAAAGATTTTAGAATAAGAAAGTGTAATTGCCTCTCTTGAATCTTTTAGCTTCTTTCCTGTTCTTTTTATTTAACTTCGCTTTTCTAGAGCTTCTTTAGATTCATAGCAAAATTGAGAGGATGGTACGAGATTTCCCCGGTACCCTGCTCAGCCTCCCACATCATCAACATCCTCCACCAGACAGTACCTTTGTTACAGTCGATGACCCTGCATCATAATCACTCAAAGTCCATGGTTTACATGAGGATTCACTCTTGGTGTTGTCCAAGTTCTGTGGATTTTGACAAACATATAATGACGTTATTCATCCATTACAATATCCATTATCATGATGTCATATGGAGTGTTTTCACTGCCCTAAAAATCCTCTGTGCATCACCTGGTCTTCCTTCCTCCAAACGTCCAACCTCTAGGCAGCCACTGGTCTTTCTGCTGTCTCTCATAGTTTTGCCTTTTCCAGAATGTTATATAGTTGCAAATGTACAGCCTTTTCATGCTGGCTTCTTGGAAATATGCATTCCAGTTGCTTCTTGTACCTTCATGGCTTGACAGTTTATTTTGTTTTAGCGCTGTTCTGCTGTCTGGCCATTTGTCGGTTTGTTTATCCATTCACCTACTGAAGGATGTCTTGGTGGCTTCCAGTTTGGGCAGTGATGAATAAAGCTGCTGCTGTAAACCTTGTGTGCAGGTTTCTGTGTAAACGTGTTTTCATCACCTTTGGGTATACACCAAGGAGTGCTATTACTGGATCATACTATATGAATAGGTTTCATTTTGTAAAAATCCACCAAACTGCCTTGCAAAGTGGCTCTACCTGTTTGCTTCCTCACCAGCAATGAATATGCGTTCCTGTTGCTCCATATCCTTGCCAGCATTTGGTATGGTCAGGGCTCTGGATTTTGGCCATTCAAATAGGTGTGCTGTGGTACCTCATTATTGTTTTAATTTGTATTTCCTTGGTGATACAGGATGTGGGGCATCTTTTCACATGCTATTTGTCATCTTGCTCACCTTTGCAGAGGTGTTTATTATTATTATTTACCCCCTCTTCTTTTTTTCTCAAATATACTTTGAAAAAGTTATAACAGCTTTAGACTTGACATTTTAAAATGTCAATTCTAGAATAGACAATTTATATAAAAACTGTCAAAATGATATAGAGTTCCCAATACTCTGTGCCTAGTTTTCTCTATTATTAACATGTTATATTAGTTTAGCACATTTTTTTACAATTCAAGAATGAATATTGGTATATCGTCATTAACTAAAATTTATGCTTTATTTATATTTCTTAGTGTTTATTTAATGTCTTTTCTCTGTTCCAGGATCTCATTCAGGTTATAAATTGCATCTAGTCCTCATGTCCCCTCAGGCTCATTTTGGCTGTGACAGTTTCTCAGACTTTGTTTTTCATGACCATGGCAGCTTTGAGGAATAGTGGTCAGGTAGTTGCAGAACATCCCTCCATGGGGACTTATCCAATGTTTTTGTCATGGTTATATTGAGGTTATGTGTTCTGCAGAGGAAGAACACATGTTTAGAAATAACATTCTCATCATACTATATTGAAGGTACACAAAATCAGCATGATTTGTCATGGGGTTAACAGGTTAAGTTTAATCACCGGGGTAAGGTTGTATTTGTCAGGCTTCACCAGTGTAGGAGTTGCTGTTTTTCTCCCTTTCCATCCCGTGGTCTTTGGAAGGATGTCTCTATGCACAGCTCACACCAAGGAGGGATGTGATGCTGCACCAGTTTGAGCACAGAGATCTATGCCAGTTACTTGGAATTTTGTATGGGAAATTTATCTTTTCTCTACTGTTTATTTATTTATTGAATCAGTCATTTTATTTACATCTTTATGGACTTATGGGTTTTTATTTTGTACTTTGGATTATAACCCAACTTGATTTTATTTTGTTGCTGAAATCATCCTAGATTTGGCCATAGGAAGCTCTTTCAGTTTGTTCCTGTGTCTTTTTGACAAAGTCCCATCAGAGTCTCATTTAAAGAAAAAATCTTCCTTTGTCTCACTTTATGTGAGGATAACAGCACTAGTTTCCATGAAGAAGGGCTTCTTTTCTTTCTCTCCCTCTTTTTTTTTTTTTAGCCATGCTCTGTGGCATCCCAGATCTTAGTTCCTTGACCAGGGACCAAACTTGTGTCCCCTGCAGTGGAAGCTCAGAGTCCTAATCACTGCGTTGCCAGGCAGGTCCTGAAGGAGGGTTTTTTAATCTGTGGGGCACAGTCTGGGAAATCTCAGCATTGCAAACTTTGTGGGCACTTTTTAAGGAAATAACATAACTTTTATCAGATTCTCAGCATGTCTGTGGTGCTAAAAAAGAATAAAACAACCACTGCCTTGTAAAGAAGAAAAATAAAACCTACACATTGTGCAAACTTCACTCTTTCCTTGCTGTCCTGTGCTTGTAGAAAACTCAGCAGCTCCCATCTTGAGATGACCCAAGCTGGAGAGATCCATGCCACACTCAGGTCTGAGAAGATGTGTGATATTGTTGCTGCATTGTACCTCACCGGAAAAACAAAATGATCCTTTGTCTCAGGTTCCTGGTTTAAGGGAGGACATACAGCCAATATGTCTGTGCACCCCAGTTTTGAAATGCTGCTGTGCAGTGTGGCCACTAAAGGGTCACGGAAAATAAGAACATTCTTCAGTTAACAGAAAACTGAGCTTCCCCCTTTGGAAAGACATTTCTGGATTTTTCCTTTAGTTCTGGAAAACATTACATCATCCAGCTATACAGCCTGGTCCATTCCATGCATATCTTTATATATTAGTCATGACATCAGTTCAAGTTTAAGCAAGTGAACAAAAGAGGACAGACTGTAAAAAGGCTTTTGGTCCAAGACATTATTTTCTCTAGTCATCTGATCACTTTGCCGGAATAGACTCAATTATTGTCTTAAATTAATATCATATTTCCATGAAATCAATCTTGTTGTATAATAATATCAGAACTGTTGACAGATTGGTTGAAAGAAAATAAAGTGGCTTATATATATATACTTAATGGGTAAATATGACTTTAATGTTGTTTTAGGATTGATGAAGCTGAAAAAAAAAAGATTTCTGTTTTTATAGATAGGGAAAATGCCCTGGATTCATGTATGTGAAAATAAACTACATGAAATTTCACTTAAATTTTAAAATATCTTTGAATTTCTAATTAAAAGAAAGGTGAAGTGTTAATTAAAGATTCGTATCCAGTTGCTTGCAGCAAAGACATGAAAATATGTACTGACACAAATAAGAATAAAGAAAAAGATCTATAACGTATTTGATATACTCTTGTTTTCATTTCAAGAGATTTTTTTTTTTTGTGAACCAAAACTGTGCTTTTGTGCTTACTAGCAAGTAAGGTATTTCAAAGTTTGACTGTGGAGAGAAGTCCAAGCATCTGAAGATGACTATAGAAAAGAGAGACCCTGGCAAGTTGGAGAAAGGGTAACTTCAGATTTTCAGGATAAATGATTTTGAAAATTGGTAAGATTAATGTCCTCTATCACATAAAGGAGTATATGGATGGACAGTAATAAAAGATAGATAATATTCCACTTTTATTACAGCAAGTTTGTGAAATGATGGCTAGTAGTGGGGGTTACTAGGGTTCATTCTTGACTCTCCCACCTCGGAAAATCTCTGAACCTTGCTGTCTCCTGGTTTTCATATATACATACCTTATGGCCCCATTTACTTTGGCCACTTCATGCGAAGAGTTGACTCATTGGAAAAGACCCTGATGCTGGGAGGGATTAGGGGCAGGAGGAGAAGGAGACAACAGAGGATGAGATGGCTGGATGGCATCACTGACTTGATGGACGTGAGTCTGAGTGAACTCCGGGAGTTGGTGATGGACAGGGAGGCCTGGCGTGCTGCGATTCATGGGGTGGCAAAGAGTCGGACACGACTGAGCGACTGAACTGAACTGAACTGACTCATCTATTGCTCACTCTCTATCTATCTGTTTTTTCCTCTTTCTCTGCTGAAAAAGTATTCTCTGTGTGGTTCATGTCTCCCCTACGTAACCAAGTGAGTGTTTGTGATGACCAAGTGAGATCGTGTAAGGGACATGGTCGTTGGTTCTCCAGTATTTGTTCTTCACCAGACTATAGATCGGAGCCAACCATGATTGCTTTTTCCTCCTTACTAGTGATTGGTTCAGGAGTGGCCAATGCTAGGAAGCTTCTGAGAAAAAAAAAAAAAATCCTTTCTCCTAAGAGAATTTCTGAAGAGCAAATGCTCTTCGTATGGAAATGTTGAGCAAAGCTGCTACCACTATAGTACCTGCAGGCATCCAGAGACTGAAACTGAAATAGAAAAGCTGGCAGGTGGAGAGTGCCTGGGGTATTATATATTTATTGCCACATGAATGTAGAGAATTACAAAACACAGAAGCCATGGTTCCCTCAAGAATCAGTCAGTACATTCAGCATCAGTCCTTCCAACGAATATTCAGGCCTGATTTCCTTTATGGATTAGTTGGATCTCCTGCAGTCTAAAGGACTCTCAAGAGTATTCTCCAACACCACAGTTAAAAAGCAATCAGTTCAATATAATTAGCAATATACACATAGATATGAAAAAAGCCATCAAAAATTCAGTCAGTTCAGTTGCTCAGTCTCGTCCTACTCTTTGAATCCCAAGGACTGCAGCAGGCCAGGCTTCCCTGTTCATCACCAACACCCAGAGCTTGCTCAAACTCGTGTCCATCGAGTCGGTGATGCCATCCAACCATCTCATCCTCTGCCATCCCCTTCTCCTCCTGCCTTCAGTCTTTCCCAGCATTAGGGTCTTTTCCATTGAGTCAGTTCTTTGCATCAGGTGGCCAAAGTGTTGGAGTTTCTGCTTCAGCATCAGTCCTTCCAATGAATATTCAAGACTGATTTCCTTTATGGATTGGTTGGATCTCCTGCAGTCCAAAGGACGCTCAAGAGTCTTCTCCAACGCCACAGTTCAAAAGTGTCAATTCTTTGGTGCTCAGCTTTCTTTATGGTCCAATTCTCACATCCATACATGACTCTGGAAAAACCATAGCTTTGACTAGACAGACCGTTGTCGGCAAAGTAATGTCTTTGCTTTTTAATATGCTGTCTAGTTTGTCGTAGCTTTTCTTCCAAGGAGCAAGTGTCTTTTAATTTCATGGCTGCAGTCACCATCTGTAGTGATTTTGAAGTCCAAAACAATTAAGTTTGTCACTGTTTACATTGTTTCCTCATTACTTGCCATGAAGTGATGGGACCAGATACCATGATCTTAGTTTTTTGAATGTTGAGTTTTAAGCCAGCGTTTTCACTCTCCTCTTTCACTTTCATCAAGAGGCTCTTAAGTTCCTCTTCACTCTCTGCCATAAGGGTGGTGTCATCTGCATATCTGAGGTTATTGATATTTCTTCTGGCAATCTTGATTCCAGCTTGTGCTTCATCCAGCCTGGCGTTTTGCATGATGTACTCTGCCTTTAAGTTAAATAAGCAGGCTGACAATATACAGCCTTGACATACTCCTTTCCCAATTTGGAACCAGTTCATTGTTCCATGTCCAGTTCTAAATGTTGCTTCTTGACCTGCATACAGATTTCTCAGGAGGCAGGTAAGATGGTCTGGTATTCCTATCTTTTTAAGAATTTTCCACAGTTTGTTGTAATCCACACAGTCAAAGGCTTTGGTGTAGTCAATAAAGCAGAAGTAGATGTTTTTCTGGAACTCTGTTGCTTTCTCTATGATCCAATGGATGTTGGCCTAAGAGTATATTTTTCAGTTTGAGTTTATTAGAGTAAGCTAGTATAATTGAAGCGTCGTTTTAGAGGGCCAGTATTAAAGAATAGTGTAGATTAGTTCTACGATGAGTAGGAATTATGATTTTTCACTAAGGGGGGCTGACAATCGGGAGAAAAATAAAATCTGGTAGTGAGTTGGAAGGGCTAGAAGATGAGTTTGGGTAACTTGACTTACAGCTGTAAGGGAGAAAAGGTTTCTTTTTCTTCCCCACCCCCGCCTCAATAGCTGGGTCTGTGAGGTAGTCTGACAACAGTCATGCTAACAGAATAAAAGGTATGCACTTTTATTAATTTTTAATGTTATGTGCATATGGGCCAGCATCAGAGAAAAACAAAATTGAATATGGGAGAGAGTAGTGCGTTTTGGGAATTTATATATCATCTTGAAAGAGGGAGGGGAGGAGAATGTGGGCCTTCAGAGGGAGTGGATGACTTTTAGAAAAGATGACTGGTCTGGAGAAGAAGAGGTGAAAGAGGTGCGATGTTTGTGACTCAGTTTTCTTGGGTGTGGATCAAGTGTTGGTGTCCTCTCCTGTGATGAGTCATCCTACCCAGCTGATGAAACCTCTGGGGGAGGGGATTGGAAACAAGAGGGTTCCTTTTGGAGAAACTCTTTCTTTCTTTCTTTTTTTTTTTTTTTGAACTTTTTATTTTTTATTGGAGGTATAGCTGATTAACAATATTGTCATAGTTTCAGGTGAACAGCGAAGGGACTCAGCCATGCATCTACATGTATCCATTCTTCTCCAAACTCCCTTCCCATCCAGGCTGCCATATAGCATTGAAAAAGAATTCCACGTGCTATATAGTAGGTTCTTGGTTATCGATCTTAAATATAGCAGTATGTCTGACTGTAGGCAGATAAGAAGAATTTAGAGAAATCCTGCCCCTCTGTTTGCTTTTCTTCAAGTGCTTTTGGTTCAAAATAATTTTTATGCTGAAGAGGTATAGATTGTGAGGTGTCGTATTCTGCCTCCCTTCACAGCTGGGAAAAAAATTCAGGCTGAAAAGTTCTCTACCACAAAATTATTGTGAGACTTGGCTGGTATTTAGGACTCCACACTTCCAATGCAGGGGGCATGGATTTGACCCCTGGTTGGGGAACTAATCCTCCATGGCATGGCCAAAAAAATAAATAGATAAATTATTTTTAATTGTCTTTATGATGTCTGGTTCTTCCATTACTTAGAAGAAACAGACTTTTGAAGGATTTTACATTGAGAGATAATAATAACAGTTCTTAATTGATCCTATTCAAGTGTAGTTTGTAATCCATCAATTCTATCTTCCTTCCTTGAATGAGAAAACTTGTAAATGAGTTTGGACACTAATTTGCGTCCTAATATCCAATTTTCTGAAATAGCCTCATTTTCTTTGAAGTTTTCTGCCTTTTGCTTAGGAATGACAGTTGGCTCTAAGAAGGTTACAATTTCCCTTGCAATGAAATGGAAAAATCTCATTACCAGTCCCCCAAACCTGCAACTAGGTAGGATATGAGAGCTGATAAGGTCAAGAGATACAACTTAAACCTACTTAATCTCCTGCACTTTGGGGAGATTTGACTAATTGGTTTTCACTTTATTTCTCCAATGTTTTGGATTCTTTCTGATAGCTACTTGAAAAGTTTGTCTGTATCAACTCATGGTATTTTAGATTTTTTTTTTTAATGCTAGTTAATGTCATATTTCACGTATAGTGGTTATATATTATCAGCACATAGTAGCATAATTAACAAAGAACAAAATTGCCTGATACATCAGAGCTGCGATCTCAAAACAAAGCAAGTGTATTACATTATTTGCTTCCTATAAATTAATGTCAGTTATGAAATTGACACTTTTACCATCTCAATGGGGTTTCCCAGGTGGCTCAGTGGGTAAAGAATTTGCCTGCAATACAGCACACATAGGTTCAGTCCTTGGGTCAGGAAGATACTCTGGAGGAGGACATGGCAACCCACTCCAATATTCTTGCCTGGAAGATTCCACGGACAGAGGAACCTGGCGGGCTACAATGCATGGGGTTGCAAGAGTCAGATAGGACTGAAGAGACTGAGCCTGTACAGGGGCGCATCATATTGATACAGAATAGACAATGCTGGATGCTCAAGTGTAGTTTTAATCTTCCTTGTGATTTTCATGGATATTATTTTTGGACTGTGGTGTTGGAGAAGACTCTTGAGAGTCCCTTGGACTGCAAGGAGATCCAACAAGTCAATCCTAAAGGAAATCAGTCCTGAATATTCATTGGAAGGACTGATGTTGAAGTTGAAACACCAATTCTTTGGCCACTTGATGCAAAGAACTGACTCATTTGAAAAGACCCTGATGCTGGGAAAGAGTGAAGGCAGGAGAAGGGGACAACAGAGGATGAGATGGTTGGATGGCATCACTGACTCAATAGACATGAGTTTGAGTAAACGGGATTTGGCAATAGACAGTGAGGACTGGAGTACTGAACTTTATAGTGTCACAAAGAGTCAGACATGATTGAGCAACTTAACTGAACTGAACTGATTTTTGGATGGGGAAAATGATTATATGATAAGATTTTATGGGTGGTAATAGATCCCAAACAAACAGTAAACAACAGTACAGTTTTCAAAGACCTCCAAGGAAGAGTTTAAGTGCTCCCAAGCAACTACCAATTTAGTCAAGATTCATTGTTCAAAGTTAATTACAATAGAAAATTATGGCAGTTTTTCTCTTTTTGATAGTTGATAGCAAATATGTATATATATTGAATAAAAGAAAAAGGCAGCTGTATCTCAGACCTCTATACTTTCTTTCTTTTATTGGTCTGATAGTAAAGGAGCTGCTTTTACCAATCCAGAGTTAATGGCTTCCCAGATGACTCAGTGGTAAAGAATCCACCTGCCAATGCATGAGACTAGGGTTTGATCGCTGGGTCCAAAAGATCCCCTGGAGTAGGAAATAACAACCCACTCCAGTATTCTTGACTGAAAAATCCCATGGACACAGGAGCCTGGCAGGCTGCAGTCCATGGAATCGCAAAAGGGTCAAACATGACTAACCAACTAAACAACGAACTCCAAAGAGAGCATTCATTGCGTGTTTCTTACACAGCATCATTTTATAAGTGTCAGATGACTTTTATAAATTTTATAAATTCTTGGACTCTTTGTCCATATCATCTTGTAGTCTTCACATACTTTTTTGCTTAGATAAAAGGTTAATATTATATATTATTCAAAAACTATCTCTTTTTTCTCTTAACTCCTTGTCTGCCCTTCCTTTGTGCTTGTCTAGATTTTGATTGCATACTGCTTCAGGACTAGTAAGAGGTCTGCTTAACTTTATTTAAAAGAAAGAAACATGGATTATCTGGGGCAGTGTTTTATGCATTTGTTAAAATTAAATGCTAGATTACTTTTTTTTTTTAATGACAGATATCTTTGGGGCTTCTGATAATATCTATTACTTTTCACTTCTATTTGGAAAAGACATGCTGTATATTTGTCTCAAAAAGCAAAGTCTTTCCTCTAGTGAAAATCACCCATGCCTGTTGCTTGCTGTTTCTAAATACTTACTAGGGTTTTGTTTTTTCTCTCATAGGCAACAGTCAGCAGAGGACCTAGCCCGAGTACCCGCCAACTCCACCAGCAATATCTTGAACAGGCTTCTGGTCAGTTATGATCCCAGGATAAGACCAAATTTCAAAGGTTTGTCTCCCTCCCATCAATATCTCCATTCTTTGCAGTTTAAAACCTAATTTTACCTGTGTAAAATTAGGGTTTTTACCTGTGTAAAATCATTTATTTTGGATATTCAAAACAGTAATAACTGTTCTGTGATGTTCTTATGTCTGAGCAGTTAAATGCAAAAAATGTTTAAAAGATAAGCAAAACATTACTTGTAATAGTTGTATATGGTTCTGGGGTTTAAAAGAAAAAGGTATATTGTGAATCAA
>SJYQ01001418.1:425862-436792 GCA_006410935.1 Redunca redunca | reverse complement strand
AGATTGCTGGGAGAAATACCAATCACCTCAGATATGCAGATGACACCACCCTTATGGCAGAAAGTGAAGAGGAACTAAAAAGCCTCTTGATGAAAGTGAAAGAGAAGAGTGAAAAAGTTGGCTTAAAGTTCAACATTCAGAAAACGAAGATCATGGCATTGGGTCCCATCACTTCATGGCAAATAGATGGGGAAACAGTGTTAGACTTTATCTTTGGGCTCCAAAATCACTACAGATGGTGACTGCAGCCATGAAATTAAAAGATGCTTACTCCTTGGAAGAAAAGTTATGACCAACCTAGATAGCATATTCAAGAGCAGAGATTACTTTGCCAACAAAGGTCCATCTAGTCAAGGCTATGGTTTTTCCTGTGCTCATGTATGGATGTGAGAGTTGGACTGTGAAGAAATCTGGGTGCCAAAGAATTGATGCTTTTGAACTGTGGTGTTGGAGAAGACTCTTGAGAGTCCCTTGGACTGCAAGGAGATCCAACCAGTCCATTCTGAAGGAGATCAGCCCTCGGTGTTCTTTGGAGGGAATGATTCTGAAGCTGAAACTCCAGTACTGTGGCCACCTCATGTGAAGAGTTGACTCACTGGAAAAGACTCTGATGCTGGGAGGGATTGCAGGCAGGAGGAAAAGGGGACGACAGAGGATGAGATGACTGGATGGCATCACCGACTTGTTGGACGTGAGTTTGAATGAACTCCGAGAGATGGTGATGGACAGGGAGGCCTGGTGTGCTGTGATTCATGGGGTCTCAAAGAGTCAGACACGACTGAGCGACTGAACTGAACTGAAAAGAGCTTAATTCTGGTTCTTGGAAATTACTTATCTTTGTTGTTTTAAAACAGTTTTATTTTATATATTTTCTTCTATATGTAAATTTAGATTTCTTTTCTTAAAACTTGTTTTAGTTTACTATCTTCTACATTTAATTACTTTTGTTATTAACTTTCCAACATTGTTTCATTTATTATAGGATAATATTGACATGCTTGCCCCCTATTTTTATCTACTTTGCATCTTAAATATTCAAATCTTAAAATATTTAATTTCTTCTCTTGCTATTCATCTTCAGGGTTTGTGTCCTGTGCTAGGCTAAATAGTTGTCCCCTAAAGAGGACCTTATCCTAATCTTTGGAACCCGTGAATATGTTATTTTACACAGTGAAAGAGACTTTGCATCTGTGATTAAATTAAAAGTCTTGCAATGCAGATTATCCTGATCATCAAGTGGGCCCAGTATAATCACCAGGGTCCTTAGGAGAGGAGACAGGAAGGTAGAGTCAGTAACAGGAGATGTGATGTAACCGGTGCAGTGGAGGTGACATGAAGAGGATGCAGGTGAAGGGATGCAGACACCCTTACCATGCAGGGCAAAGCAAGGGATCAGACTGGCTGCTCAGACCTCTAGAGGGAACCAGCCTGGAGCTCAGCTCAGTGACTCTGATTCTGAGGTTCTGAACTCCAGACCTAGAAGGTCAAGATTGGTCTTGCTTTAAGCCACTGACTATTGGTAATAGTTTTGGCAGCATTCAGGAACTGGTACACATGCTGGTGGACACTAGTTAATAATTTTTTTCTCCCAAATTCTCTTGGAGAATTATCTGATTATATATGACTTTCTCCAAAATGCTGCTAGAGGGCTATCTGATTATGTACATTACTGTTTCCGTATATGGAAATGCCAAAATAGCCAGTCATTTTTTGTGCAGTGATTATTAAAAGTTGCACTCACTCAAGTTAATCATCAAAAGGACATAACCAGAAAGAGAAGCTATGTTTTTATTAGTTAATATATACTGTATTTCTGTGTCTTTTCCTTGTCAGTTACTTTTTAGTGGATTTACCTCAAAATGATGGTAAATCCTTTTTACTCTATTTCTTCTAGCTGTTTCGTTCAGAAGCTTTGGTGATTCAGCATCATAAGTCATAGTATTATACAGTTGGCTCTTGAACAACACAAGTTTGAACTGTATGGGTCCGCTTTTACCATTTTCACCATAGTACTATCTGTGTACTATAGTACTGTATGAGGTATGGTTGTTTGGTTGGCTTAATCCATGGATACAGAGGGCCAACAATAAAGTTACATGTGGATTTTTGGCTGCATGGCGGGTAAGCACTACTAACCCAGTGTTGTGCAAAAGTCACCTGTCTTAGACAATCAGGAAGGATGAGAAACACCCCAGTTTTATTTTCCCTTCCTGTAATTTGTCACTATCAACTGATATAGAAAATTTGCACCATTACATAAGTGGTGTAAATAATGCTGGACCAATCTCCTAATCTGTTGAAATGTCATGGAAATTACTTATTTGCTACTGTATTTAACAGAAATATATTGAGAACTTTCTGTGTATCTGATCTGGCAGATTGCAACGCTTATGGAGGTTATAGTTAAAGTGGCCACAATTGCACCACATAGCAGGCACCCCCAGTCAAAATGGAATATTGGCATAGACCTAGAAAAATTTAGATAGTCATATGGTGTTACAGAACAGTATTTAATAAAACTTTTTAAAGTGTCATATTGAGAAAAATAAAATGTAACCTAAGAATTTTTACTGTTTGGTTAGCTTGCAGTTCTTGCATGAAATGTCTAACCTCACTAAGGATTAAACTTAAATCCTTTCCAAACCAGGCTTGGTTGAAAAACAAGCTCTGTTGCCAGGACTTTAAATGTAATCCTGCCGGATACCATGAGATTTGATCTTTGTTTCCGTGAACACCATTTTTTATCATAAAGAAAATAAAAGAGTAAAAATTGCATATATAAGTGTTAGGTAAAAATTACAAGTAACTGTGCTAGCTATCCTAACGATAACACAAGATATAAAACAGTTCTTAAAACTAAAATATCATTAATGAAACAAACTAGTTTTAATGTCTTCTTGTGAAATTTTTATTGCCTTGATAAGTAGCTTAATTTGGGTGTTAATTGGTACTGAAAATCTTGGAGAACATCCATTTTCCAGATCATGACTGTTAGTGTGCTATTGTGATGAACAATGATAGTATTTGTCACCAAGTTCTTTCAAAACAAGTAATTTTCCAGTGATAAAAGAAGTCTTTCTGATGGGAATTTCTTCATTGCAAAATAATATGATAGAGTTGTAAATATAGTGATTGAGTAATTGAAAATGAAAATAAATAGGTTTCCAAATTAGTTATCTTAACATAGAGCATTTGAAATGCCAGTAATTAGCAATTATTTAGAAATGCTCATAAAAAAATGAACCAAAGCATCCTAACTAATAAGCTTTTATCTTCTAATGAATGTGGAGCCAAAGCTGTTAATTTAAATTGTAAAAATTTTAAACACTCCTTATATAAACTTGCAACAACTTGTATTCACTATAGTAATATGTAGCTACATAGCTAATAGAAAAGCATCTTGGAAGGACTTTCATAATGAGATAATAAATTGTAATGACCAAGAATAATACAATGAAGTAACTGATTTCCAGTTTTTCAGTGATGCTCATTCTAAAACAACTCTGGAGTCCTATTAAGAAATAAAATCTAGTACAGGATTATAGTAGAGAGCCCAAATTAATAGTGTTTTGAGCTTATCCCAGTGCAGCTAGAAGCAAGAATTTCGGTAGATGCTCAAGGCACAGTTTCAAGATTTGTGACCTTAGAAAGAGCTTACTATTTAGTGCAATTGTAGGTCAGTTGGCACAGTACTGAGCAAACCCAATGAATTACAGTATAGGCAGGATTTTTTTTTTTTAAGCAAAAAGCCTATTAACCACTATTACCAACATTATAAAAGAATAGCAACATAATGAGTATGTCCCAAAAAAACAAAATGCTTGCTTAGCACATAATATAGTCAGGTGAAGTTCACGTACCTTATGTATGTTTTCCCATTTATTCCTTATAAAAACCCTGCATTGTGGGTGTGTTATTTTATGTCCATCTGATAGACAGGAGTCTCCGTTCACCTCTAAACCCCCTGTCACCTTCTTCTGTTATATGCCGCTCTGCTGTGCCGTGGTTTGCTGTGTATAGTCACTCAGTCGCGTCTGACTCCGCGATTCCATAGCCTGTAGCCCGCCAGGCTCCTCTGTCCTTCCATGAGGGTTTTTGCTGAAACTGTCAATGGCTTCCTCATTTGCTGAAAGTATTCAGTTTGATTGTATTTGACCTTTGATGGTGTCTGCTCTGTTGACCATCTTAAAGCTTTTGACTCTAGTTTGGTGAAATCACATTCCCAGGGTTTTCTACCTTTTCTCAGACTTCTAGCAGCCCTTTAAATGCTTTTTTTCCCCAGCGTGTGCTTTGCCCCTGTATCCCTCCTCTAAGTAGTAATACTAGGCAAATTCTTCCTTAGTCCTGATTTTTAGGGGGTAATGTTTTCGAGATTCATTCATGTTGTAACGTACCCCAATTACTTTCCTTTTTATGGCAGAGTAATAATCCATGATGTATATGTATATGCAACACTTGGTTTATCCATGCATCTGTTGACACTTGTATTGTTTCACCTTTTCACTATTATAATTAACACTGCTATGAAAAAGGGTGAACAAATATCAGTTGTAGTCTCTTAATTTTTAGGGGCACGTGCCTAAGAGTGGAATTGCTGGATCATATGGTACTTCTGTGTTTTGCTTTTTGAGAACAAAGCACAATTTTTAAAAGGTTGAAATGACTGCATTTTGTAAGGACATGTCAGTGATTCATTTAACTCATTAAAAAGGGAACCAGCATCCTGATTTTAGCAGCTACAGTGGCAAAGTTGCCTGGGAGCCATGCCTAAATAATGCTGAAAGAATCTTGTCAGTACGTGGCAATGTCTCAACAGTTACTTCATTTTTCTGCAGCCCTGTTTCTAGAGGTGATTTGTGGTATCTAATAATAACAAAAACACGATGAAGTAATTGAAATAGTACTAAATGTTCAGGAGCCGTACAATGATACTCATATCAGGAAGTGAGCTATGCGTTAATTCAATTGGCTATAACAGGGATCCCTAAATCCCCAGGCTGGGAACCAGTACCAATACTTGTTAGGAAATGGGCCACACAGCAGAAGGTCAGCAGCTGGGGGAGGGACAAGTGAACCTTTATCTGCCACTCCCCATTGCTCACCTGAACCACCCCACTCCCTACCACATTCATGGAAAAATTGTCTTCTAGGAAACCAGTTCCTGATGCCAAAAAGGTTGGGGACTGCTGAGCTCTAGGGCTTAGCTTTTAGTTCCCTGAATGCCAGACAAAAAGGAAAACATGATGATAGGCTTACATTGTATTTCTCAGTAATAGGAAGCATATACAAAGATCTTTTGTAAGGCACTTAGATCAAATATGCCTATGCACACAGTAAATACTGTATAATGATATTATAGTTTTATATGGATTAAACAAGTGAAAAATTTAAAAAATCATCTTCAAAATTTTCATGTCATGATCACTGACCGAAATAAGATAACATGGCTTTAATAACAGGCTTATAAAAGATATATCGGCACTGTTATCTGACCCTTAAATATAAGTTTAGGACATGGTATTTTATCATAATACCACAAATGTATATTTGAGATACTGAGGATTAAAGATGCAGTTTTTGATTATGTGATAAGACATAGTAGTTATGTTGTTGTTTTAAGTGGCTAAGTTGTATCTGACTCTTTTGTGACCCCATGGACTATAGCCTGCCAGGCTCCTCTGGGATTTTCCATGGGAAATTCCAGTCCATGAGATTTCCTAGGCAAGAATACTGGAGTAGGTTGCCATTTCCTTCTCCAGAGGATCTTTCTGACTCACGAGTCCAACCCATGTCTCCTGACTTGGCAGGCAGATTCTTTACTATCTGAGCCACCAAGGAAACCCTCCACAGCAGTTAGAGGAGATAATAAAATAGCTTTTAGTGTATATACTTTTGGAATGCCAATCATTTTGACGGATCATTCAGTGCAGTTCAGTTCCTCAGTCGTGTCTGACTCTGCGACTCCATGGACAGAAGCAGGACACGCTTCTCTGTCCATCATCAACTCCTGGAGCTTACTCAGACTCATATCCATTGAGTTGATGATGCCATCCAACCAACTCATCCTCTGTTTTCCCCTTGCCCTGCCTTCAGTCTTTCCAAGCATCAGGGTCTTTTCAGATGAGTCAGTTCTTCACATCAGGTGGCCAAAGCATTGGAGTTTCAGCTTCAGCATCAGTCCTTCCAAAGAATATTTGGGACTGACTTCACTTTCACTTTTCACTTTCATGCACTGGAGAAAGAAATGGCAACCCACTCCAGTGTTCTTGCCTGGAGAATCCCAGGGATGGGGGAGCCTGGTGGGCTGCCATCTATGGGGGCTCACAGAGTTGGACACGACTGAAGTGACTTAGCAGCAGCAGCAGCTTTCTTTATAGTCCAACACTCACATCCATACATGACTACTGGAAAAACTATATCTTTGACTAGATGGACCTTTGTTGGCAAAGTGATGTCTCTGCATTTTAATATGCTGTCTAGGTTGGTCATAACTTTCCTTCCAAGCAGCAAGTGTCTTTTAATTTTATGGCTGCAGCCAACATCTGCAGTGATTTTGGAGCCAAATAAATAAATAAAGTCTGTCACCGTTTCCACTATTTCCCCATCTATTTGCCATGAAGTGATAGGACAGATGCCGTGATCTTAGTTTTCTGAATGTTGAGCTTTAAGCCAGCTTTTTCACTCTCCTCTTTCATTATCGTCAAGAGACTATTTATTTCCTCTTCACTTTCTACCTTCCTTATGGGATGATGTCATCTGTATATCTGAGATTATTGATACTTCTCCTGGCAGTCTTGATTCCAGCTTGTGCTACATCGAGTCCAGCATTTCTCATGATGTACTCTGCATATAAGTTAAATAACCGGGGTGACAATATACAGCCTTGATGTACTCCTTTCCCAGTTTGGAAACAGTCTATTGTTCCATGTCCAGTTCTAACTGTTGATTCTTGACCTGCATATAGATTTCTCAGGAGACAGGTCTAGTGGTCTCATAGTCCCATTTCTTGAAGTATTTTCCAGTTTGTTGTGATTCACATTGTCAAAGGCTTTGGTATAGTCAATAAAGCAGAAATAGATGTTTTTCTGGAACTCTCTTGCCTTTTCCATGATCCTGCAGATGTTGGCAATTTGATCTCTGGTTCTACTGACTTTTCTAAATCTAGCTTGAACATCTGGAAGTTCACGGTTCATGTACTCTTAAAGCCTGGCTTGGAGAATTTTGAGTATTACTTCACTAGTGTGTGAGATGAGTGCAATTGTGCGGTAGTTAACATTCTTTGGCATTGCCTTTCTTTGGGATTAGAATGAAAAGTTACCTTTTCCAGTCCTGTGGCCACTGCTGAGTTTTCCAAATTTGCTGGCATATTGAATACAACACTTTTATAGCATCATCTTTTAGGATTTGAAATAGTGCAACTGGAATTCCATCACCTCCACTAGCTTTGTTCGTAGTGATACTTTAAGGCCCACTTGACCTCGCATTCCAGGATATCTGGCTCTAGGTGAGTGATCACACTATTGTGATTATTTGGGTCTGAAGATCTTTTTTGTATAGTTCTTCTGTGTATTCTTACCACCTTTTCTTAATATCTTCTGCTTCTGTTAGGTCCATACAATTTCTGTCCTTTATTGAGCCCGTGTTTGCATGAAATGTTCCCTTGGTGTCTCTAATTTTCTTAAAGAGATCTAGTCTTTCCCATTCTATTGTTTTCCTCTATTTCTTTTCATTGATCACTGTAGAAGGCTTTCTTATCTCTCCTTGCTATTCTTTGGGACTCTGCATTCAAATGGGAATATCTTTCCTTTTCTCCTTTGCTTTTTGCTTCTCCTCTTTTCACAGGTATTTTGTAAGGCCTCCTCAGACAGCCATTTTGCTTTTTTGCAATTCTTTTTATTGGAGATGGTCTTGCTCTTTTTCTTCCATTCCAGTCCATTTTAGTTCGCTGATTCCTAGAATGTCGACGTTCACTCTTACCATCTTGTTTGACCACTTCCAATTTGTCTTTATTCATGGACCTAATTTTCCAGGTTCCTATGCAATATTGCTCTTTATAGCATCAGAGTTTGCTTCTATCACCAGTCACATCCACAACTGGGTGTTGTTTTTGCTTTGGCTCCATCCCTTCATTCTTTCTGGAGTTATTTATCCACTGATCTCCAGTAGCATATTGGGCACCTACTGACCTGGGGTGTTCATGTTTCAGTGTCCTATCTTTTTGCCTTTTCATACTGTTCACGGGGTTATCAAGGCAAGAATGCTGAAGTGGTTTGCCATTCCCTTCTCTGGTGGACCACATTTTTCAGAACTCTCCACCGTGACCCGTCCATCTTGGGTGGCCCCACACATCATGGCTTATAGTTTCACTGAGTTAGACAAGGCTGTGGTCCATGTGATTAGATTGGTTAGTTTTCTGAGATTTTGGTTTTCAGTCTGTCTGCCCTCTGATGGAGAAGGATAGGAGGCTTATGGAAGCTTCCTGATGGGAGAGACTGACTGAGGGGGAAACTAGGTCTTATTCTGATGGGCATGGCCATGCTCAGTAAATCTTTAATCCAATTTTCTGTTGATGGGTGGGGCTATTTCTCACTTCTAATAGTAATATGAGATCTTATTATTTAATAAAAGATAAGCTATTATCTCTTCCTATTTAAATATTTGCATTTTGATTTGAAATTGATGATCTGTTTCATTTTTATCATATCAAAAGTCTATGGATAGATAATATTTTGTGAATTTTGAATACTTGAAAATAAGGATGCTTAAGTCAAAGTGGTTTATACCTTGGGCATTTTTGTGTGTATTCTCAGTTCAGCATCTGAAATTAAAATCAAAGGACCTGAGCATGATGCCACAATGCTGAGTTTGAGTTTGTATATTAACAAGCCAATGTGTGTCAGAATGCCATTTCACTGGCAAATAAATGTATTAAGGTGTTAAATATGTTTCTAGGGTCATATCTTCTTAGAATCTCTGTGTCTTGATATAATTCACCTTTTACAAAGTTGTAAAATTAAAACTTTAGAGAAGAGGCAAAAAACTGAGGTAAGCAGCTATTTAGTGGATTTCCAAACCTTTTTCTACTATTGTTGAATATAGCATCACATGTACAAATTTTGTGCATACTTTTGTACATACTTTCTACTCTTTTGCATAATCCAAATCTTATTTGAATACCTCTCTAATCATTTACTTATATGAGTTATTCAGGATAATTTTTCTTTTCTTTCTCAAATATATATGTAATCCAGTGTTATATATAGTTTTATTTTTATTTATTTTACTTTTATTGAAATATAGTTGATTTGTACTGTTAATTTCTGCTGTACAGCAAAGTGATTCAGTTACACATGTACATATTCTTTTTTCATATTCTTTTCCATTATGGTTTATCACTAGATATTGAATGTAGTTCCCCATGTGCTGTACAGTAGGTCCTTATTGTTTATTCATCCTATATATAATAGTTTGCGTCTGCTAATCCCAAACTCCCACTTCATGCCTCCACCACCCTCCTTGTAGTTTTATATACATATAAATTATTTTCGTAATTTGCTGTTGAGTAAAAGACAAGTGAAATATTTTCTCTTGGCTTCTTATTTATTTTTATGTAAAATGTATCCTACTTTGGGGGGAAGAATAATGGTAACATTTAGCAGTCCATATGCCATGGCAATACCAACTAACTCCCTGGTATAATTAGTGTTTGTGTTAGGGTAAAGCAATCATTGGTAAAGTATTGTGATGATGTTTGAACTTGCAAGAGCTAAGAGGATATCTGTAGAGTCATTAGAAAGACACGAGAGATACCCGAGCTATTGTGATCCTAGCTGATGTTAGACGAGCAAGCATGTTTGTGCTGCTAATCTCTGAACCCTTTTTATTCTGGTGCTGAATGTGTTCTTTAAAATAGCAGTAAACACACACATGCACACATAATTTTTTCCAGGATTATAGAGTCAACATCTTCCTGAGGCAAAAATGGAACGATCCCAGGTTGAAGCTCCCTAGTGATTTCCGGGGCTCGGATGCCCTGACCGTGGACCCCACAATGTACAAATGTCTGTGGAAACCTGATTTATTTTTTGCAAATGAAAAAAGTGCCAATTTTCATGATGTCACCCAGGAAAACATCCTTCTCTTCATTTTTCGAGATGGAGATGTCCTTGTCAGTATGAGGTACTCTTTTTTTATGGCTTATATTTGTGGATTTATATTTTTCTTTAAAAATCAATGTGTCACCGAGGCATGTGTTAAACGAGTTCTAAGACCTCTGCTTCTGCTTTCAGGTTATCTATTACTCTTTCCTGCCCTTTGGACTTGACCTTGTTTCCCATGGATACACAGCGTTGCAAGATGCAACTTGAGAGCTGTATGTAAATGAGACCCTAAGTGACTATAGGAATAAAATGCTTAAAATTTTGAGGCAATACGTGCTACTAATATCATAGATAACAATGCTGAAACTAATGCTTTTGATTATAAATAGGCATTAGAATTGGAGAAGGGAAAGGCTACCCACTCCAGTATTCTGGCCTAGAGAATTCCATGGACTGTATAGTCCAAGGGGTCGCAAAGAGTCGGTCACTATTGAGAGACTTTCACTTCACTTCATTTCAGCCATTAGAATGGTAGCTCAGAAGGTAAAGAATCCACCTACAATGTGGGAGACCTGGGTTTGATCTCTGGGTTTGGAAGATACCCTGGAGAAGGGAATGGCTACTCATTCCTATTTTCTTTGCCTGGAGAATTCCATGGACAGAGGAGCCTGCCAGGCACAGTCCATGGAGTCCCAAAGAGTCGTACATGACTGAGTGACTTTCAGGTCACTTCAGGCTTTAGCATAATTTATGTAGGGAAATTATACATTTTATATTTTTAATATTTTATATTTTATTAGAATTATGTTTTACTATATAATTTGTACTAA
>SJYQ01001418.1:413519-425349 GCA_006410935.1 Redunca redunca | reverse complement strand
CAGTGATATTCTTAGATGTTGCCAAGAAATTCTGCTTTGGGAAGGGCCAGACATTATGAATGTGAACCATGTAACCCATTTATAGTCATCTGTTGTCATTAGGGCAGTTTTTTGATGTTAGTTGACTGCATATTCTTGATTTTCAAAAACATTCATCTTTATACTCTGCAGGAAATAATTAGCACATGAGGTAATTCAGCATTGGTGAATATTCACTACATAATATTCTCAGCCTAGGTTATGGAACAGCCAATTATGAAATCTCAACAAATTAATCTCATTCATTAGATTACATCATGCTTTGCAGAAGTGAAAATGCAGTACTCACTGGTCAATACTTTCATAATATGATTAGTATTCAAACCTTTTTGTCTCCTATGGTAGTTACAGGTTATTGAGGATGTTAGATATTAAATATAGTGCTATTGCCCTTAGCAATGTAAATAAAAAGATGATTGATTTTGATCATTACATTCATATTAATAATCAGTCTAACTTGTAAATTACCATACAGTTCTAAGTCTATATCAGGAAGTAAATCAAAGATATTTATGAATAGATGAAATTAAAGTTTAAGTTTTTGCAACATTTATGTTGACTTTGCAAAAATAAAAATATATAGTGTGATTGTGGAAAATTTACAGAGATCAAATGTTTGCACTAAAATTCTGCCATTGTGATATCATTAAACAAGGACAGATATGACTTAAAACATCCCTATCTGACACTAGAATAGAAGCGTGAACAGTTGCATATTTGCATCACTGTAATAAACATGACACAGGCCAGCTCGGGAATAAAGTTAGTTTAAGCATCTGTTATCACTGACCTTCAAATAAATTAACAGATTATATAACATTTATATATAAAGAGCCCTTTCTCTTATAGAGTTTATAGTATTTTAGGACAAGAAGCAAAATAAGCAAATACAGTACTGAAAGAATTGCCAATTTTTTTTTTAGTGGAAAAAAGGAGCACTCTTAAAAATTTGACTGTCAATGTACTCAATGAAGAAATCATAGATTTCAATGTCGGATATGGACATGATCTTTTTGATCATTCTGAGCCCGCTCCTGTATTGAACACATAAAATAACTGAAACACACGGTGAATGACTTACTGAATGTCAAGGACAAATCAATGTCAGCTGTGACCTGGGCACAGTGTTCTTTCTCATCTCTCTGCTCCTCACTCAAATTATAGAACCTGAATAGTTTTTAGGGATTTTTACAAATCAAATGAAAAAATGAACTTGAAAGCCAAGAGAGGTATTTTTGGGAGGATTGTTGTATAGAAACACATTTAGTAGATGGCTTTTTGAGTTCTTGATGTAAGGCATTGTTTTAAGTGCTTTGTAAGAGAAGGCAACGGCAACCCACTCCAGTACTCTTGCCTGGAAGGTCCCATGGATGGGGGAGCCTGGTGGGCTGCAGTCCATGGGGTCTCGAAGTCGGACACAACTGAGCAATTTCACTTTCACTTTTCACTTCCATACATTGGAGAAGGAAATGGCAACTCACTCCAGTGTTCTTGCCTGGAGAATCCCAGGGATGGGGGAGCCTGGTGGGCTGCCGTCTGTGGGGTTGCACAGAGTCGGACACGACTGAAGTGACTTAGCAGCAGCAGCAGCAGCAGGAGAAATTCCATAATTTAATCCTCACAGGAAGGTTATGAGTTCAGTGAGTGTTATTTTACTTGGAAAATAGTTACCCACATCCAGATTATATGCTTCACATTTTAAAATGAATAATCTCTAAATTTTTCTGAGAAGCTTGAAATATCTTTTACTGAAGTTTTAAACTTCATCTAGAGATGAAAATCCCATGGACAGAGGAGCCTAGTAGTCCATGCGGTCGCGAAGAGTCGGACACGACTGAGCGACTTCACTTTTCACTTTCATGCATTGGAGAAGGAAATGGCAACCCATTCCAGTGTTCTTGCCTGGAGAATCCCAGGGAAAGGGGAGCCTGGTGGGCTGCCATCTATGGGGTCACACAGAGTCAGACACGACTGAAGTGACTTAGCAGCAGCAGAGATGAAAATAAAACTAGTAATTTTATATCTAATTTTATGTAGTATAAAATTATGTAAAAGCGTTGAAAACTATGATGTTATTCATTTTTTCACCTTTAAGCTCTGCATTTAAAAGTTTTCATTTGGGGATTCAGCAGAAAATAAAGGATAGATCCCTGCTCTTTTATAGATCCAATGGTAAGCAAATAAATGAAATACAATCCCTTTTAGTTTGAAGAAGGAACTAGGGTGTGCTGTGGTGGAGAGTATTTGGGGAAATACTCAAGATTTATGATTAGTAACTCTTTCCTATATTTTTGTTTATGGTATTTTTTGCTTTATCATAAATGAGTCAATTATATCTCATTATTTACAGAAAATAACAAAAACTCATGGCTAAGAGAGTAATAATTGAAACTATATTTCAGTAAACATTTATATGAATCATTGTATGTATATAAGAAACATTTTAGTGTTTGGATAATACTTAGAAATGTATGTAGAAAAATAGAACATTCAAAATATATGGAATGCTTAACAGTGTAGAATAGTGGATAAGACAGAGGGCAGCATGTACAAAAAAGATGGCCAATATTTTCTTTAACTTGTATAAAATTATCCAAAAATCATGATTTGGCTTTAACTTTATTAAAAATTATTGTTTTTGTAATTATAGAAATTACACAGGTAGAGAAAAATACAGGTATGCAAGTATAATTCCAACTTCAATTTCTATACTTACATTGGAAGCCTGCGTGAATAATAATCAAATAAAGCCTCATAGGAAATAGTAAATTGAATTTGCCAATGAACATTTATATCAATTAGCTGCCCATCTGCCTGTCATAAATTTAACTATACCACAAAAACATCAAAAAACATCAAGAAATGTTTCTGATAAAAGCTTATGGAGCAAATCACTGTTATATCCAAGCATGTATTTCTCTGCCAAATGCATCCAAGTCCTGGGAAGTTGCTCAGGGGGGTGCCCTCAGGTGAAGGACTTAAGTTTCTAGGCTGTCATCTAAATGTGAGGGCATAGGATACAAAATGCATTTGAAAGTAAGCAACCTTATAGAAAATTATTATGATATTTGTGACAGCCTAGGCTCCTCAGTTCAATTCAGTTCAGTTCAGTCACTCAGTCATGTCCGACTCTTTGCGACCCCATAAATCACACCACGCCAGGCCTCCCTGCCCATCACCGTCTCCCGGAGTTCACTCAAACTCACGTCCATCGAGTCGATGATGCCATCCAGCCATCTCATCCTCTGCCGTCACCTTCTCCTCCTGCCCCCAATCCCTCCCAGTATCAGAGTCCTTTCCAATGAGTCAACTCTTCACATGAGGTGGCCAAAGTACTAGAGTTCCAGCTTTAGCATCATTCAATCAAAGAACACCCAGGGCTCATCTTTAGAATGGACTGGTTGGATCTCCTTGCAGTCCAAGGGACTCTCAAGAGTCTTCTCCAACACCACAGTTCAAAAGCATCAATTCTTTGGCACTCAGCCTTCTTCACAGTCCAACTCTCACATCCATACATGACCACAGGAAAAACCATAGCCCTGACTAGATGGACCTTAGTCGGCAAAGTAATGTCTCTGCTTTTGAATATGCTATCTAGGTTAGTCATAACTTTTCTTCCAAGGAGTAAGCGTCTTTTAATTTCATGGCTGCAATCACCATCTGCAGTGATTTTGGAGCCCCAAGAAATAAAGTCTGACACTGTTTCCATTGTTTTCCCATCTATTTGCCGTGAAGTGATGGGACCGGATGCCATGATCTTCGTTTTCTGAATGTGCAACTTTTTCACTCTCCTCTTTCACTTTCATCAAGAGGCTTTTTATTTCCTCTTCACTTTCTGCCATAAGGGTGGTGTCAACTGCATATCTGAGGTTACTAATATTTCTCCCGGCAGTCTTGATTCCAGCCTGTGCTTCTTCCTGCCCAGCGTTTCTCATGATGTACTCTGCATAGAAGTTAAATAAGCAGGATGACAATATATAGTTTTGATGTACTCCGCTTCCTATTTGGAACCAGGCTCCTAAAGATATATAATAAACACATATGTGTCCTTCCCTACTTCATAGGCACTAGGTGGATGTGAAATTACCTTGAGCAAGTGATGCTCTTATAAAGCAAGATACTTCAGAACCACTAATAGAAAACACTGTGGGCCTTCTTGATCACAGCAAATAGACTTGTAAAAGATGACTTTTTGGAAGTTTTGAACATGATTGTTAGTTGGAAGCTTTTCTTCTTATCTGTCCAGGAAAGAAGTTCAAATAAGAGATGGGCATTGAAAAAGGGGGGGAAGTTTCCATCGGTTTGCCTTTCATGTCTTTTTAGAACCTGTGCACAATTTTCACAAATTGCTTAGTTTTAATGAAATTAAAGGGAATGGCAACCCACTCCAGTATTTTTGCCTGGATGATTGCATGGACAGAGGAGCTTGGCAGGCTACCGTCCATGGGGTCGCAAAGAGTCAAACACACAGAGCAGCCAACACTTTCACATTCAGTGAAATTAAAATTTAAAAAAGACAAACACTGTGTATTGCTTTTTTTTGATATAATATGGAAAAATTGGCATAATTAGAATTTACTTCAGTTCAAATTAGCTCTTTATATTGGTTATGTATTAGCCCTAATATCTTTCTAATCTCTCCGAGGTATCGACCATTATAATTCACATTAGGAAAAGGATAGATTTCTAATCTAAGCTATTTGATAAAAGGATAAGAATAGCCATTCTTTTATTCAACAGTTTTTAAGATGTGGATTGTGTGCAGTTACTACTGTAGATATAACAAATAAAAGTGACATGACAGCTATTCTTAGCATCTGAAGTATATGTCTTCTTCCCAACTAGCCAAAAGAGATAAGTGCAACTTTTAAAAAATTTTTATTTTAACTTTATTTTACTTTACAATACTGTATTGGTTTGCCATATATTGACATGAATCCACCACGGGTGTACATGCGTTCCCAAACATGAAACCCCTCCCACCTCCCTCCCCATAACATCTCTCCATGCACCAGCCCCAAGCATCCTGCATCCTGCATCGGACATAGACTGGCGATTCGTTTCTTACATGATATTATACATGTTTCAATGCCATTCTCCCATCTCATCGCACCATCTCCCTCTCCCCCAGAGTCCAAAAGTCCACTCTACACTTTTTAAACTAAAGCATAGTAAAAAGTAATATTGTCTTTTGCCCCATAATTATTTTATTTATTCACTGTTCATTCATTTGTTTTGACATTTGAAAATAATTTTGTACAGTTTAAGCTGAGCACAGCTGAAAATATTTTAACTTTTTGAAATTCGTACATAACCTTCCTTTTGTTGAATGGGAAATGACATTTTATCTAAAGTAAGCATTAAAAGAAATCATCTCAGACATCTGGAAATGTCTCTTCTATGCCAATGCTGAGAGAATATTTGTGTCACTTATTTTCTTTCTCCAGTCAGCAAAGGTTATTATGAGGCTGCCCAAAATTTGTGATTGATTTGGGAGACTAGTTGATATCATGGTAGCTCTAGGATGATGTTGTAAAGTGGTGTCTGCTTTAGTCTATGTCTGTGAAAGTGAAATCCTTTCCCTCAATTAGGGAACATTCAAGGTCCTGGAGTGGAGCCAGGGGAGGCTTGGGAGAGATGTCAGGTGTCTGCTGTCTGTAACCTTTTATCTTCATGGACTGGGGACATTCATTTCTTATCCTTGCTAATGTTTACCTCTAACACTGTCTTCAGGGTTAAGGTATAAATATGCATATGAGCTACTGTAGTTGGCCAGTCCTCCCAGGTAAGAAGTGGTTCACAGGGCTGAGTTATGTTGACTATTCATAATCGAGGAGTGTTTCTTTGTAGACTTGCACTGCTTCAATTTGCTGTTCCCAGTGGCTCCCAGAGTACCCAAGGATAATAAAAAGTTAAAGTCATTGAAAAATCTCTGCACAAGGACTTAAAAGCTGAGACTGGGTATCACAGAGCAGCATGGATGTCTGCTTCTCAGTCTCACAATGGAGCTGTGAACGGTTGGGTGAAACAGGTCCCATAGTTCCATCCTCTTAGATCACACAAATGATGTATATTTACAGAAAAAAATACTCCATTTTTGGTGGAGTTCATTTTGTGAAATTGCCTCAAGCAGAAAGGACTCCTAATTTATGTGCACACTGTGATTTTGCAGTCGGATGTGTCAGGAACCTCACTGCTGTTTGCCTCTGTGTCTGGCAGGTTACTACACGTGTGTGGAAGTCATCTTCACGCTGAGGAGGCAAGTGGGCTTCTACATGATGGGCGTCTATGCCCCGACCCTGCTCATCGTGGTTCTGTCCTGGCTTTCCTTCTGGATCAACCCAGATGCCAGTGCTGCCAGAGTGCCCCTGGGTAAAGTGTCTCTCTCGGGGGTCAGGAGCGTGCTTGCATCTTTATAGAAGTGACTGCGTAATTTTGAATTCCCACTAAATCATTTAGAAACAATGAGTCTTGTAATGGTTTATAACCTTTTCCTCAGACTTTCTCCAGTCCTTGACACGGAACTAGATTTTCACTCTGTTTATGCATTCTATAATTAAACCAAGTTTTCTATTTTTGTGTCCTTGGGGTATTTTAAGCAGTTAATCCATCCTAAATTGATGCTCATGAAATAATTATTAATAAGAGATTTTCATGGATAATGGAAGCCTAAAATGGCTCAGACGGTAAAGCGTCTATCTGCAGTGCAGGAGACCCGGGTTTGATCCCTGGGTTGAGAAGATCCCTGGAGAAGGAAATGGCAACCCACTCCAGTATTCTTGCCTGGAAAATCCCATGGACCACGGAGCCTGGTAGGTTACCGTCCATGGGGGTCGCAAAGAGTTGGACACGACTAAGTGACTTCACTTCAAAATCCCCAGTAGTGCCAAGATTAAAAACGAATGACTATTTGGGTAGAAATCTTTCTAAATCACTTTATATACTATCTCATACTTTTCATCAGGAAATGTGTAATAACGTTTATCATTTTAAAAATGACTTGGCATCATTTTCCTGAACTCTAATTATTGTGTGTGTACCATCAGGAGAGCTAGAGAAAATAGGATCTGGAGATCCTATAGATATATATCAAGCCTGTTTGTTATTTTTAATGCTCTGTGACATAGAAACACCATTAGCCAGAGTTGGAAATTATATCTGTATTAAGGCTTACATAGTCTTTGGTTGGGAAAATAATTGAGAGCCTTTATTCTGGGTAAAGTGAATAAACTTCAAAGTAAGAACATCGTAACAACACATTTTGATTGCTTAGAGAGTTTTAAAATTTGTCACTCATGTTTATGTGTGTGTGTTTTCTGAACATCATATGGAACTTATATAGGTAAGTCTATGAAATATCTGACCTCTCAGCAACCTGATTAGTTTCAGCATTTTATTTTTTTCTATCATCAAAAAGGCCTTGTGCAAGCCTCCCTCCTGACTTACTGAAGGAATTAAATGAAATACAGATATTAAAGAGTAAGAAATCAGGAAAGAGCCAATGAAAATGACAATTTTATCCAGATAAGAAATTTGGTGATTTTTCTCTAATAAAAACCACAGAGATCAGATCTATATCTTAGTAAGCAAAAAAAGTGAGAAATGTCATCCTAAGAATTGTGTATCTCTAATGAAGACAATACAACTGATAGATTAATCCTGTAGGAAAGTAGAATTAACTTTGTAGATATTGTACTGGGACTAAAACACTTCAAAACTTGATTTAAAGTCTTGTGCTTGTCAAAAATATCATGCTTTTCCCTTAAATTGCTAGGAGTTATCTTACTCTCATGCAGTGATATAAATGGAAATATCAGCCTTCCAAGGATGCTCTGGAGACATCCCAAACTCTGACTTGTTTTTGGAGGAAACTCTCTGTAAACCCTCTTCTCTTATAGGACTTCTGATTATAAAGTTCTTGAGCTATCACTTAGCATCCAGCAGACCCACTATTCAGAAAGAAGTTAATGGTTAAATATCAATCTCTAGAATCAAACTGGGTCTGAATTCCAGCTCTGTGCCTACCAGTTGTAACAACTAGCCATCAGATCCAGCCTCTATGCACATACTCTTGGACATCAACAGGGATGGAAAAGTACTGCAGGGACTTTTGGAAGTTTGGGAAAAGAAAAGTGAGTGTTAAGCCCATTCATGAGTTCATAAAGTGCCTCATTTACATATTACTTTACAAAGCACTTAGACACATTCTAGTTTATTCAGAAGATACCTATGGAGTACTGACTATGGGCTAGGTACTATGCAAAATGATGGGGATGTGGTTAAAGAGTAAGAGTAAGTAGTGAATAAATAGTTTATAAAATAGATTTTAAAAAGCACAACTCAGCCTCAGTGAATTTATGCTCTCTTGGGAAGAAACAGACACCAAATAAGTACAACATATAATATGTAAGATGGAGACACAGAATAGAAAGTTGAGGGCAGCAGCCTGCTTGTGGAGAATTGCCTCAATGAGAAAGTGATGTTGAGAAGAGCAGGGAGGAGGGGAGTGAATGGACCACTGTGGATTTCTAGGAAGGGAGTACGACTGGTTAGTGATCAGGGCAGCATCCTTGAGGCAGAAGCCTGCCTAGGACACTAACGAGTTCAGTGAGAGAAGGGGGAATCAGTAGATGAGGTCAGAAAATTAACAGTGGTGAGAGATGGGCTATGGAACACTTCTTAAGGAATTCTGGTGACTTTGGCTTTTATTCAGAGTGAAATGTGAAGGCTCTGAGGGCTTCTGAGTATGATCTAATTTAAACTTTAACTGTTTCCCTTTACTGCTTTGTTTAGAATAGGCTGAAAGGCAGCAAGCAGCAAAAATAGAAGCAAGGAAAGCAGGTAGGAAGCCTGAAATAATCACTGGTGTGAGCCAGGGAGTGTTAGTGGAGGTACTTATGAATATTAGATGATGGATGTGATAGAGATTTGTAGATGTATTGCATGTGGGATTTAAGAAAGTAGAATAAACTTAAGAGATGAAATTGCCATTAACAGAGGTGAGCAAAGCTTCAGGTAGAGTAGTTTTGAGAATGTGGGGAGGTTCCGAATGCAGCGAGTTTGAGATGTCTGTTAGGTGGAGATAGCAGGTAGGCAGTAGGCTGTACAAGTCTAGGGTGTCTTGGAGAAAACAAAATTGGAGATCTGAATTGGAGATTTCTCAAGATTTAGATGGTATTTAGAGGGGTGAGTGGAATGGAGGTAGCAGAGCCTCAGGGCTAAATCCTTGAGATTGAGAAGATGAGGAACAACCCATGTGATGTGATTTCCTAGAATCTTGCCAAGTGGATAATTGTGTGGTTTCAGGGAAGGAGAGTGACCAGTCAGTGCATGTAGGTCAAGGCCAGGGCTAAAGATTGCCGTTGGCTTTAGCAGCCTGGGGAGTTGCTGGCGTGCAGGACAAAGAGTGTCCATGGAGTGAGGAGAAGGAGAAACCTGGTGGGAGTGACTTCAGGAGAGCACAGTAGGGGCACCTGGAGATGGGCAGTGTGAACAACTCATTGGACACTGTTAGGTGCCAAAAGTAAAAGAGGATGGGTAAATGGTAGGGGTGGGAATGGGAGTCAAGAAGGTTTCTTGGTTTTGTTTTTTTTTTAAGGCAGACTGTCAGTGCATGGTTATTTTTGGTGGAAAATAATCAGTAGGAAAGGGAAAAAAATTAGCAATGGGAGTCAAGAAGGTTTCTTGGTTTTGTTTTTTTTTTAAGGCAGACTATCAGTGCATGGTTATTTTTGGTGGAAAATAATCAGTAGGAAAGGAAAAAAATAGCAATGGAAGAAGTGCAGCAATAGTGAGGGAAGATGAGTGGTAGGGAAGGGAGAGACTGGCCTTTGCTAGATTAAAGTCAATTTTTCCCTGGGGTCAGCAAATTCTTTCTGTAACAGACTGGAGAGTAAATATTTTAGGTTTCTGTTGAAACCCCCAAATCGTCTGTCATAGTGGTAAAGCAACCTTAAACAATACATAGCTGAAGAAATGAGGATGTATCCTAATAAAACTTGATTTATAGAAATAAGTGGTGAGTTACATTTGCCCTGTGCATTGAGATAACTGACCCTGGTCTGTAGGGTCAGGAGAGAAGGCAGAGCAAGTGGGCACAGACAGAGAACGTGGCATCTCCTGAGTTTCTTGTGTTGCAGGAGGATTCTTTACCACTGAGCCACTAGGGAAGCCAAAGGTTTTTGACTATGCTTAACTGGAGAAGGCAATGGCACCCCACTCCAGTACTCTTGCCTGGAAAATCCCATGGCGGAGGAGCCTGGTAGGCTCCAGTCCATGGGGTCACTAAGAGTGGGGCACGACTGAGCGACTTCACTTTCACTTTTCACTTTCATGCATTGGAGAAGGACATGGCAACCCACTCCAGTGTTCTTGCCTGGGGAATCCCAGGGATAGAGGAGCCTGGTGGGCTGCCGTCTATGGGGTCTCACAGAGTCGGACACGACTGAAGCGACTTAGGAGCAGTAACAGCAGCAACGACTAAACTATTATTATTTGATGTCCTTTGTTTTGTTTCTTCATTTTCTCACTTCTCTGATTAAACTTATTCCTTGGCTTAAGCTTTTCCACAGACAGAAGGCAGATAGAAGACATGAGGGACAGAGACCATAGGGTTCTGCTCCACTTCAGTAGTAGGCTTTCCTATGAAACAGTTGTTGGAGATTTGGGTTGTTTCCAGTTTTGGAGTATTACAAATGATGCTATGAATAATTATGTACAAGCCTCTGTGTGGGCATGTTTTCATTACTTTTAGATAAACACCTAGAAATGAGATTTCTGCATTTTATAGGGAAAGTATGTTTTACTTTTCTAAAACAGTGTTTATCCATGTAATGATACCATTTTGCTTGTTTTATATACTCCTCTGTCACATACTCCCCAAACACTTAACTTTTGTGTCTTCTTGTGGTGCCTCTAGGACAATGTTGAATAGAATTGTGAGAGATGTTTATTCCTGACCCTGGATAGCAATAGTTGAAGCATTCACTGTTGCATATAATACCAGCTCTCTATTCTGACTTGCAAAGAGTCAGACATGACTGAGTGACTGAACTGAACTGAACTGATCATGACTGTTGAATTTTGCCAGACGCTTTCTCTGTGTATGTTTAAATGTTTGTGTTGTTTCCCTTTATTTGATGAATTTTACCAATTGATTCCTAGATGATAGATGAGTTGGAAAAATTATTAGCACAAACATGTTCGTAATATTGATTTTTCCTTTTAATGTCTAGCTGTTCCAATGTGTTCATCCTATATATTCCTGATATTGTGAACTGGTGAATTTTTTTTTTTTTTTTACTGCTCTAGCTAAAGGCTTATACCATTTTCTTGGTATTTTCAAAACATCAGCTTTGATATCATTCATTTTTTTCTATTTATTTTTCTTTTTCATTGATTTTAGCTCTTTATGCCTTCTTTTCACTTAGTTTAGATTTTTAATTTTTTAAAAATTAATTTGTTAGGAGTAATCATTTTTATTGGAGCATAGTTGATTCATAATGTTGTTTAGTGTCTGCTGTACCACAAAGTGAATCAGCCATACAGAAACATATACCTACTCTTTTTTAGATTCTAATAGATTTTATTTGATCTTTTTTTTTGATGCTTAAAGTAGAAACTCAATTCATTTTGGGTCTTTTTTCTTTTTTAATTTGAACACTTAAAGTTACAAATTTCCTTTGTAAGGCCTCCTTTACCTGAAGTGCACAAATGTTAATATATTTGTACCTTCTTTCATTAAAAATTTTTTAATTTACATTATGATTTCTTATTGGGCCCGTGGATTTTT
>SJYQ01001418.1:384313-411687 GCA_006410935.1 Redunca redunca | reverse complement strand
AGTAATCCCATCTGGCAGCTGTCTTAAGAAAATACTGAATTATTTGTCTAGAGAAATATTATTTTCTCAAATTTCTTATTTTAGGATAAAAGAGCAAATGGACGTTTCCTATTTTAATGATTTCCTATAGACAAGGTACACAGTCATGTCCCTCAGTTCATCTCCATTTCCATTCCTGCTTCTTCAAAATGATACAAATCTTAGTGGAATTGGCCACCATGGTTTATTAACTTAACACCTGGGCTTTTAAATACCTCCCAAATGTGCATTAATATCCTATTCCTCCTAATTCTTCTCTGCTTCTTTGATCCCCTTTTTCTGACGCCCGAGCATCCCTGCCCGAGTCTCTTCCTTTTGCACCATGACGCCCCTGAATGATACTGACTAACCAGTTTGGCCTTCAACAAGTTCCCAGGTGCCCGGTGCTGAGTGGTGGTTACCAGTGTTTTGTTTCTAGACCCTCATCTGACCTAACTAGGTATTTTCCTTTCAAAGTCACACCTTTTCTACAGCCTCCTACTCCTGTTATGCATTTCATGCTTCCCCAGTCATTATGTCCGGAAGTTTGCCTCAGTCTACCTTCTTTCTTTAACCAGTAACCAAGTTTTAAAAATGCTTCCTCCAAAATCCCTCTTTCTACATCAGTCCTATCATTCATTTTGTTATTCTTTGTTTCTGCATCTCCTATTTTCTTAGTCTATTTCTATATCCCTACTAGAGGGGCATTACTGAAACATTCTTTTGATAATATCATTTCTCTACCAAATACAGTTAGAGATCCACACTAGGACTTTCAAGACTTTCTATAATCTGGCACGATTCTCCATTTCATTCATAAGGTTGCTAATATGTCAAGATAAAGTTTCAGGTATGCTACAAAACTTGCTACAATGTAATACATTCTGTTATTGATGAGAATGAAATGCTATGAAAACACAGAATGGTCAGTATAGTCTATCTCAAGGCCCCTTTTTTACTTAAGTTGACATAACATTTGATTAAAAATTAAGAAAAAATTGTTTGGAAAAATGACTTACCAAATGAGTGCCCATAAGTATAATTAACTGAGGTTAGGGCAATGATTGAGAAGATCTTGGATTTTTATGCTACTTTTCACTTCCAGGTTAGAAAACATTAAAACCTATGTTAACTTTTAAAATATAGTGCTGTTACATAATTAGTTTTCATCAGGATGAAGGATAGTTCTATAATAGTAAATGAGATGTTTAGCAAGCCTAAATATATATGTAATATTATTATATACATGTATATATGTAATATTGTTATATACATGTATATGTATATACTTAATATTGTTTCTATCTGCAGAAGTTATATTTTACAAAAAGTCTCTCTTTCTGGGAGAGTCTCTTAGCTCTTCTTCAATATAAAAACTCTCTACACCTTTCAGAAGCCTCCGAAATGATGCAACTGATGGAATACATATTTTTCAATGTTTTAGCCGATTATTGATACTAGTATAGTACTTACTGTATTCCCAGTGGAAGAGCAAAGACAGCCAAGTACATCTTTTATATTCACTAGCTCTCAGAAGTGGCCACATCTAGGAAGAAAAAGGTGCACACTCAGCTCAGAGCCGAGGCAAAACCTGCTCCTGCTTGACTTAGAGTGAGGCTTCCTTGACTCCCTGAGGCTTCAGCCCAGTATGTGGTGGTGATGGTCCCAACGAGTCAAGCTTCCCAGCCCCTCTTCTGAAAATACCGAGGAAGAAAGACCCAGGGAAAGCTTAGGAGTGTGGCAGGAGAGGAGAGAAAGAGGGAGATGAATTATTGCTATTCTCCTTTGGGATTTTACACTTATTTGTCTTAAATTGATACACAAATAGTTAGCATCCCACAAAATTAATAAAACATATAGGAAAATTCCATTCTTTCCTTAAAAAACTAGAATCATTTGTTTTCCCTGAAATAATCCAGGATGTTCTCTGCTTTGTCTTTTCTATTAGATTTTTAAAAATTTTGAACCTTATCAGAAAATTGCTTTATATGTTCTATTCTTGTTCTGACTTAGTAGTTCAAGGAGCAAAACTCAGCTCTATAAATGTTTAGAGTAAAGCTAAGAAGTGAAATAACTTCTCTAATCAGAGAGCTCTGTGGCTTCCTTAGAGATACTATGGAATAGTTTTAGATATCTCTAATATTTAGATAAGATCCAAATGGTGGGTTTTATACCTTGGTTTATATTTATATTTATTTATTTTTTTAATGTTAGGTGTTTACATGCATCCTCACTCACATTAAATAATTCCTTCATAAAAATTATATACATAGTATTTCTTCTACTCTTTATGCTTTAAAGGAACTTGAGTGACAGTGGGTTACTGGAGAGGGAGTGATGGTTTAGTCTCTAAGTCATGTCTGACTCTTGTGACCTGAATTGTAGCCCACCAGGCTTCTCCATCCATGGGATTTCCCAGGCAAGAATACCAGAGTGGGTTGCCATTTCCTTCTCCAGTTACTGGAGACAGCTTTCATCAAAGAACAGTGATTGTAGAACATTTCATAGGAGTAAGAAGCATCTTGGAGAAGGAAATGGCAATGCACTCCAGTATTCTCTCCTGGAGAATCCCGTGGAGAGAGGAGCCTGGTGGGCTGCTGTCCATGGAGTCGCACAGAGTCAGACACGACTGAAGCGACTTAGCATGCATGCATGCATTGGAGAAGGAAATGGCAATCCACTCCAGTGTTTATACCTGGCAAATCCCAGGGACAGAGGTGCCTGGTGGGCTGCCATCTATGGGGTCACACAGAGTCAGACACGACTAAAGCGACTTAGCAGCAGCAGCATCAACAAGAAGCATCTTGAATTCTGGTCTCTGTCCGGCAGGAATCTTCTCGGTACTGAGCTTGGCCTCTGAGTGCACAACCCTGGCTGCAGAACTTCCCAAGGTGTCCTACGTGAAGGCGCTGGACGTGTGGCTCATCGCATGTCTGCTCTTCGGCTTTGCATCCCTGGTGGAGTATGCAGTCGTCCAGGTGATGCTCAATAACCCCAAGCGAGTTGAAGCAGAAAAAGCCAGAATTGCCAAGGCTGAGCAAGCAGATGGGAAGGGGGGAAACGTGGCTAAAAAGAGCACTGTGAATGGCGCAGGCACACCTGTTCACATCAGCACCTTGCAGGTAAGGATGGCATCTGACGTCGGCCAGTGAAATGCGTTCTGTGGGTATAAAGGTTTGGTAGAATTGATTCACACTCATTTCTTGCTCACAGATGAGAAGGGATTAAGCTCCATCTACTTTTTTGGAAAAGAACAGAACACTTAGCGAATCAACCATCAAATTGCTAGATGACTTCCGTGGAATTCAAGGATGCTTAAATTCCTTCAGTATGCTGTTCACGATCAGATGTGGAGGTCTTGCCCAAACTCCAGACCTTCCTACAGTTTCTCAAGTGCCAATCCTTCATGAACGGCCAGGGGGCTGTGGGGGGAGTGCTGAAGGCAAAGGGAGCCCATGTTCTTGATTCAATCTCCCACCTCTTCCTCATCAAGTTGGAGGGCTTCACAAAGCACATGTCAGGCAGGCTACTTCTTTATTGGATGCCTGGCCCATAGGGAAACTATGCCCATGGTTTGGTATATGTCCAGTGCAGGATGAGTAGCTGGAGAAGAACTAAAAAACCATAACCTTGCCTTGTCGCTCGGTGATCGGGCTAAGAATAGTGAACAATGCCTCCAGATTCAGGAAATGATAAGTCCTTGAGTCACAGGCAATGTCAAGGGTTAAGGACACCTGTCCACTTATGCCATTATGCCTACTTGATATCCTCAAGTCAGGAAGACCCTTATCCCGGGGACCAATTCCATGGAACTTAGCACGGGAAGTTCCACAAGAGTCTAACAGGTCCAGACCATTCTGCAGCTGGGAAACCTTGCCTGCCTACCTACCCTGGCCCTGGACCATGTCCATTTGCTCACCACCACCAGCACCAATGAACCCTAGAGTATTAGACACACTTTTAGATACAGAGGCCAGTAAACTGTTCTCAGGTGGTTCTCCCTGCAGCTCTTTTTTTGTTTTTCTGTTAAGTCATCAACTCATTTTCTGAGCCTTCAGTCAAGTCTGATTGCAAATTCTTCATTGCTACCTTGTAGGGAGGTTCCTCAGGCCCTAGAGCTCTTTATACCCTATTCCCCTTCATGAAGAATAAGTATAAAATATCCATTAATGTGGAGTTATCATGGCCTTAACGAAATCGTGTCTTTACCATATCTCTTTCCATCCTTTTCCATGCATCATGTCTATATCATTCTATGTGAAGTGAGTTTCTTGTGGGCAGCATATGATTGGCTGATGGCTTTTAATCTTCTCTGCCATGATCATGTTTTAATTTTTATGTTTAGATAATTTAAATTTAATGAATTTATTGATATGTTAGGGCTTCAGTCGATTTTATATTTTATTTCCTGTGTATTCTATATTTTTAAAATCTTTCTTTTTTTCCCATTTGTGTGGATTGCTTGAACAGTTTCTAGCATGACATTTTGAGTTTCCTGTATTGTTTGTAAGTGTATCACTACCTTGCTTGATAGGTGTTACATTATATATATACATGACTTTTTCACAGTCTCTTAATGTCATTATGTTACAAATTTGTGTGATGTTACCTCTCGCAACACCTTTTATTTTCCTCTCTATATGACAGAATTATTGAAAATATTCCTTAGAACCTAATTAGAAAGTTAGAAAAACCTAATTTTTGCTGCGCCATCAAAAATAATTTGGAAAACTCAAAGGGAGAAGGAAAGTTTTTGGTATTTGTGGATACTTTTCATTTCTTTGATCTTTCTTTTATTGTAATTTTGCAAGGTTCTTTTATTATTTTCTTTCCTTTTAGAGAATTTCCTTTATCCATTATTTTAGATAGCTCTTCTGGTGACAGATCCTTCTAGTTTTCCTTCATCTGGGAATGTCTTGGTTTCCCTTCATTTCCAAAGGATGCTTCCACTGGGAATAGGATTCCTGGTTGATGATGCTTTTATTTCAGCACCTAAAAAATATTGTGTTCCTTCCTTCTGGCTGCCGTGACTTCTGAGAACTCTGTTTTATTCACATTGTTTTTCTTCTTTCGGTAAAGTCATTTTTCTCTGTATGCTTTTAAGATTTTTTTTTTTTGTCTTTACTGGTGAGAAGTTTAATTATATATTTTGATGCAGTTTTCTTAGGGTTCATCCTGTTTGGCATTTGTTCAGCTTGTTAAAAATGCAGGCTTTACTGTATAGCACATGGAACTCTGTTTAATGTTATGTAGCAGCCTGGATGGGAGGGACGTTTGAGGGACAATGGGTACATGCATATGTATAGCTGGGTCCCTTCACTGTTCAGCTTAAACTATTAAATCGTTAATTGGCTATACCCCAATATAAAATAAAAAAGTTTAAAATAAAAAGATGCAGGCTTAGGCTTCTTGCCAAATGGGAGCATTTTTCAGTGATTATTTCTTTGAGTACCTTTACCTCGTCCTTCCAGGACTGTGATGCCAGAAATGTTAGATGTTCTGTTATGGGCCCATATGTCACCAATGCTCTGCTCATCGTCCTAGGCAGTTCTTTGCCTTTTGTTCAGACCCAGTAATTTCTCCTGTTATATCTTTAGTTTATGGATTCTTTTCCCCACCCTTCATCTTCCTGCTGAGCCTATCCACTGATATTCATATTTTGGTTTAACATGTTTTTCAATTATAAAATTTCCATTTGGTTTTTCTTTTTCTCTTTTTCTTTCTTTCTTTCCATTCTTTCCTTTCTTTTCTCTCTGTCTTTGCAGGGATTTTGTACTTCTTTTCTCAGGCTTCCCATTTCTTATTTGTTCCAAGCATGTTCATAATTGCTGATTGATGCATTTTTGTCATGCATGCTTTAAAACCTTTCTCAGATAATTCTAACATGTTTCACCTTGATGTTGATCTCTACTGATTGTATTTTTTTATTTCAATTTTATATCTTCTCCTGCTCTTTGTATGATGAGTGATTTTTCTGTTGCAACCTGGACATTTCAGATTATGTGATAAGGTTCTGCATCTTTGTAAACTTTCTGTTGTTGCTGCCTTCCTCTGAGTGTTCTTCCAGGAGAAGGAAGACTGCTGTTTCCTTGCTGCCAGATGGGCCCCTCACAGTTAGGTGAGGGCTCCCGTTGCTGCCTGGTGGCATTGGGCATCTTTTCTTCCTGGTGTAGCCTCCTGACACTGGGGTACCTCCGTATGCCTGGCCATGGGGAGAGCCCTGCCTCCTAGGACAATAACCCAGGGGAAGAGGAGAAGCAATGTGGTGCTTGCTGCTGGGTGGGGAGGCACCCTGCTTGTACCATCCCCTCCAACACCCACCACTCCCCAGGGAGCAGGGCCTTGTTACTGGCCCAGGTGGAATGAGGGTCAGCTCTCTGGTTGGCCTCCTGTAGTACCCTCCAGGGAGGGCTGGGCACCTGTCACAGCATCTGGAAGGCAGGATGCTGCTACCTGCCTGGTCCTTGCTGGTGTGAATAGGGGTGGGGCCACAGCTGTTTCTGTGATGCTGGGCTCCAGTAGAGAGGTTATTGTATGAAAGATTTCTGTCTCCCTAAGCTGTCCCTTCCTTTGTCCTCTGTATAGAAGGAGAGGCTGTTATTGGGGCTATTTCTGTCTGTACCCATTGGCATTTTCAGTTCCTAATCTAGGACATCTGAAGCAAAAAAGAAATGCAAGAACTTACCACCGTGTCCTTCCTTGGCCCCCAAGGTCTCCAGTTGACCTGCTTCCTTTTCTCCACCTCCACAGCCTTATGTTAGCTTTTCATAATGTCCAGGGTGTGCCCCCTCAACCTTCCTGGGAGCAGAAGGGCCCCATATTCTTTCGAGGGCCCTCAGCATCCTCCTTGTACCTGTACCTTGCCTCCTCCATTCTCGTGAATAAATAGAGATGTATTAGTGAGCTGCTCTTAAGCATCTGTTCATGTTGAAACCCTCCTACCTACTAATCCAGTTCAGACCTACTGCCTTCATGCATCAGGAACACACCTTCTCAAAGAAATCACAGTTCTCTTTCCCAGTATTTTACTTTCTTCTCTGTTACCACCAGTGCCACCCAGTGGTACCTAAAAGAGCCAATGACTGATGAAAGGCTCGTGTTGGCACATCAGAGAACTGGCATTTCTTTGTGAGAAGCTTAGGATTTCCTTCTGAAACATATGCGTGTTTCTCCAGGGCACTAATGGAAGGAGGGATCCCTGAGTCCCTTACACCCCAGGGTGATGTTCACTCTTTGAGTTTTTGACTCTGTCAACCCCTCCATTCATGTTTCTCTGTCTTTTCCCACTTCCTCATGTTTCCAGTCCACTGATCCCCCAATGCACTAACCGGAACCCTGGTCAAGAGACCTGGATTCACACAGTGAAGCTGTGCTAAAGAACAGGTGTCTGATCTCCGGAGTGTCAGAGTCAGCTCCGTTGTCTGAAATGTCCTGGGAACTGACTAACTGCAGAAATTCCCAATCACAGAGAATGTCACATCAACTTGGAATCTTAACATATTCTGCTGACTGGAGAAAAATTCACAAACTAAAAGTTGAGATTTATGTTTTATTTGGGATGTATTCTTAGGACTTCAGTCCTGGGAGACTGCATCTCAGAGAATGCTGAGAGAACTGCTCCAAAGAGGAAGAGGGGAGCCAGGTTACATAAGAGTCTTTACAAAAAAGACTAGGTGGTTGGAACAAAAGGTTATTGTTAACCTTTTAACAGATTAAAAACCAGACTTCTCAAGTTAATGAATTCAGCTCTTTTCTCTGCAAGGGAAGATGCGAGAGCCGGGGCTTAGTGAAGTCATTTCTCTGATGGGCACCTGTGTTTTCTCATCCTGCATCTCCTTCGGATGCATCATTGGGGGCAGCTGCAGGACTGACTGCCAAATAAGGGGCATCCTGTTTCTGTCGTGAGTTCCTTCAGGACTCGCTGGTGAAGGGGGTGGTGGCTGTTACATGATTGGTTAATGTCTGCAACATTCTTTGTTTACTGACATGCCAGCAGAATTTTAGGTCTTAATTCCACGAACCAGTGCCTTGGTGGAAGCAGATTCTTTACACTCAGATTTTCAGAGTAATAGAGAACATGCCAGCATGATCTGTGAACATAGATATAAACGATAAGTAGGATCCAGGATATTAGACTGAATTATCCTAAATTTGGCTTTCAAGCTTTCAAATAACTACCCAGTGAATAAAACAACATATTTAAATAATTTAAATAAACACACACTTAAATAAATCAACATATTTTAAAACTCCTTTGTTTTATGTTTTTAGCAACTAGTAATAGCATACATGCCTGGATTCTGAAACTACTAGAATATTTTGATACTAAAGTCATAGAATAATGCTTTAGAGTTGAAAAGTTGACCAGAGGTTTTCATCTCCATGGTTTTCCTGGTAGCTCAGCTGGTAAAGAATCCGCATGCTGTGCAGGAGACCCCAGTTGGACCCCAGTCAGGAAGATCCACTGGAGAAGGGATAGGCTACCTGCTCCAGTATTCTTGGGCTTCTTCGTGACTCAGCTGGTAAAGAATTCACCTGCAATGCAGGAGACCTAGGTTTGATCCCTGCGTTGGGAAGATCCCCTGAAGAAAGAAAAGACTACCCACTCCAGTATTCTGTCCTGGAGAATTCCATGGACTGTATAGTCCATGAGGTCGCAAAGAGTCAGACACAACTGAGTGACTTTCACTTTTCATCTCCAGAAATCAATTTAAGATACTCTTATTTCTTACAAAATGAACTTTCCAAGATGCATAGGAACCTATGTGAAATTTGTATCCTGAGAAAAGCTTCAAAATGAAAGAGTCCAAAAATAACTTCAATAGGCACATCCAACTTGCAGCAAATGTGTAAGATTGACAAATTCAACAGATTGTTATACATTGACACACGAAAGAAAATATGAAAAAGGAAATTTAGAAACCATTGCCCTTTTGATTTATTGAATTTGCTGATGTAAAATATCATTATGACTTTAGTTTCAAAATACTTTGTTCTAGTATATTTTGCTTTTTAAAATACAAATTTTTGCTCAGTAACTTCAATCAGGGAATATATCACTTATTTTCAGACAGAATAACAGAAGTAGTGATTAATGAAACTGCTGCTGCTGCTACTGCTAAGTCGCTTCAGTCGTGTCTGACTCTGTGTGACCCCATAGATGGTAGCCTACCAGGCTCCCCCGTCCCTGGGATTCTCCAGGCAAGAACACTGGAGAAGGTTGCCATTTCCTTCTCCAATGCATGAAAGTGAGAAGTGAAAGTAAAGTCGCTCAGTTGTGTCTGACTCTTAGCGACCCCATGGACTGCAGCCCACCAGGCTCCTCCGTCCATGGGATTTTCCAGGAAAGAGTACTGGAGTGGGGTGCCATTGCCTTCTCTGGATTAATGAAAGCACAGTAAAATTTGAATTGTAGAAATATTTTGATACTGATTTTTAAAATCACTTGCCATCAGGCATATATAATTGTTTAGGTTTCTCCCTTCCCCCAATCTGGTACTTCCTCCACAAATCCTAATATTTTGTTTATTGATTTGTTTCATTCATATATTTCTACTTTTATTCAATCAAAACAGTTGAGGACCTATTGCTGTTCACATGAACCTATTTCCAACCCCTAGTATCCTTCATGGTCTTCCTTCATAGCTCAGTAAAGAATCGACCTGCAATGCAGGAAACCGAGGTTTGAGCCCTGGGTTGGGAAGATCCTCTGGAGAAAGAAATGGCAACCCACTCCAGTATTCTTGCCTGGAGAATCCCATGGACAGAGGAACTTGGCAGGCTACAGTCCATGGGGTCGCAAGAGTCAGACACGACTGAGTGATTAAACCACCACTAGTATCCTCCAGATGAGTCAGAGCTGCATTTCATGTAGCATGATTATGATTGCTATTTCTTTATGGTAATGATATGTATTTTAAAATAAGAATTGATTTAAATATGGTAGAGTATATAGGAATTATTCCCTTCTGAGAATCTTTATCATCTGTAGAAGATACCTTTATCACCATGAAATCACACCTAAGTCTTCTGGCCAAGAAATATTGTCATTGAAAAAAAGAAAAAAAGAATTTATTTTTTGTTCTAGCCAACATCTCCCTAAAATTAAAAAAACAAAAAAACATTGTTTACTATGATTTTCTTTTGCATGTGTGAAGATTCAAGCTGGGAAGGACCACAAAGACAATCTTAGAGGCTACAGTTGGGAGCCTTTGGAAGTTCTTATGTGCATCATTTTTCATCCTCGGCAGTCTCATTATCATAGCATTAATACCTCATTTTTGCTACCAGTAATTTTTGGAAATGACAGCTTNGCTACAGTTGGGAGCCTTTGGAAATTCTTATGTGCATCATTTTTCATCCTCGGCAGTCTCATTATCATAGCATTAATACCTCATTTTTGCTACCAGTAATTTTCAGAAATGACAGCTTTATATGATGAAAGTAAATCAGTCACATGTTCATAAGTGGAGCAATGGGGGAATTATAAACTAGAGAATCATAGTACCAAGATCACCTTTAAGAATGTGTTAAGTAGGGTTACTGTCTTACTTTAAGTAGTTCATTTAGTCCCTATGCATATAATATGATGCTTAAANGAAGCTTTGGGGGGTGTTTTTTCATGTTATCAGTTTAACATTGAAGTAATTCTTCTTTTAGGTATTTACTATATTTAAACAATCTTTCAGAATAAATATAACATGCATTATCTACATTTTTAATAAACTGTATAGATATTAATACAATTTTGTAGTGATTAACATTGCTGGCAGAATCTATTAATAAGAATAAATTTATGTTTAAAAACTAGAAAATTTGAGGTGTTTAACTGTATGACTTAGATTATAGTATCATATAAATTTGGCTACTTGTCTGGTTACTTACAGATAATGAAACCATTTGTGAAGTCATGAATAAAATACAGCTCAGAGTAAATGCATTTCTGTAGTAAATATGTACAGCCTTCTTTGTGAAAAAGTGAAAAAAAGAAACTGATAAGAATCGTGCTTCCTGAATTAGTCAGGAAACTTAAGTTATTAGGACATGCTTAAGTCGTCCTTTGTTTTGATATGTGGATTCCAAAGCATCATTAGTGCTTTTGGAGTGGAAGATTCTAAAGGGAGGAAGAGTCTGAAGTACCCACAGAAGGCTGCTCTGAGAGTAGGAATAATGCAAAGGTTTGTTACATAGCGGCTATTCCCAATTTCTGTTCCAGTGCAGGTTGTGATTCAGTCTTTATGCAGTTCGCTTACACGTCCTTCAAACCACACTGAAAAACTGGAGCTTCAAATTGTGTCTTCTGTTTGCGACACTTACTGGGAAGGTGTGTGAGTGGAAACGTGTGTGTGTGTGTGTGATGATGATAGACTGCTTGCTGAAAGTGACCTTTTAAAATTTCAAATTGGGAAATTTCAATAGATGACATGTGAGTAAATTTTAAATATATGTATTCATGCATATATAGGAATGATTCTCCAAAGTTGCATTTAAATTACTTCGATTCTAGTTGCTAGCTTTGTTCTGTCTCATTATATTGATGAGTCCTTATTCTCTCCAGACGTTTTCCTAGATGCTGTGTAAAATTGATTTGGATCATTAACAGTCTCTTGCATACTCCCTGTTTATTATTTGTGTCTTTGGTTGCGCTGGGTCTTAGTTGAGACCCATGGCGTCTTCTGCTGTGGTGCGTAGGCTTCTCTAGTTGAGTCGCGTGAGCTCAGTAGTTGTAGGTGTACAGGCTTAGCTTCTGTGCAGTATGTGAGATCTTAGCTGCCCAACCAGCAGTCGAACCCATGTCCCCTGCATTGGAAGGCAGATTCATAACCACTGGACCACCAGGGAAGTCCACTTTTTGTGTGCTTTTGTACTATGATATTACCTAAACTATTTATTTACCTAAACATCTTTTTCAAAAGTTCTTACCCAACAGGACTGTACAAATATCTATGTGGTCTAATGATATAATAGTAAAGCCAATATTTGTAAACCAGCTTTAAGAAGCATTACTAGTGCTTGTTCAAGATTGAAAAATATAGAAATAACTTAAATGCACAAAGCCAGGATGATGTGTAAACGCATTTTCACTTGTTTTTTTCACTCAGTGTATGTTGGTTGTCTTTGCTATCCACCTCTAAACACTGCCACTTGACTTGGCCCAGAAAACGTGCCTCAGTGTTTGTTCAGATAAAGGACAGTGTCCTGGTATCTGGAAGACTGCTGGAAAATAATTTGTTTATGTCTTACATTGAGCATCATTTTTACCCAGGCATAATCTAGTAAATATAAATAGAATTCAAAAAATTACTCAACATATTATAATAAGGCAAAAACTAGCGTAACTCTAGTATACTGAGAATTATGGTAACATGGGTTCCTTTTTTGGTAAAAGTAGTAAATATTTTAGTAAGGACTCCAAAGGTGAATCACAAAGTTTGAAAGTAAGAACAGTGGAAGATTAAGTAGTGGAGGCACTTCTTAAACCACTGGTCAGCACTATACATCTATCTTTTCCAGGAACTTTTCTGATGGCCAGAGAGAGTTCAGTGTGAAATAATGATTTTGTATGTTATAGGAAATTGAGTCAAATTTAGAAATTCAGAGATGATCAACTGAATATTTTCTATAGGATATGATCTGGTTGAAATATACCCAATTTCTTTGGGTTCTCTAGCTATTTTATCTTTAGTCAACAAGTGATGAATGCCTTTCATTCACCAGTCTTTGGTTCATGATCATTGTGACCATTTTTAGTTATTTGTGAGTGTGGTTTATAGATGCAGTCTGTCTCACTGAAGGAATACATGCTTCAGTCATTTATAAACCACTCAATTTGGAAATAGAATCCCTAGGGAAGTGAAAGGTTAGAAGCACCAGAAGATGTTTGTATTCTGTATAGTCTACTAATGATATGTGTCAGTTCAATGTTGGATTTTTATTATTAATCAGTCTTTCAGCTGAGAACACAAGCCTGGGAGCACCTAAGATAAACGATGATAGATACCTTGATCCCTTAACATAAAACAACCTCCTGAAAGTTTATGCCCATGACTTAAGCCTTGTTACATAGGCAACATTTTAGAGCCATAAATGTTCAGGTAATTATGTGGTTTAATCAGTGGAATATTATTTCTGTTAGTGGATTAAATGAGACACTAGCCAACTGAATAAACCATCAAATATTTAAAAATATATTTTTGAAGATTCTTTATAGATAGAAAAATTCTCCATACCCTCTGCCTTTAATTGTTATTCTCAGGTTGGTGAGACCAGATGCAAAAAGGTTTGTACATCCAAGTCTGATCTGAGATCTAACGACTTCAGCATCGTGGGAAGCTTACCGAGAGATTTTGAACTGTCCAATTATGACTGCTATGGAAAACCCATTGAGGTCAACAACGGACTTGGGAAGTCTCAGGCCAAGAACAACAAGAAGCCGGCTCCTGCCAAACCCGTTATTCCGACAGCAGCAAAGAGAATCGACCTTTACGCGAGAGCCTTGTTTCCTTTCTGCTTCTTATTCTTCAACGTTATCTACTGGTCTATATATTTATGATAAACCCTTTCCATTCATATGAAGTAAAATCCCATTGCATTGTGACCAACCTCGTTCATAAATGCCAATCTGTGAACAATCTTTGCATTTTCATAGCAGTGTATTGCATTTTGGATGCCATGGGATTGTAACACAAATATGGCACCCTCATGTGGAATGGCAGCATGATTGTGTTACGTCTGTGCTCTAATCATGATGTGCTTAGGTAAAGCAAACATAATTGCTTCAGGAATAAATGAAGGATAAGCATACTACATAAAATAAAACCCAAACATTTCTCTCCAGTTAGTGTAAATTGCAAACACTTCTGATAATTCTGATAATAAAATGGTATGCACGCTGAACCCTGTTAAGATCAGCATTCCAATGTATGTAGCATTTCAAATCTTCCTTGTAACTTTCAGAGAAAGCCATCTTATTCTTGTATAATTTTAGATGGTATTATTACAGATAAAGCAAAATTATATTACATATGGTATAACTTTATAAGTAGAAATATATCAGCTATAATTATGTGGGGGCTGTGGAGAAATAAAGTTCAAAAAGATTCCTAATTTGTAAAGTCAGCTAATTTTAAAGTGTGCCCGTATTGGCAATGCCAGAAAATAAAATCCAGTAAGCATTTTTGAAACAAAGGGAAATCTAGATTTACCTACATTCATGCTGAATTCTGGTTTCTGATAAGAAAGTAGATATATTGATTAAATATTTCTGATAAAAGAAACTCTATTTAGTCCACTTTAAAACCTAAATATATTTTCATGGATTTTATTTTGTTGATACAGAGTNAAAAATCCATAATCATTAAATTAAAATCATTAAAAGATTTTAGCGTCTTTATTTTATTAAAATGCTAGCATATTTTAAAGTAAAATTAATTTTTTTCATTTCCTTTTTTCTTATTTGAATAATGTTTGACTTGTTACAAAACATTTAACAATTAAGTAAACGATTACTTCATTAGGCCTCACCTCTAGTTGCATTTTCTTGCTGAAAGTCTGGACTACTTAAATTTACTTGCTTTGATCTTGTTCCAACTTGAAAATAAGTACTTTCTGGTCTATAAGACTTGAATTTCCTAGTAATATCAGAGCCAAAGTACCTTTTTATTTCTCCATAGCTGATACTAGGACTATCAGTAATCCACATAACATAAACATGAGGCCAAATAAGTATATTTACATTATGTGAAGAATTTCATAGCAGCTGAGATCTTGGATGGTTAATTCAGTAATAAAGTGTGTTTACATATAGTTTATGCAAACTGCAACCTATATTTCCGGCTATTTTATTGAAGACTTTAATTTGTAAAAGAGTCACTGATTACTAAATCTTTACAAAATGAGATGTATCTAATCCTCTGTGGTCTTTCAGCACCCTCTAGTTGCAAAAGCTTAGCCATCTGAATCATTTTAAAATTGCCACAAGTCACCCTATCAGTAGACTTAACATCCTTCTAGGACCCAGGGCAGTAGTATCTTAATGGTACTGTGATAGGAAAAAAGTGTCTTGAAAAAGACTTAGACATTTAAATTTGTATTAATAATAATTATACTTCCTTATAGTCTCTTTTCTTTATCCTTGCAAATTTCATTCATATTAGGGAGTTTGATTTCCATACAGTTTTAAGTGGGATATGTACCCAATGGAAAATAGCTCTCATTTTGTAAGAGTTTATTTCTTGAAAATAATGTGAATGAATTTCTTTCTGTAATATAATATTGCAGCCTCCTAAGATCCATTTTACTACCCAAATATATATAAATATATATATCCCAGGATTAAGTGTGTATATATAACTACAAATAGAACATTACACAATGATCATAATGCAGTACAATCAGTGTCCACTGACAGTTGCTTTCTATCGTTATGTTGAGAATTTAGCCAGTTAACCCCAGGGTAGTTCTGATCTGTGTACTTTAAATATTATGTCTTTCTAGGAAACTTGCAGTATTTACCTGGATATCAGTGTTGCAAATTTGATCTTTCCAAAATAAAAATGATCTTCTCCTTACAAATCAGTGGCTTCTCTTATTTTCTGAATTAAAAAAAAAAACAACAAAAACTCACTATTTCAGTCCTCTGAGGTCCATCCACCTTCCTGTCTCACATGGTACCCAGTGTCAAGTTCCAGGCCCTAAACTTCTCTCCCTTACGCTGGCCACCTGGTCTCCATTTCTGTAAACACCACCCAATTTGTTTCCCTTTTATGTTCATCAGACTGTTACAGCAGTCTGAAGGCTCCCTCCTTCATAACTGTTTTTGAATTTACTTTGTGATGTTTATTTTTTAATTGCATAAGTAATACATAGATATCTTGTTGCATTAGAAAAACAGATGTATTTAAAGTAAGCACTTAATGCTGGTGTTATCACCTTCTTTCTACAAATTCTCCTCTCTTCCCAGAGGTCACCACTGTCTTTGAGCATCTAGACCTTACTCTAGGCATCTACAACCTGTATCTACTTTTTAAATATAAAGAACAATTTAACATCAATGGAATTTTACCATATATACAGTTTTTCAGTTTATTAATTTTTCATCTATTGGGGATCTTTCTATTTGGAGTCATATCAGATGTCCATACGCCTATATTTGAGTGAGTGAAGTTGCTTAGTCGTGTCTGACTCTTTGCGACCCCATGGACTGTAGCCTACCAGGCTCCTCCGTCCATAGGATTCTCCAGGCAAGAATACTGGAGTGGGTTGCCATTTCCTTCTTCACATCTATATTTGGCCTCCTATTATTCTTCAGTGTGAATGTACCTGAATTTAGCTACTTTTTAAACACAATTTTTTATTGTTTTTGCTTTCTTTTTAAAAAAACATTATATATATATATTTTTTAATTTATTTGGCTGCACCAGATCTTAGTGGCACATGGCATCTTTAGTTGCAGCAACTGGAATCTAGTTCCCTGACCAGGGATCAGTCATTTACCTGGAACCTCTGCTTTGGGAATGTAGACTTTTAGCCACTAGACCATCAGGGACGTTCTGTTTATCCCTTCTAATGCAAAATAGCATTGCACTAAATGTTTTTGCTCACATATGGATATATTTCCACAAGGTAGATATCAGAAGAGGAGTTACCGAGTTGAAAAATGTGTTTTAATTTCTGGTGTGTGTGCTCAGTCATGACCAACTCGTGGCCCCATGGATGGTATATAGCCTGCCAGGCTCTTCTGCTCCTGGAAGATTCCAGGCCAGAATACTGGAGTGGGGTGCCATTTCCTACTCCAACCCGCATCTCTTGCCTCTCCTACATTGGCAGATAGATTCTTTTCCACTAGTGCCACTTGGAAAACCCATAAAATTCTGGTAGTTTCTACTAAAAGTCCTTCCAAAAGTCCTCTAAGGTAGATTGTCAGTATGCTGTGTGCAAACGTTCACAGTCTAGCCATCTCTTAACCTGTTGTATGCTGTGGACATACTACTTTTCTTTTTTAAACACTTTTTTGACATTGTTTCAAACTTTCAAAAAACGTGTAAAAATATTACAAAGAATTCCTGTGCACCATTCATCCAGGTGCCCAAAGGTTAGTATTTCATCACAGTTGCTTTATTTTCTTTCACTTTGTGTGTGCTAAGGAGACACTTTTTTTCTGAAACATTTAAAAGAAAGTTGCAGATATGATGATGTTCCTTTACACTTACACCCTTCAATGTGTGTTTCCTAAACAAGAAACTCCTTTCATAATCACAGTAGTACTAGGTACCCAGTGGAGAAGGAAATGACAACCCATTCCAACACTCTTATCTGGAGAATCCCATGAATGAAGGAGCCTGATGGGCTGCAGTCCGTGGAGTTGCAATGAGTTGGACATGACTGAGTGACTTCACTTCACTCACTTCATATTTTATCATTGGAGAAGGAAATGGCAGCCCACTCCAGTATTCTCACCTGAAGAATCCCATGGACAAAGGAGCCTGGCAGGCCATGGTCCATAGAGTGGCAGAGAGTCTGACACGACTGAAGTGACTCATTAGGTACCCAGATCAAGAAATTGACATTGATGAATTAGTATAATCTAGTGACTTTATTCAAATTTGCCCATTGTCTCACCTTTTTTTTTTTCTTTTTTTGATCAAGATGCAATCCAATATCACATTCTCTACTTGTTTGGCATGATGTTAATTTCTTTAAAATAAAGGTGAACGTTGGTTTCACTGGTGGCTCCATGGTAAAGAATCTGCCTGCCAATTCTGGAGACATGGGTTCAATCCCTGTTCTGGGAGGACTCTACATGCTGCAGAGCAGCTAAGCCTGTGGGCCATAGCTATTAAACCTGTGCTCCAGAACCTGGGAGCCTCAACTACTGAGCCCACGTGCAGCAACTACTGAAGCCCACACGCTAGAGCCTGTGCTCTGCGGCAAGAGAGGCCACCACAATGAGCCCACACATTGCAACTACAGAAGTTTCTCCTCGCCACCACTAGAGAAAAGCTGGCACAGCAAAGAAGAACCAGGACAACCATTAAAAAAAAAAAAAAAAAAAGGCAGGAGAATCAATTCCAGAAAGAAAATCCTCACTTGAATTTAGAACAAGGAAAAGTTAGAGATTACACACCTGCCCCTCACTCCCCACACACAAAGCTGAGATCATGGCCTTCTGCTCAGGTATCTTTAGAGCTTTGTGTTGCCCAGTGACCTAAGTAAAAAATCCACTCTCTGACATATAAAATTCAGATTGTTAAATGTTTAACTTATTTTGTAGCCATTTCATACTGCTCACATCTTAAATGCCAACCAAACCGAAGCTGACCTTTATGTTTCACACTTAGCACTGACAGGAATGCTAAGTTCAGCCAGGTTCCTTTCCTTTTAGGTCAGTGGTTAATTTTATGTCTCATTATTTCTCTAAAGTGGGTCATTCTTGGATGGTGTGTCTTCAAATACTTATTTTAACTGAAGTGTTTTTATTCGACATTAAGCATTTTTCAGTTATGCAGTTTCCTCTCTATTAAATAATGAAATTAAAATATTTACCATTACATATGCAGTATAAAGATTAAGCTGCTCTAAAAACCACTCAATTTATCATCATCCACATAATGGAAAATTTCAGTTTCAATAAACAGTTGGATATAAAATTTTAAAGTACCAAGCCTAAGATGAGAAATAGTTTGAAACAATTTTTATAACCTTTAATACGGATTTATTGTTAGAATATCATTACTTTGCTTTAGAAAAGCAGAATTTGCCACTTATATTTTCAAATTAAATTCATATGCTTATACAACATATCAGTGATCTAGCATTCACTAACTCCCCTCTAACTTTTTTTTTTATGAAGCTAGTCTTAACCTTTTAAGAGGTTAGTGTCCAGTTCTTTCTTTACGTCAATGGAGTATATATCTATACTTTACAGACTTTCTTGTGATTGATATTAATGGGTAATAAAGATGCATATTCAAAGGTGATTATAATGTCAGTGTGTGAAATATGCATAAACTTGATATTTTTAATTTTGATACAGACACACGCATTTTCTCTACACACACACACACACACACACGCACATACGTATTATTAAATTTTGTCTTTACCCAGTAAGAGCAATGAGAAAATTCACGGATTCTTCTAGTTGGAATTTCTGTACTCCAAACAATAAGTGCATTTTGACTCCCATAAGTACTGTTTTAATTTCTCAAACCAGAAGTCAAGGGATACCTCTGTGTGTGTGTGTGTGTATGTGTTCGTCACTCAATCATGTCCGACTCTTTGCAACCCTGTGGACTGTAGTGCCCCAGGCTCCTCTGTCCATGGGATTTCTCAGGGAAGAATACTGGAGTAGGTTCCCGTGCCCTTCTCCTCAAGAGATACCTGGGTAGCAGGCAAGTTTGGCCTTGGAGAACAAAGTGAAACAGGGCAAAAACTAACAGAATTTTGCCTAGAGAAGGCACTGGTCATAGCAAACACCATCTTCCAACAACCCAAGAGACAGCTTTACACATGGACATCACCAGATGGTTAATACCAAAATCAGGTTGATTATAGTCACTACAGCAAAAATAAGACCAGGAACTGACTGTGGCTCAGATGATGAACTCCTTACTGCAAAATTCAGACTCAAATGAAAGAAACTAGGGAAAATCATTAAGCCATTCAGGTATGAACTAACTCAAATCCCTTACAATTATACAGTGGAAGTGACAAATAGACTCAAGGGATCAGATCTGATAGACAGAGTGCCTGAGAACTATGGATGGAGGTTTGTGACGTTGTACAGGAGGCAGTGATCAAGACCACATCCAAGAAAAAGAAAGGCAAAAGGGCAAAATGGTTGTCTGAGGAGGCCTTATAAATAGCTGAGAAAAAAAGAGAAACTAAAGGCAAAGGAGAAAAAGAAAGATATATCCATCTAAATGCAGAATTCCAGAGAATAGCAAGGAGAGATAAGAAAGCCTTCTTCAGTGAACAATGCAAAGAAATAGAGGGAAATAATAGAAAGGGAAAGACTAGAGATCTCTACAAAAAAAATTTAGAGATACCAAGGGAATATTTCATGCAAAGATGGGCACAATAAAGGAGAGAAACAGTATGGACCTAACAGAAGAAGAAGATATTAAGAAGAGGTGGCAAGAGTGCAAAGAACTGTACAAAAAAGATCTTCATGACCCAGATAACCACAATGGTGTGATCATTCACCTAGAGCCAGACATCCTGGAGTGCAAAGTCAAGTAGGGACTTAAGAAGCATCACAACAAACAAAGCTAGTGGAGGTGATGGAATTCTAGTTGAGTTCTTTCAAATCTTAAAAGATGATGCTGTGAAAGTACTGCACTCAATATGCCAGCAAAATTGGAAAACTCAGCAGTAGCCACATGACTGGAAAATGTCAGTTTCCATCCCAATACCAAAGAAAGGCAGCGCCAAAGAATATTCAAACTACTGCACAATTGCATTCATTTCACACACTAGCAAATTAATGCTCAAAATTTTTCAAGCTAGGCTTCAACAGTACATGGACCCAGAAATTCCAAATGTTCAAGCTAGATTTAGAAAAGGCAGAGGAACCAGAGATCAAACTGTCAACATCAGTTGAATCATAGAAAAAGCAAGAGAATTCCAGTAAAAGGTCTTCTTCTTGCTAAAGCCTTTGACTATGTGGATCACAACAAACTGTGGAAAATTCTAAAGAGATGGGAACACCAGACCACATTACCTGCCTTCTTAAAAACCTATGTGTAGGTTAAAAAGCAACAGTTAGAATCAGACATGGAACAATGGATTGGTTCCAAATTGGGAAAGGAGTATGTCAAGGCTGTATATTATCACCCTGGTTATTTAACTTATATGCAGAGTACATCAGGCGAAAGCCTGGGCAGGATGAAGCACAAGCTGGAATCAAGATTGCTGGGAGAAATACCAACAACTTCAGATATGCAGGTAAAACCACACTTATGGCAGAAAGCAAAGAGGAACTAAAGAGCCTCTTGATGAAAGTGAAAGAGGAGAGTGAAAAAGCTGGCTTAAAATTCAGTATCAAAAAACTAAGATCATGGCGTCCAGTCCCATCACTTCATGGCAAATAGACAGGGAAACACTGGAAATAATGAAAGACTTTATTTTCTTGGGCTCCAAAATCACTGCAGGTGGTCACTGCAACCATGAAATTAAAATATGCTTGTTCCTTGAAGAAAAACTATGACCAACCTAGACAGCATATTAAAAAGCAGAGACATTACCAGCAAATGTCCATCTAGTCAAAGCTGTGGTTTTTCCAGTAGTCATGTATGGGTGTGAGAGTTGGACCATGAAGAAAGCTTAGCGCTGATGAATTGATGCCTTTGAAATATGGTGTTGGAGAAGACTCTTGAGAGCCCTTTGGCCTGCAGGGAGATTAAATCAGTCAGTCCTATAGGAAATCAACCCTGAAAATTCATTGGAAGGACTGATGCTGAAGCTGAAGCTCCAATATTTTGGTCACCTGATGCGAAGGAGTGACTCATTGGAAAAGACCCTGATTCTGGGAATGACTGAAGGCAGGAGGAGAAGTGGACGACATAGGATGAGATAGTTGGGTTGCATCACCTACTTGTTGGACATGAGTTTGAGCAAGCCAAGGGAGTTGGTGATGAACAGGGAAGTCTGGCGTGCTGTAGTCCATGGGGTTGCAGAGTGTTGGACCTGAATCAGTGACTGAACTGAAATGAACATGTATCATACCCAAAATAGTCTTTCTAAATCTTCTCAGTGTAGAATAGTAAATAAGAAATTGTAAATACATAAATGCTTATTGGGTACTTAAAAATATTCAAGGTCTTGTGTTAGCTNTTGTGTTAGCTTAAGATGAAGAAAACTTTTAAGGGTGAAATCACTCCTTAATGATAGTCAACAGTATGAGAGAGATAAGTATGTTAATTACAGAAATCACTATAATACAAATCAGAATGCATAATACATATCATTTAAAAGCATAAGAGAAGAAAATCATTAAAATTAAATACCTTATCTTAAAGAAAAATAAGTAAAAATTGCTTCAGCCAAATAAAGGTCATTTTACTACAGATCATAGAATTTTGAAGCTGGACATTAACTAAAAGAAAAAGTACTAATTGTAAAGTGTAGAAACATTGCCATTAAAAGTTAAAGTGCCATTTGAATTTTATTTCCTAGTTAATGTGACTGAGGAAATAATGAACAGGAAAGCAAACTTTCCATAGCTGATGATGTAAAACATTTACCTAGTGTTTGTTTCTTAACCAAAATTCCCATCTGATCTTAATCCTATAACTTGAAACAATTTTCAGGAAAAAAAAAAAAATCCCAATTCATAGCCTGAGGCAATGGCAGTTCAGTTAATATGTTTCACAGTGAGGCAAGCAGGAGTCAGAGTGCTCTGTGAAGCAGTGAGAATGCAGTCAATTACCTCATCAAATAAGGATTTTATTAGTCAATTAGCATTACCTTATCCCTATGCCTTGGCTTACACATAACAGAGAACCTTTACTTTGTTAGATGGTAAACAAGATGAAGAGGCAAGTGATTTTAGCTTTTGAAAGTCTCAGCTGAGTTTATTATATGTTCTCAAGGGATGTGCTTTTAAGTGTTTATAGGAGTTGCAAATGTAGCCAAAGGAACATGGCATTTCAAAATAGTAAACGCTCTGGCTGCTTCTCTTGCAGGACCACAACCTAGTTCCATAAAGCTTTAGAACCCTCCTGAGGACATGAACTTGATATACAAGAGCAGCAGCATCTCTGCTGCTTACTAACAAACTTAAGCAATTTTTCATAAATCTAAGTCAGAATCTGCTGGCTTGTCAGCTACGAAGATGATGTTTCACTCACTGAGAAAATATAACACGGAACTCATTAGCAGGAATACCTAATAAATTTTGCCTTGGACTATTATAAAGCCTCTTTCTAAGCACAGCTGCCTGTCTCTGGTTAATTCCTTTGTATACTCAAAAGCCCTTTCATTCAAAAATCACTAGAGTCTCCTATCAGTCCACTGGCATCTTGGAAGCTTTCAAATTTCCAAGGAATTAACTTAAATGTCCAAATAAAAATGTGAAATTTCCCAAGAAGTATACATGGGACATGCATCTTATAGAAATAATCCCAGAGTCTATGCTATATCAGAAGCCTATCCAGTATGTAGTCACAGAGGGAGCAGGAGAGAGTCGTGTCCGACTCTGTGCGACCCCAAAGACAGCAGCCCACCAGGCTCCCCCATCCCTGGGATTCTCCAGGCAAGAACACTGGAGTGGGTTGCCATTTCCTTCTCCAATGCATGAAAGTGAAAAGCGAAATAATAGTGTGTAGTTATAGCTTTGGGTTTGTCATTTACAACCCTGCAGACCTTGTTAAGGAGAAGGCAATGGCACCCCACTCCAGTACTCTTGCCTGGAAAATTCCATGGATGGAGGAGCCTGGTAGGTTGCAGTCCATGGGGTCACTAAGAGTCGGACGTGATTGAAGTGACTTAGCAGTAGCAGCAGACCTTGTTAAAGAATCTTCTTCTCAATTACCCTATTTTCAAAGAGGGATTAAAAACAACCTAAAAATTACCAACTACATGAATTCAAATTCATGTCAATGTTTGGCAAAAGTAATACAGTAAGGTAAAGTAAAGTTAAAATAAAAATTTCAAAAAAAAAAATTACCAACTACAGCATACAATTCTATCTTTTGCAGTGTTTTACAACAAAAGACTTTGAAGCAGGTAGTCTGAGGTAGTGAATGCACTAGAGTAAATGTGGGCAAATTTTTTAACATCCTGAGCCTCAGTTTCCCCAGTGAAAAGAACACAGTAACATTAATGTGAAGATACAATATATTATTATATGTAGTCTCAGCAGAGTTCCCAGTGCAGAGTAAGTGTGCAGGAAATCATGGTTATTATTATCTCCTTTTATCTATTTCTACTACTACACTATTTCTAGCACTACACTACTTTTAATGAAGTTTCAATCTTTCAAAATTTCTTCATTAGTGTAAAATCTCTCTATTAGCTAATAATATGTTACTGACATCCATAATCATTGAGCTCAATTTTGAATATAAAACAATTTAAATTAAGAGTAGCAATAGTAGGAAATATCAATGTATATTAAAATGTTCTTGGAATATTTTAAGGAGTTACTGGATTATTTCGTTGGAGATCCATAATTTAGGAATTAGGTTGTGGGCAATGGAATGTCCAAATTTCAAAATCTACATATTTAAGGGTAATATTTTACATTTATCCTATAAAAAGAAAAATAAATAAATGAGAATGTTTCAGAATTAAAAAAGAAAAGAATAAGGAAAAGAATTTCCAAGATGCATTAAACAGGCTGTACAAATGAAGGTTGTAATAACTCGTGCATGTATGGAAGTGATTCATGTATTGTATGATCTCTTACAACTCATGCATGTATGGTACTAATAAAAGATAATTAATGCTCATAATGATCATCCTGGAAAACTGCATCTTTGCAAAATTCTTTCAGAAACAAAGAGAGAACACTAAATTATGTTCAATAGTATTGTTGCATAAAATATTTTATTGTATTCTCCTTCTTTGAAGATTTGTAATCCAACTACTAAACAATGGTTATTCTCAATTAAAAATATCCAACTAACCAGTTCCATATAGACGGTAATGTGCTGCATTCAGAATTCACATTAAAAATGTGTGAGACTAACCTCTAGGTAATAAAACCATGTTTAACTCTCCTTAAGGTAATATGTTTGATATTATAGTCACAGTATTTATCCAATTATTGAAGAAGGCTTGTTAAATACTAAAAACATAAGTACAATGCCGAGAAGATACTAGATTTAAAAAAATATATACATACAAACATATGAATGTATATATATATGGATGGATGTATACAAGTGTGTGTTTGTGTGAAGAGGTTTATGCAAATATATGTATGTATTTGTATATGTATATTTGTTAAAAAATGTTATTTGCTCAGTCATGTCCAACTCTCTGCAACCCCATGGACTGTAACCCCAGGCTCCTTGTCCATGGGATTCTCCAGGCAAGTATGCTGGAGCGGGAGTCATTCCCTTCTCCAGGTGATCTTCCCAACCCAGGGATCAAACCTGTCTCTTGTATTGCAAACAGATTCTTTACTGTCTGAGCCACCAGGCCAACCATATGTATATATACATATATATAGTATGTAACATTAATTGGTATTTTGTTTGCAACTAAGAGATACTCCATTTTTGCTCTTTAGGAACTCTTACAGTGTACCTATTTCATGTATATCTGAAACAATTTCACATGAATGTTACATTAGGTACTCTTTAAGGGAATGCCCATTTAAGGATCAAATAAAATAAGTGTGTGCTAATTGATATGAACCAGATGGCCCACAGAAAGAAGACTTAGTCTCAACATATTGTTCCATTTATTTATTTACATGCAGTACACTGAAACACACTCCCACTCTTGTATATATCTCAGGTCCATTCTGTCCCAACTCATAAAATGCACTGTCCGTTCCCCTACCCCATCATTCCAGACATCAAGAGCAGCTCTTCTTTTCTACCTGCCAAAAGGTTCTGGCAGGAAAAATGCTCAGTTGCATCCATACTCACTTTGTCTTATTCTTTTCGACTCACGTGCTCTTTAGGGTGAATTTAACTCCTTCCACATACACCAAGTCCTCCAGGGCATTTTGACACTTGCAGAATGTCCCATTTTGTTGGGATGTATATCTTGATACCCCACTCTTCTATCTTATTTCCTTTGTGCCTGCTAGAGTGTCCGTGCCATTATAAATAAAACCCACACATCCTGAAGCTTTCTGTTTTTATTTCTATCTCTGCCATGCATGCACCTAACCAGAACTGTCCCGAGAATTGTTAAATATTAAATTGTTAAATATCAAAAGTTAAATATCAAACCATGAAACAGATCTCAAGCTCTGTGTGTTAAAAGTAGCCCCTGTTTATTTTCCTTCACCATCTAGGCATATAGGACTCGAATTAGCATTTTTCTTGCTCTCTAATAATCTCTCCTAGATTATTTATCTACCTATGTGTAGAGACGGAGAAGGCACTGGCGACCCATGCCAGTACACTTGCCTGGAAAATCCCATGGACGAAGGAGCCTGGTAGGCTGCAGTCCATGGGGTCATGAAGTCAGACACGACTAAGCGACTTCCCTTTCACTTTTCACTTTCATGCATTGGAGAAGGAAATGGCAACCCACTCCAGTGTTCTTGCCTGGAGAACCCCAGGGATGGCGGCCTGGTGGGCTGCCATCTATGGGATAGCATAGAGTTGGACACGACTGACGTGGGTGGCTTAAATCACAGCCATCTATTATTGCTCATGATTATGGAGAACGGTGGCCCAAAATTAGGGTGCTAGCTTGGTCGTTCTTGGGGATGGCTCCTTCCTGGTTACAGAGGAGTGTCTTCCTGTCTCTTTCACCCTCACATGGCAGAAATAGAGCTGGCCAGCTGCCTGTCCACTTGTATAACAGCACTAATCCCCTTCAAGAGAGCTCCACCCTCATGACCTAATGACCTCCTCAAACCTCAATTTCCAAATACCATTACATGGGGGTCGGGGTATCAACATTAAACATATGAATTTGGGGATAGCAGATATTTACAACATTGCACTATGTAAAATTCCTTTCTTTTTAAACAAATGGTGTGGCTATGTGCCAATAAAACTTTATGAACATTGAAGTTTGAATTCCATGTAATTTTTGCATGTCATGAAATCTTTTCTGAGTTTTTAAAAAACTACTGTAAAATTTAAAAACTATTCTTTTTAAAATGTTTTTTTGATTGTGCTAAAAGTCATATAAAACATACTATTTTAACCCTATTTAACTGTGCAGTTCAGTGGCACTAAGTACATTCACATTGTCATATAACTTTCACCATCATCCATCCCCCTAAATTTTTATCTTCCTAAACTGAAATGCCATCCTCATTAAACACTAACTCCCCATCCCTCTCTTCACCTCTCCCAACCTCCTCAATCCCCTACTCCCACTTGTCCTATCTCCCTGTTTTACACTTTTATTTTGTGTATATGAGAGATGGATTGAGAAAGAGAGACACACAGATAGGGGTGTGAGTCCATAAAAATCAGAAAAATGGTAAAGGAACTATAATAATTACCTGTATTCCAACATAGAATTAAATCACCTCAACTTCCCAGAATATTTGATTGTTTTATTTTATTCTTTTTATTGATAAATAATACATGAATACTTTGTCTTAAAAAAAAAAAACTTAAAACCTTTAAGATAAACTTGAAATCATCATGACCTCCAAGTCTTTATCTTGATTCTCTGCACTTACACCTAGAGAGAACCATGATTATCAGTTT
>SJYQ01001418.1:364269-384140 GCA_006410935.1 Redunca redunca | reverse complement strand
TGTCTTTGCAACTCCATGGACTGCAGCACTCCAGGCCTTCCTGTCCATCTTCCCTGTCCATCACCAAATCCTATAGCTTACTCAAACTCACATCCATGGAGTCAGTGATGCCATCCAATCATCTCATCCTCTGTCATCCCCTTCTCCTCCCACCTTCAATCTTTCCCAGCATCAGGGTCTTTTCCAATGAGTCAGTTCTTTGCATCAGGTGGCCAAGATATTCGTGTTTCAACTTCAGCATCAGTCCTTCCAATGAACAACCAGGATTGATCTCCTTTAGGATTGACTGGTTGGATCTCCTTGCAGTCCAAGGGACTCTCAAGAGTCTTCACAAAACTACAGTTCAAAAACATCAATTCTTTGGCACTCAGCTTTCTTTATAGTCCAACTTTCACATCCATACATGACTACTGGAAAAACCATAGCTTTGAATAGATGGACATTTGTCAGCAAAGTAATATCTCTGCTTTTTAATATGCTGTATAGGTTTGTCATAGCTTTTCTTCCAAGGAGCAAGCGTCTTTTAATTTTATGGCTGCAGTCACTATCTGCAGTGCTTTTGGAGCCCAAAATGATATGCTAAATAAACTCATTGTCTCAATTTGCAGCTACTGACATGATTATATTGTTTTTCTCTCATAAACTGTAACATACTGTGTTAAAAGACTTTCTAACTTGAAATAATACCTGGGATAAACTGTTTTTTTTGTCTGTGACATATTTTTAGCACATTCATTTTACATTTAGTACAGTCTTTTAAGAGTTATGTGAATTGTTTTATATGTATATAAGTGACATTGGCCAATAATATCATTTTCTTGTAGCATCCATATTCTATTTATGCTTTAAGATTACACTCATTTCATAAAATGTACCTTCTTATTTCTTCCTAGACTGGAAGAAATTAAATAAGCCTGGAGCTTTCACTCCCATAAAACACATCTAGCATTCTGCTACTGAAAGTAAATTGAAAGACATTTATTATTCTAAGTACATTTTTTAAAAAGTGCATATTGGTCTATGCAGATTCTTTTCTTCTTAGATGAATTTTGATAATGCATTTTTCTCCAGGAAATTATCCATTATATTTGGTTTTTAAATTACTGACAATCGGAGAAGGCGATGACACCCCACTCCAGTATTCTTGCCTGGAAAATCCCATGGATGGAGGAGCTTGGTAGGCTGCAGTCCATGGGGTTGCAAAGAGTGGGACACGACTGAGTGACTTCACTTTCAATTTTCACTTCCATATATTGGAGAAGGAAGTGGCAACCCACTCCAGTGTTCTTGCCTGGAGACTCCCAGGGACGGGGGAGCCTGGTGGGCTGTTGTCTATAGGGTCGCAGAGAGTCGGACACGACTGAAGCGACTTAGCAGCAGCAGTATCCATGAAATAATGCTTTGAAGCATCTATACTCTAATATGATCCGTATTACTTTCTATCTTTGTGATATTTACTCATAACTTCTCTTTTCTTAATCACATAAAAGTTTTCAATTTTGCTAGTCTTTTGAGAGAATTGGTTTAGCTTTTTATTGACCAACTGATTTGATGCATATTCTACTTCATTAATTTATCTTTTTCTCTTTAATATTTTCTTTCTTCTATTTTCTTTGGATTTATTTTGATGTTCTTTCCTAAACTTCTTGATTCAAATGCTTAGCTTGTTTTTCCAACCATTCATATTTTCTAAATGCATTTACTGCTATAAATTCCTCTTTAATTACTGCTGCATGCCACAAATTTTATATGCATTTTTGTTGAAGCTGAGTTACAAAAAATCTTATTTTTAGTTTATTCTGTAACTAAATTTACTTAGGAGTGTGACTTCTAGAATCCAAATTCATGGTATGTTTGGCTATCATTAGGGGTAACTTTTGGGGGGCCTACTATTTTATTATTGATATCTTTATTTACTAGATGTGATTGGTGAATACAGTCTGTGAAAAATGATTTCTCTGATGGTCTCGTGGTTAAGAATCTGCTTGCCAATCCAGGGGACACAGGTTCGATACCTGCTTTGGGATGATCCCACGTGCTGCAAGGCCACTAAGCCCATGTGCCACAACTCCTGAGCCTGTGCTCTAGAGCCTAGGAACCATACCTCCTGAACCCATGCACCTACGGCCTTAGCTCCACAAGAGAAGTCGCAGCAATGAGAAGCCTGAGCACCACAAACAGAGTGGCCCCCACTCACCACAACTAGGAAAAAGCCCACATGTAGCATCGAAGACCCAGTGCAGCCAAAAATAAAGAAATAAATCATTTTTTAAAAATCTGTGAAAAAAAAAGCTTAAAATTTGTCATTTTCTTGTGGTGTTGGAGAAGACTCTTGAGAGTCCCTTGGACTGCAAGGAGATCCAACCAGTCCATTCTGAAGGAGATCAGCCCTGGGATTACTTTGGAAAGAATGATGCTAAAGCTGAAACTCCAGTACTTTGGCCACCTCCTGCGAAGAATTGACTCACTGGAAAAGACTTTGGTGCTGGGAGGGAGTGGGGGCAGGAGAAGAAGGGGATGACGGAGGATAAGATGGCTGGATGGCATCACCGATTCGATGGACATGAGTTTGAGTGAACTCCGGGAGATGGTGCTGGACAGGGAAGTCTGGCGTGGTGCGATTCATGGGGTTGCAAAAAATAGGACACGACTTAGCGACTGAACTGAACTGAACTGAACCCCATTAGATTTGGCTCTGTATATTCTGAGACTTTATAAATATTTTTCTCTCTATATCTCTCTCTCTCTCACACACACACACATATATATAATTTGCACACATTTGAATTCAAGACTGACATTTTGTGTTGCATTACTGTATTTGGTTGCATTTTTTTCTAAGAATTGTGCTGTTTAGCCTCATTTCACACCTTTCCACTTTCATTCTACATTTTATTTTGCCTGCTGTTAGTTTTATCATGTAACTTTCTCTTTGTTGATCTTTCCATCTTTTTGGTGTTCCTTGGCCTTAGTTGTGTTCTTTACAGACTTTGTATGACTATGTTATGTGGGTTATTTTAAATCTAACTTGAACATTGGCTTCATCATAATAAAATGTTAGAGAAAGTCAAACTGAGGGACTTTCTGTGGCGACTTGACTAGTCCTCTTTGAAAGTGTTAAAGTTAAAAAAAATACGGAAACACTCATGGTTTGGAGGAAGCTTGGAAGACATGAGAACGAAAGGCAATGTGGAGGGATCTTGGAAAAGAAAATGGACATTGACAAAAATCTTGGGGATACAGAAGAGAGTCTGTAACTCAGTTACAACATTAATGTTAATATCCTAGCGTTTGATATGCATACCATGTTTACTTATTATGTCAATATGAAAGAAAGCTGGGAGAAAGGTATAGGGAACTCTGTATTTTCTTTGTTACTCTTTGGTAAATAGACTTTCATTTAAAAATGAAAGTTTACAAATGTAACTTGAGGCCATCCTCTAGTGTGTGGGACCCCCCGCTCAATACCCCCATCCTCCAGTTCAGTTCAGTGCAGTTCAGTTGCTCAGTCGTGTCCGACTCTTTGTGACCCCATGAATCGCAGCACGCCAGGCCTCCCTGTCCATCACCAACTCCCAGAGTTCACCCAGAATCACATCCATCGAGTCAGTGATGCCATCCAGCCATCTCATCCTCTGTCATCCCCTTTGACGCTGGGAAGGATTGGGGGCAGGAGAAAAGGAAACATATTCACTAAGATATGTAAAATAGATAGCCAGTGAGAATTTGCTGTATGACTCAGGGAACTCAAATCAGGGATCTGTGACAATCTAGAGATGTAGGATGGGGTGGGAGGTGAGAGGGAGGCTCAAGAGGCAAGAGACATATGTATACCTATGGTTGATCCCAGTTGATATATGGCAAAAACCAATACAATATTGCAATTATCCCTTAATTAAAAATAAATAAATTAAGAAAAAAATAATACTGTGCTCTTTTTCCCTGACCACATAGTTACAGAATCCCTTTAAAACTCCTTTGTGAAAAGAGAAGAAGACATCAGTGTACAGTTACCTATAAGTAGACTAAGCAGCTCAGAATATGGCATGGATTTAGTCATATTTACATTGGAAATTCTACAGATAGCAGGGCTGGGAGAGTGAGTGGTTAAAGGGACAGGTTTGTTATTATGTACTGCTATTGTTTTTTATTGAGGTGAAAACAGTTAAGGGGTTTCTGAAGCTTGTTGGACAGAATTCCAAGGTGGCATCTGAGGTTAGCAGGGAAGATGCAGGATGTGTACCATGGCTGCGTTAAGAGACAGGATAGGAGATCAGAGGAGAGCCTGGGGTCAAGGTGCAACCCATTCTCTAAGACAGAAGCCTTAACCAGAAGTGAAACAAGTGAAGGGGTCAGGGCAAAAATCTTTGAAGGATAGACATAGCCTGAGGACATGACATAAACTGATTAGAACAAAACAGGTCCAAGATGGCGGGGGAGTCAAAAGAACCACAGTTGCTTTTGAACTGTGGTGTTGGAGAAGACTCTTGAGAGTCCCTTGGGGTGCAAAGAGATCCAACCAGTCCATCCTAAAGGAAATCAGTCCTGAATATTTATTGAAAGGATTGATGCTGAAGCTACAATACTTTGACCACCTGGTGCGAAGAACTGACTCATTGGAAAAGACCCTGATGCTGGGAAAGATTGAAGGTAGGAGGAGAAAGGGATGACAGAAGATGAGATGGCTGGATGGCATCACTGGCTCAGTGGACATGAGTTTAAGTAAATTCCGGGAGTTGGTGATGGACAGGGAGGCCTGGCATGCTGCAGTTCATGGGGTTGCAAAGAGTTAGACACAACCGAGCAATTGAACTGAATGCCAGGGGAGTCAACTTCCACTAGACCTTCAGCCTCATTATACGCTCATCTCACACTTCACCTATATGACATACCCACAGGTGACATGACAGTTCCAAGGCTGACCATAAAAGTTCAAAAAGTGAGCAGTGGCTCAATTTCTGGAAATCCCCCACCCCACCCCACTTCCCAAAATCATTGGAATGATCCTCCCACTCATTAGCTTATGAAATCGCCCAGCCCATAAAACTTAACCACACCACATTTCAAGGCTCTCTTTTGATCATCCCGCCCATCATTCCACTAATCAATTTCAAGGTTAATAACCAAGATTTTCTGTTCATATTCCTTTGGCATTATAAAATAATTTTGAAACACTGTTGGATTTTAAAAGCTGCTTTGAAATTTCTACACCAAATATAACAAATAGTAAATAGAGAAACACCATTTAAAGAATGCCATGGATATGTGTGGTTCTTTTAGACCCCAATTTCCTTGCTTATCTATGGAGAAATTTGAGCTGTATGAATTTTATTCTACTTAACCTTAGCCTTCTCCCTGTACTTGTTTTTAATCATAACTGGAAAGCGAGTAGTTCGGCTAGTTTCTGTATAGGTTTGTATTTGCAGAAAACGTTCCTTGAAAAGGTCCAAAGTTTCTGTGGTCTGGTGACTCTTCCCTACCTGTTTGTTCTCTTATTAACTCTAAAAGCTGCTTGGTAGCAAGTGTTCTAAAGATGCCTTTACCTGAGTTTGTGGCTGTTGTAATCCTAATACAATAAATTCTGTCTTCATCTCATTCTCTTTCCGCTTTAAAAGGGGCTTTAATGTCTACTGAAGCATTTTAAGTAATTCTTTCTATCTTCTGTTTAGAAGTTGAAGAAGGAAATTTTTTTAATATTTGGAAATGGCAACTCAAAGAGAATTTTGATGGTTGGTGTCAGCTGGACAGCAGCCCTGAACAAAGGTTAAAATAACAAACAGAGAGTGTGATTTCCATTTATACTTGTAAGGAAGTGTCAACTATAAATTGGCCCTTGCCATGGGCACTTGCCATCTGCCTCTACAAGGATTAAATCATGTGCTACTGCAGCTGCTGACCATTAACACCTGAAATCCTTAAAGAGCAGAAATGCAAAGAGCGGTTTTGGAGAGCAGAAATGAGACACTCTTTGCTCAGGGAAAAATGACAGAACAAGTCCTTAGATACCTAGATATTTTCAGGAGCCAATTTTATGAGCCCAATTCTTGTATTTGTTCATACCTAGAAAAGCACTAAAATCCTTCATGGTGATGACTGCTCCTCGTGGCTAGCACTGTGGTCTGAGTGCAGGTTGGAAAAGAATTTCCAGACATGAGACAGAATGAGAAGGAAATAAAGTTTATTAGAGTGGGATATGCTGTTAGAACAGCGGGCCAGCTCAAGGGAGAACTGACCTTGAATGAGGGGTCTTAGTTTACTTTTATACCCAGGGTACAGGGAGTGGGATAGGGTTCTTGCGGGTCATTTGTTAATTGGATGAGGCATGTATACTGGGTGGGAGGAAGAGTAAGGCAAATGCCTCCTGCCTACGGGGTAGGAGGAGAGACAGGTTATACTGTTACATTAATAGTTACAACACAGGGAAAGGAAGGATGATAAGGGTCTGGTTTTTCCATTCCTGAATTCCAAGACCCTTCTTGGTTTTATCTGCTTTTTCATCCTTGGGTCACCATAGCTAGTAGAAACCTCCTGCAAAAAAAAAAATATATACTAGAATGCATGTACTCTCCCTTCACCAAAATCACATATATACTGATGTACCCACCTGCCTATTTGGAGTAGTTTCTCAGAGCTATCTGAGGTGCTGTCTCCCAGGCTGCAATTCTCACTTTGCTTCAAATAAAACTTAACATGCAACTCTCCTGTTGTATACATTTTTTAAAGTCAACAGAAGATACAAGAAAAGTCTGTAGTGCCCTTATTTTGCAAACTTAATGGAATCTATGCCCTCACTTCCCCTGGGTGTTGAGAAATTAAAGTTTGTCAGTACTTTCTATTTCAAAGGGCCCTTTCCTTTCAGATGGTAAACTGGAGAACTTAGCAATGCTTGGCAAATATGAGAAAGAATTCCTGTTTCTAGGGCATCAAGCCATTTTCTGAGGTGCATGATCTTTCAGATGCTGTGAGCAGCTCTGTCTTTCTATTGGAGCCTGAGCACAGAACCTTTGCCCAACGTCAAGGCCGTGGTGCTTAGGGCTCTCTGTCTGTCCAGGTCCTCACATGCCACCCCTTTTGGGCTTCTACCAGCCCCCAAGCCCTTCCATATTTTCCCACGTCTTGTGAAGAACCCCATTCCTCACAACTCTCATGAAAAATAAATCCAAAGTAAACAAGAAACCCATCTCCATCCTTCACATCAGAGAAATTGTCTAATGGTTGAGACATTTTCAGTCTTAACTTTCCGGTAACTTCAGAACTACACCCTTCAGTGTTTGACACTTTAACTCAAAACCCATTAAATATGACCCTAGGACAAGGGCATCCTTCTGCCTCTAGGACTAAAAACCCAGCAAAACATTTCAAAGGGGGTTAGAGGTGAGAGAAAGAAAAAATAGTTCTCCTTCTTTAGGATTCTTCTGAAAGAGGGAGAACAAAAGCCTTCTTGTCATTAACATCCGCTCTGTGATGCATTTGAGTGAAAAGGAAGGGGAATGAGGCATCTGAATGAGGTTTTTGTGTCTAATTTGACTGAAGTACTTTCTCAAAATTAATAAAGACCTACATAAACAGTGTGAATTTAAAATTAACTTTCGCAACTTCAGGTGGCTGGTTTCCTCATTTTGGTGAGTACTTTTCATACTTAGGTGAAATAGAGTGTACTTGAGCTGAAATTCTGCTTTAATGTCACCATCAGAAAAATGTTTTTTGGTTACATTCTTCCATATGGAGCAGCAAAAATCTCTCAGACGTGGTTCTGTTTTTAATGCCTAGTGAGAGGAAGAAAACAAACAAAAACCAACCGATAATAAAAATAAGTCTTGTCTTTCTGTCAGGACATCATAAAATTTTGTTAACTTTAATTTTTAAAAATAGCTGTCCAACTATGCACAGTCACATAAAATACCTAATTAGTGTGGCCAAAAGAATTTGAACTAGGATGTTTGTGGGCTAGAAATTCTTTTATGGAACTCATTAGTGATATCAGACCCAAAAATATTTATGATGTTATAAAACTGCTGGGAAAAGAGATGGTATTTAGTGCAGTTGAGGGTTAATTTGGGCCTCAAAGCACTTTCATGGCCTTGAACTTTTCTCAAGCTGTACTGAGGTAGCAAATAATGCTGTTACACCAGAGTTTATGGTGTGAGCGGAATTTATACAATGTTCAAGGAACAGCCTTTGAAATGAACAGAAGGCTATAATCATAGCACATAGTATTTAAGTGATTGAATCAATGTAAATGCTTCTAAGATGAGAGAAAGCATGTTTCTCCTATAAAGTCATAGAATTTCTCCTTTATTAGGATTATCCTTTCTGGTGGACAGGATGACCTCTCTGCTCTGCACTCCTTTCTCCCTCTATCTCCCTGGTCACAGCATCACACACCCACTAACTCCTGGCTTTAGTGATGAGTCCCAAATCCAATCCTTATTATTTCTTCTTTCCTGGACACAGGCACTGGGTTAAAGCTGGACATGTGACCTAAACAAGTCAATAAACATGTATCTTAAATCTTCAAATGTTTTGTTGGAAAGTTGGAAAAAAAAAAACAGTGTTTTTGCTTTGGCTAGAGGAAACACCAGTTGCTACCACCATGAGACTTCATCTTTTTAAAAATTGAAGTATAGTTGATTTACAATGTTATATTTGTTTCTGGTATACAGGAAAATGGTTTATATATTCATATACAGCAATGGCACCCCACTCCAGTACTCTTGCTTGGAAAATTCCATGAACGGAGGAGCCTGCTAGGCTGCAGTCCATGGGGGTCGCTAAGAGTTGGACACAACTGAACGACTTCCCTTTCGCTTTTCATTTTCAGGCAGTGGAGAAGGAAATGGCAACCCACTCCAGTGTTCTTGCCTGGAGAATCTCAGGAATGGGGAGCCTGGTGGGCTGCCGTCTATGGGGTCGTACAGAGCCGGACATGACTGAAGCGACTTAGCAGCAGTAGTAGCATACCCTTTATACACATATATCCTTCAAACATCACTGCCTTGTCATGGCAAAGGGGCTTATGCAACTCAGTGAATCTATGAGCCATGTCAGGCAGGGCCACTCAAGATGGGTCAAGTGACAAGTTCTGACAAAATGTGATCCAATAGAGAAGGAAATGGCAATCCACCCCAGTATTCTTGCCTAGAGAAGCCCAAAGACAGTGTGAAAAGGCAAAAATATATGATGCTAGAGAATGAGCCCCTCAGGTTTCAAGGTGTCCAACATACTACTGGGGAAGAGTAGAGGGTAATTACTAACAGCTCCAGTAAGAATGAAATCAACTGGGCCAAAACAGGAATGACACTCAATTGTGGATGTGTCTGCTGGTGAAAGTAAACTCCGATGTTGTAAAGAACAGTATTGCATAGGAATCTGGAATGTTACATCCATGAATCAAGGTACACTGGACATGGTCAAGCAAGAGATAGTAAGATCGAACAGCGACATCTTAGGAATTAGTTCAGTTCAGTCACTCAGTCGTGTTCGACTCTTTGTGACCCCATGAACTACAGCACACCAGGTTTCTCTGTCCATCACCAACTCCTGGAGCTTGCTCAAACTCATGTCCTTTGAGTCAGTGATGCCATCTAACCATCAAATCCTCTGTCGTCCCCTTCTTCTGCCTTCAATCATTCCCAGCATCAGGATATTTTCTAATGAATCAGTTCTTCACATCAGGTGGCTAAAGTATTGGAGCTTCAGCTTTAACATCAGTCCTTCCAATGAACACCCAGGATTGATCTCCTTTAGAATGGACTGGTTGGATCTCCTTGCAGTCGAAGGGTCTCTCAAGAGTCTTGTCCAACCCTACAGTTCAAAAGCATCAATTCTTCAGCACTCAGCTTTCTTCATAGTCCAACTTTCACATGTATACATGACTCCTGGAAAAACTGTAGCTTTGACTAGATGGACCTTTGTTGGCAAAGTAATGTCTTTGCCTTTAAAGTCTAGGTTGGTCATAGCTTTTCTTCCAGGAGCAAGCATTTTTAATTTCATGGCTGCAATCACCATCTGCAGTGATTTTGGAGCCCAAGAAAATAAAGTCTCACACTGTTTCCATTGTTTCTCCATCTATTTGCCCTTAAGTGATGGGACCAGATGCCATGATCTTTGTTTTTTGAGTGTTGAGTTTTAAGCCAGCTTTTTCACTTTCCTCTTTCACTTTCTTCAGTCTTTAGTTCCTCTTTGCTTTCTGCCATAGAGTGGTGTTATCTGCAAATCTGAGGTTATTGATATTTCTCCCAGAAAGCTTGATTCCAGCTTGTGAATCTTAGGAGTAACTGAACTAAAATGGACAGAAATAGATGAATTTAATTCAGATGACTACTGTATCTACTACTGTGGGCAAGAATCCCTTAGAGCAAATTGACTACCTTCATAGTCAACAAGAGTCCAAAATGCAGTTTCTGAGTGTGTGTTAAGTCACTTCAGTTGTGTCCAACTCTTTGCCATCCTATGGACTGTAACCTGCCAGGCTCTCTGTCCATAGAATTTTCTGGGCAAGAATACTGGAGTGTGTTGCCATGCCTTCCTTCAGGGGATCTTCCCAAACTAGAGGTGGAACTCATGTCTCTTAAGTCTCCTGCATTGGAAGGCAGATTCTTTACTACCAGAGCCACCTGGGAAGTCCCCAAAATGCAGAACTTGGGTGCAATCTCAAAAAAGACAGAATAATCTCTGTTCATTTCCAAGGCAAACCATTTAACATCACAATAATCCAAGTCTATGCCTCAGCCACTGATGCTGAAGAAGCTGAAGTTGACCAATCCTATGAAGACCTATAATACCTCTAGAACTAGCAAGAAAAAAAAAAAAAAAAGATGCCCTTTTCATCATAGGGGATTGGAAAGTGGGAAGGGGATGAAAAAGTGGGAAGTCAAGAGATACATGAAAAACAGGCAAGTCTGGCCTTGGAGTGAAAAATGAAGAGGGCAAAGGCAAAGAAGGCAAACATAGTTTTGTCAAGAGAACACATCGGTCATAGAAAATACCCTTTACCAATAACACAGCAAGCAACCGTACCTGTGGAGATCATCAGATGTCAATACTGAAGTCAGATTGACTATATTCTTTGCAGCTAAAGATGGAGAAACTCTATACAGTCAGTGAAAACAGGACCTGGAGCTAACTGTGCCTGAGATCATGAGCTCCTTATTGCAAAATGAAGGCTTAAATTGAAGAAATTAGGGAAAACAACTAGCCTATTCAGGTATGACCTAAATCAAAGCCCTTACTGATTATACAGTGGAGGTGAGGAATAGATTCAAAGGATGAGATCTACTAGACAGACTGCCTGGGGAACTATGGATGGAGGTTCGCAACAATGTATAGGAGGCACTGACCAAAGCCATTGCAGAGGAAAAAAGTCAAAGTGGTTGTCTGAGGAGGTTTTGCAAATAGCTGAGGGAAGAAGAGAATGAAAGGCAAAGGAGAAGGGAAAGATATATACTCAACAGAATGCAGAGCTCCAGAGAATAGCAAGGAGCGATAAGAAGGCCTTCTTAAGTGAACAAGGCAAAGAAGAAGAGGAAAACAATAGAATGGGAAAGACTAGAGATCTTTTCAAGAAAATTAGTGATACCAAGGGAACATTTCATGCCAAGGTGGGCACAATAAAGGACAGAAACAGTATGGACGTAACAGATGCAGAAGATATTAAGTAGAGGTGGTAAGAAAAGGCATTAATGACCCGGATAACCAGTGATTTGATTGCTTACCTAGAGCCATACATCAGGAAGCATTACTAGCAGCAACGCTAATGGAGATGATGGAATTCCAGCTGAACTACTTAAAATCCTAAAAGATGATGCTGTGAAAGTACTGCAATCAATATTTCAGCAAATTTAGAAAACTCGACAGTGATCACAGGACAGGAAAAGGTCAGTTTTACTCCAATCCTAAAGAAGGTTAATGTCAAAGAATGTTCAAACTACCATGCAATTACACTCAGTTCACATGATAGCAGTATGTGAATCGAGGACTTCCAGATGGACAAGTTGGGTTTTAAAGAGGCAGAGGAACCAGAGATGAAATTGGCAACGTTTGTTGGATCGTGGAGAAAGCAAAGGAATTCCAGAAAAAGACATCTATTTCTGCTTCATTGACTATGCTAAAACTTTTGACTGGATCACAACAAACTGTGGAAAATTCTTAAACATTTGGGAGTACCAGATCACCTCTGTCTCCTGAGAGACCTGTATGGATGTCAAGAAGCAATAGGTAGAACGAGACTTGAAACAATGACTGGTTCTAAATTAGGACTCTCCTAATTTTGAAATACTGTCACCCTGCTTATTTAACTTCTATGCATAGTACATAATGCAAAATGCTGGGCTAGATGAATCACAAGCTCGAATTAACATTGCCAAGAGAAATATCAACAGCCTCAGAAATGCAGATGATACCACCCTAATTTCAGAAAGTGAAGAGGAACTGAAGAGCTTCTTGATGAGCATGAAAGAGGAGAGTGAAAAAGCTGGCTTAAAACCCAGCACTAAAAAAATTAAGATCATGACATTTGGTCCCTTTCCTTCATGACAAACAAAAGGGAAAAAATTGGAAGCAGTAACATATTTTACTTTCTTGGGCTCCAAAATTACTGTGGACTGTGACCAGCCATGAGAATTAAAAGACATGTTCCTTGGAAGAAAAGCTATGACAAACATAGATAGTGTATTAAAAAGCAGAGACATAACTTTGCTGAGACAGGTCCATATAGTCAAAGCTATGGTTTTTCCATAGTCATGTATGGATGTGAGAATTGGGCCATAAAGAAACCTGTATGCTGAAGAACTGATGCTTTTGAATTGTGGTGCTAGAGAAGACTCTTGAGAGTCCCTTGGACTGCAAGGAGATGAATTCAGTCAATCCTAAAGGAAATCAATCCCGAATATTCATTGGAAGGACTGTTTGCTAAAGCTGATGCTCCAATACTTTCCACTTGATGCAAAGAGCCAACTTATTGGAAAAGCCCCTGATACTGGGAAAGATTGTAGGCAAAAGGAGAAAGCGGTGGCAGAGGATGGGATGGTTAGAGAGCATCAGTGACTCACTGGACATGACTTTGAGCAAATTCTGGGAGACACTGGAGGACAGAGGAGCCTTGTAAGTTATAGAACATGGGGTCACAAAGAGTCGCACATGACTTAGGGACTGAACCACCTAAGACAACCTTCCTGGACATGGAAGAAATCTGAATGTCCATTGACAGATGAATGGATAAAGAAGATATGTATAGATATCTATCTATAGATAGTGGAATGTTACAAAGCTACAAAAAGATAAAATTGTTTAGCTTCATCTTCTTTGGCATTAGTGGTTGGGGCATAGACTTAGATTACTGTGATACTGAATGGTTTGCTTTGGAAACAAACTGAGATCATTCTGTAATTTTTGAGACTACATCCAAGTACTGCATTTTGGACTCTTCTGTTGACTATAAGGGCTATTCCATTCCTGCTAAGGGATTCTTGGCCATAATGGTTACCCGAATTAAATTCACCCATTTCCATCCATTTTAGTTCACAGATTCCTAAAATATCAGTGTTCACTCTGTCACCACCTGTTTGACCTCTTCCAGTTTACCTTGATTCATAGACCTAACATTCCAGGTTCCTATGCAATGTTGTTCTTGAGCAAACTCAGGGAGATAATGAAGGACAGGGAAGACTGGTGTGCTACAGTTTAGGGGATCACAAAGAGTTGGACAGGATTTCATGACTAAACAACAGAAAACAAAATGCCATTTGCATCAACATGGATGCAGCTAGAGATTATCATATGAAGTGAAGTAAGTCTGATAGAGAAATATAAATATGATATCACTTATATGTGTAATCTATTTTTAAAAAGGGAGAGAGAAGATTTCATCTTAAGTCTTAGATGACAGTAATTTGGTCAATCAGATCCTATTGTAAATCTGGTATTACAGTTCTATGAGTCAATATAATTATTTTTAAGGCACGTGGAGCCAAATGTTTGTTGTTGCTATTTGTATAAAACTTCATGAACCAAACAAATTATTTTTTTTTAAGAAAAACAAACTGTTCTTCAATCCTCTTTCATTCAGATATAAGAATTTAAGCACTACCCTGTTAAAATAGATTAATATTTTCAGTCTTTAATAGTTATGTACTTTTCCCCCTTCAAAGAAGAGCTTTCTAAAATGTATGACGGAGCTGTAGCTATTGCTCTGAATATCCAGAACCCTTGCAGTGACTTCTTTCTGCTCTCTGTTAATGCAGAAGTGAATCTTAACCCCCACAGCAAAGTTTCATGGGGAATTAGGGCAAAGGTTGCATCTTAGCAGGACAAGCTAACTTGGAATACTACATTCATTTTTTAAGTATGTACTTTATGCCCTTTTTCCCAGGAATTTTTGACCATCTTCTCTGTAGGATCCTGGTTTCTGCTATGCTGTGTTTCTTCACTTCTCCGTTTTCTGAGGCACTTATACTGGGTGTCTCCTGGAAATTCAACTCTACTCCTTTTAAAAAATAAGTAGAACCTAGTTTTCTCTGCCTCTTCTTAGCTATAGATCCATTTTTGCACATCCAAAGACTTGTTAAAATGCTCTGTTAAATAAAACATTAATCTAGCTCAGCCTTATATTTTGCAGTTCAAAACTGGCAGAGACTTTAAGATTGAAATCTTTCTTATTTTGCGTTTCTACAGGTCTCTGTGGGGGAAAAAATTTTATCTTCCCTGTCATTTGAATCATGCCTCTTCTTTTTTGAGGAAAAGTAACTTCCCATAAAATTTATTCCTTCATTGCAACAAATTGTTTTTCTCACCAAAATAGGTGCTTTCTGAAGGCAAAAACTATCACATTAACCTCAATTTCTCTGGTGCTCAACATACATGACTAATCATATTTACTGAACGGATTAAAATGTAACTGAGCAATAAAAATTTTAATATATAAAGAATTTAAATTGACTTGATCAAATATAAGCATTTGTACAATCCACCCAAGTATTATATTCACTTATTATTCTCCATGTGATATCTTTAAAAAATTTTTTATCAGAGCATTTTTGCTTTACATTGTTGTGCTATTTTCTGCTATACAGCAAAGTAAATCAGGCATATGTATATTTGTATCCCCTCTTTTTAAAATTTACTTCCCACCTGGGTCATCACAGAGTAGTACCTCAGTGTTCATTACAGCACTATTTATAATAGCCAGGACATAGAGATAACCTAAATGTCTATTGACAGAGGAATGGATAAAAAAGATGTGGCACACACACACACACATATACATAATGAAATATTACTCAGTCATAAAAAGCAGAATAATGCCATTTGCAGAGACATGGATGGACCTGGAGACTATCATACAGAGTGAACTAAGTCAGAAAGAGAAAAACAAATATTGTATATTAACACAAATATGTAGAATCTAGAAAAACGGTGAAGATCAACCTATTTCCATGTGAAATATTTCTAAAATTATACTGTTCATTCTTTAATATTATCTGTATTAGAATTCCTTAGGATAACTGGTCCACTAATAAAGCTTTTTATAAATTATGTTTTCTATATTCCAGGAAAAAAAAAACTACCAGAGGATATTTTTTAATACTTATTAGTCTATATTGAAAACAATGGCAAATTTGTGTCTTTCTACGTCCAAAGGTAGGATTGTAATCCTATTAATAACGTTACATCTGAGAAAGTAATTTCAGAAGATCAGAATAATTTCAAGTTTGCTCATAGGAAAGGTAACTAATCCCTTAAAAACTGACCCCAATGGTATAAAATGTGTTTCCCCAGGTCTCTTCAGGCTATGAATTCAAAATTGGTAATTTTTAATAATAATGTTCAAAATTTCATCAGCTTTTGTCTTCTGCAAAATACAGTGACTGTGAAATTGCTCAGTCGTGTTCGACTCTTTGTGACCCCATGGACTGTAGCCTACCAGGCTCCTCTGTCCATGGGATTTTCCAGGCAATATTACTGGAGTGGATTGCCATTTCCTTCTCCAGGGGGTCTTCCCAACCCAGGGAATGAACCCGGGTCTCCCACATTGTAGACAGACACTTTACCATCTGAGCCACCAGGGAAAGTACTGTACTTTGAGAGTCTCTGGTGTTGTCTCATGGGGGCTCACAAAGTCCTGCCCAGGTACCCGACTCTGGCCCTTTATCAATCCCTCGTGGATAACGAAACCATTTTACAATGTACATTTCTCACCTCTGATGCTAGTGCGCTATGTGAGAGCGTCTACGTGCTTTATGAGGTGTTCCTATAGTGACAAAGACCTCACGCTGCCAAGCTGGCATAGAACTGCTTGGCTCTTCATTCTGGCCATCATAGCAGGATCCCAGCAGAGCTGGGGAAGGGCTACTCTAGTATGGCACTGATTGCGCCACAGTGGCTCACAGAGACTCCTGTGAAATCATTCCTCCATTACGTTCCCTCTCAAGGTACAATAAGTGTATCTGAACCCAAACCAGCCAGACTAATGCTGTCTGTCCTTTTCTGCCTTTCCTCTGGGAACTATTGCCAATTGAACAATCAAACAAGCCATCTACTTGTAAACCACTGAAAATGAAAATAGTGTTTTCCCCATCGATAGCTGTCATGAAGCAGTTTATCTCATATTTTACCCTTTAGCTGAATCTCAATCCTGTTTAAGAAATAATGGCTCTTGTGTGCTGGATATATCTTCATTTCTTCTTCAAGTTCACTCCCTTCCCTTCTCTATCCTGTAGAAGCTCACCTCTAAGAGTGACATTAATCATTAATAGCTTTCCTCACTCTACTTCTTGTTGACTTTGGCCAACAGGGAGCTTGCTCAGGTGACTAGAGGGATAAAGCAGAGAGAGGTTAGGATATTTCTCCCTCCAGCTTCCTTCTGATAGTTCACCTCAGGTGACTTGGGTCCTTTAGCCAAAGATCACTGCAACTTTCAAGATGGCCTTCTCCTCGGAACTGTCCTTTTGGGTTTGGGTTACCTGTTTCCTATCTCATCTCCTTCTGCTTAAAGATGTCAAAGAGAGTAGCTCTATGGCTACTATCCTGGATTTCTTTCTTTTCTTTCTTTTTTACTAAATTTTGAGGTTTCCTTTGCTCATATGCACTTTGTAAGTAAAATACCCTTGAAACATTCCTTTGTGTATGTCATCTATTTTACGCTAGGACCCAGATAGAGAGTAATTGGTGTTGCAGATGGCCCTAGGAAACAGAACCTCATGATGGAATTCAAGGATTGGGTTGCTCACACATTTGAGGAGCAAGGGACGTGCTTTTTACAAAGTGGGTGGGTAGGATTTGCGTAACTTCTGGCAAATGGTGACATCATGATTATCAGCATTGTCACTGACAAAGGGCAGAGGGGGCTGGAGGGAAGTCAGGTAACTGTGTAGTTTTTTGGATATGACAGCAGCAGTGATTTGAAATACTGGCGCTTTCCAGCTTCTTTTTCTGGTACCAGAGGACAAACACAGGGGAACTGAGAAATTAAAACCTATGAGCATACAATTCACAGTATGCATGGAGAACCAGAAAGCTTCTATGAAGTTTGAATGAGTATCTCCTCTCATATAGTAGCAGGAAATTTATGGCTTGGGGAAGCTTAAGTAAACAGTGTGCACTGCCAATTAAGGGCTCTGCCACAGGGCCCTAAAATAATGGAACTCTGATGTGTTGAATGAAGACACTGGTACCGACTTGGATGAGGCTAGAAACCTAGAAATCCAAAATTTCCCAGAATTCCTGTGCAAACAAAAACAACCTTTTAACTCTGTAAGGGAAAAGTGAAAGTCGTTCAGTCGTGTTCGACTCCTACAACACTGTGAATTGTAGCCCACCAGGCTCCTGTGTCCATGGGATTTCCCAGGCAAGAACACTGGAGTGAGTATTCATTCTCTTCTCCAGGGGCTCTTCCTGATCCAGGGATTGAACCCAGGTCTCCTGCATTGCAGGCAGATTCCTTACCGTCAACCACCAGTGAAGCACCATCCCCTATATGCAAATATATATGTATGTATGTGTGTGTTGCGTGCCTGCCTGTTAAGTTGCTTCATTTGTCTGACTCTTTACAACCCAATAGACTGTAGCCACCCCTCTGGCCATAGGATTCTCCAGGCAAGAATACTGGAGTGAGTTGCCATGCCCTCCTCCAAGGGATCTTCCCAACACAGGGATCGAACCCAAGTCTCACATCTCCTGCATTGGCAGGCAGGTTCTTTACCACTAGTGCCACCTGGGAAGCATATCCATGCATGAAAATTTACTTTCGAAGAAGAAGCCAATTCTTTCTCACACCAACATCTTTCATTGCCTTTAGGCCAATAATAAGAGTTTTATCCTGCCATTTCCTCAAGAGAGACACAGAAACTTCTCTGGATGTGATAATCTCTACAGCAGAACTTTAAGCAGGGTACATTATATTGCTGACACTATGTAAACTGCACCTGATGAGCCAGAAGTAGCAAGCCACTTAGATGCCTTGTAAAAACATGTGTGACAGAGTATGAGAAATAAAGCCCTCAGAGGTTAGAGTGTCTGCCTCACAGGTAAAGTTTTTAAGCATGATTGATCTAAGGTTCATTGTTGGTTTCAGCATGTACCACAGAGAAGGGAGGAAAGCCTGGTAGATCAGCTTGGATTTTGTGTACTTGGATTTTTGTGTACAAAATGATGTGTGTACACATCATTTTGCAGATGATGTGTACCACATGTAGGCTTGCTGCTGTGTCATATTTATTGGTATTCACATATAAGGCTTCCAGTTGGGCCCCAAGAAATAAACTACAACAGTAGGTGCAGGCTGCAGGGCAGGTTGCTTGACATCTAGTAGACCCAATGGTATTTGAAGTGTCTGAGGCAGACAGATGCTAGTATAGAGACTATGGCAACCTCCAATAAGAGAATCACAGCACAGATGCCTGGGGTTTGAGGTAAGACCTTGTTCCCTGCTGCTTGCAACTCCTTTCCATTTCAAAAATAGTTTCTGACTTGCCACTGGGCACTAGTAGACTCTTGACTTCTGTCCACAGAATACAACATGATTCTATAACCCAGTATTCCTATCCTATCTTTTATCCACTGAACCGTGAGACTGCATATGCACAACAGCATGCCATGCTGAAATAGAAACGGTGTGCCCTGAACTGGGGAGAGGATAAATGCATATACAATAGAGAAATGATTCACAGCCTACTGCAGTGGCTCTTGTATTCTCTTGTCCAGTAACCATAGCAAAAGAAAACTCCAGAAGTTCCAAAAAGGGAAGACCAGAAGGGACTCACATCCTGGAGGAACGAAAGTTTGGGTTCTATACATCAAAGAAAGACTTCTGATTAGCTGAAGTGCTTACAGAAGTAATGTGAAGGGTTTGACTGGTGGCTCAATGGTAAAGAACCTGCCTGCCAATGCAGGAGACACAGGTTTGATCCCTGGTCTGGGAAGATCCCTCATGCAATGGAGCAACTAAGCCCATGTGCCACAACCACTGAACATGTGCTCTAGAGTCTGGGAACTACAACTACTGAGCCCGCATGCCACAAATGCTGAAGCCTTCGTGCCCTAGAGTCTGTGCTTTGCAACAACAGAAGCCGCTGAAATGAGCAGTCCAAGAACCACAACCAAGAAGTAGTCCCTGCCTGCCACAAGAGAAAGCCCATGCAGCAACGAAGCCCCGGCACAGTCAAAAATAAAGAAATACGTTTAAAACAAACGTAATGTGTGTGGCTGATTCATATTGATGTTTGGCAAAAACCAACACAATTCTGTAAAGCAATTATCCTTCAATTAAAAAATGAATTAATTTTTTAAAAGTAATGTGGAAAAGGAGAGAGTGAAGAAAGAGGCTATGATTACATATTAAAATCTACTAACCATATGCAGATTTGGAAACCTTTGTA
>SJYQ01001418.1:309448-347264 GCA_006410935.1 Redunca redunca | reverse complement strand
TTTTTTTTTTTTTGTAGTTAAGTTTTCATACTCCAAGTATCACAAGAGAATTTTAGGAAAATCAGACATTATACTCAACAGAATTTAAAAAATGGCATTGGTTGAAATACTCAGTTTAAGATATGAGAAACTGAATATTTAAATAAAAATGAGTATATGAAACTGTAGGAACTTAGTAGTAATCGGAATTTACACTTATGCTATTATTGCTTTTTGAGGTCTTGCAGACTTCTACCTACTGACTTGAGAAGTCTGGGGCTTTTCCCTTTCATATCAAGCCTTTACAGTGAAGAGGTCATTGCACCTTGACATTAAGACAGTAGAATGCTGATCCATGTCAGCCTGTATCTTCTTGGAATTTCTTCCCGAAACCACCTTTCAAACTTCCTGGAGCCCTGACCATTTTAGGGAAGGCAGTGGAAGACCAATTGTTTCCTGGTTATTCTATCAGGTGTTGCTGTATGGTTGACTTTTCAGAGTGCACTTTTTTTTCCCCCTCTTCCTCTGTTCTTTTCCCTTTTAGAATGTCAACGAAAGTGCTTAATCTGCAGAACAGGTGCTACTACAAGAAGTAAACTTAAATTGAAATGTCTTTTTTTAATTTTTTTTAAGTAAGCGGAGGATATATTACATAGAGCTAAAATCTTGTGTTAATAGTAGATTTAAACATTTTATTGGGATGCTAGTGGCCAGTGGATAAATATATTCCCTTTCTTCTTTAATTGAGTTCTACTGAAGATTCCCCAAACAAAATTGAAATACCAGATTTTTATTATGCCAATTTTCATTCAGAATTTCTGAGATTTTCTCTAATGATCTGAACAACTCATTGCCAAATGTCTTAAATGACTATGCCTCTTCAATAGGATAGGAAAAATCATTGTTGAATTAAAATCTATCCACAATTTCTTTCTCAAATCTCAAAATCACCCATAATTTAAAATTTTTCTAGCAATAAAATATTTTTCAAAAAAGATTTCACTAATTTTGGAGAAAAATGAATCTGCTTCTTACAGTGGTATTTGTTAGTAGTCTAAACCTATTATTTTTGATTACTATTCAAAGTATCTTGTCATTTTTTATTATTACAATTTATAGAAACATTTAAAATTAACATGGAGCATGAAAATATGCCTTTTTTAAAGTCAGGGTCATTCCACTGTTGGCTTTGTATGAGTCATGATTTTTAATCTATTAAACAGACTTCATATAGCAGAATTTCTTGGTATAGAATTATATTTATTAAATTCAGAATATCGCTATTACTCTACATTTGGATTTTATAAGAAACCATTTCTTTGGTATCTGCCTCCAATCTTATTCAGATAAGGTGTGATGCATTTTTCATTTTCATCTGCAAGTTAGATATGTTCAAAGTTATTATCTTTTCCCCTACAACTACGTAGCTCTGTGTTAAAATGCTTTGCTGAAATAAATGTTGGGATGATGCAGAAGCTGTGTTGCAGTGGTTAGCATACACGACTCTATTCTTAGTACTCTGAGGGCTGTGGGAGTGTCGGTCATTCATTTTTGAATTTTCGCAAAACATGACTGTACGTATTCCTTGAATAGCCACAAAATTATCTTAGTCTCCCCCTATCCCGCATCCCCAGGATCTTATATACCATGATTTTCTGTTAATTCTTTCAGAATGCCTGCATTCTAGTGTGTCTATAATACTTTGAATAGGGCATCATATTTCTACTGAGCTATTTACCCTTTGTGTAAAATTAATTTCAAACTATAACCACTGTGGTGTTCACTTACTTTATGCTACTCTAATTCTTACACTCTGATTGAAATTCAGTGAACCTCAGAATGTGAAATTCAATGCAAATATTTTTAGTCTAATCTTTATAAATACCAAGTGATACTGATGGAAATGATAGAAATATATTTGTATAATCTGAGTATATCTATGCTTATTATGAAATCAGAATAAATGTTAGCTAATTCTTCATCCCTGTAGCAGAATATCAGTCATATCTAACTTCAGCATAAAATTGACTGAAACTCATGTTACATAATTTAAGAAAAGGTTTTCTCAGACCATAAAGCTTTTGCAGCTTATACTAAGGTTTTGCATTAAAATACTATTCTCTTTCAGAATTAGTATTCATTTTACAATTTTCCTTTCATTAGCATTTGGTCCACTACAGTAAGACTATGTCAGCCATGTGATTATATATTTTTTATTATTTACACAAGAATAAAAAGATAGGTTGAGCATTTTGAAATAATTGTTTTTTTCCAAAAAGGAAAAAAAAATATTTTTCTTCATTGTAGATTGAAATTGCAAGATTTCCTTAAGTGTGGTGATGGTGCCATGGACAAACAGGGAAATCTTCGAGAGGCAGCGTAACTTGGTGTGTAGTAGGCAAAGGAGTAGGAATTTGGAACTGAATTTTTTTTTTTTCTTTTCATTCTCTCTTGGTTTAAGCTTCTTCTTTACCTGGTATTTGCTTAGTTTGCATGTGTGCAGTAAGGCTTCTACACTACCACTGACCTAGTATATAACAATGAATTCTTATCATAATATTACTTCTGATGGATACAATTGGCTGCTGCTGCTTCTGCTGCTAAGTCGCTTCAGTCATGTCCGACCCTGTGCGACCCCATAGAGGGCAGACCACTAGGCTCCCCCATCCCTGCTCCCAGAGGGAGACAAGAAAGAAAAGCAGCATTCTGGATCTTTTATAGGCAAAAACACCACTTTCAGGCACTTTGTTATTCAGGGCTGGTTAAAAAAAAAGTCATTCTTGTTAATCATGAGGTACTAAAACACTGTAGCTAAAATATGTAATATGAAAGAAATATACTACTAGGGTTTGAATTTATGAGTTATAATAAACTATATCTCCTACATGGGGTTCTTGAGACACTGTAGGAACACATCAACTGATGGGGTTTATTTGTAGAACAGAGAAAAGTTTGTCTTTTTGTTTGTATTCTGGTGGTGATTTATTGTTCTTCTTTAACATCTAGATAATAGTTTTAACAATCCTCGGTATATATTAAAATGTGTCAGCATGTCTTACAAGAATATTTAACAAAATTAACGATACTTCTCGAACAATATGTAAGTTTTTGTCATTAAGGTTAATTATGCAAAAAATCATTAAAGCACAGTTTGGGACTGAAATGCAGGACATAATGAGCAGTTTCAATTTGAAGAATAAGGATGATCAGGAAAGGGGAATAGACATACTGGGAAATATTGTCATCTACATTTTAGTGGTACTCATTTGGAGTATTTTAAAGATATTCTTTAAAGGCTTCATGTAAGTTATATGTTAGGAATTGCAGATTTTAAGGGATTGTCTGTTTTCAGTAATCCAGCTACCACAGAAGTAGCTCTTGCAATTCTCAAGTGGGAGAGGGGCTTGTCTTTAAAATAAAAATGTCTCTCTTCCTCACAAGAATTTAGCAAGGAAAGTTCTGGAAGTGCCGATCTCCAGGAGTGGTAGGAAGTGTGTTTGCTAGTTTTTCTTGAAAGACACAGTTCAGTTTAGGACATGAGTTTTCAATTTATTTATGTCTTATCCTTTGTTTGGGAGGGATTGAAAAATTTCAGTCTTGTTTTTAGTTTATGTATGAAATGGAGATGTTGAACTTTATGATTTCCAAGCACTTTACTATTTGTAGCTTTATTTGTTTTATCAGTTGTTGTTGTTGTTGTTTAGTTTTTACTAGTTTGCAATGTTATTACTAATTTTCATGTGGAGAGGAAATTTTAGAAACAGAGGCAAGAATTCAGAGAAGTTTCAAGGTACTACAGAGTTTCAGTTTTTTCCTTTGTCTCTTAGAGCAGGGGCAAGTCAAAATCATCATCTTAATGATAAATGTGGAAGTGTTTTGTGTATGACAATAAAAGACATTAATTCTTTGTAGTTTGCAGCCATGGTATTGTAAGACACAAAGTAGGATTAGTTGAATCTGAACTTGGAATGAAATTCTGATCTTACTGTTAGATGTGTGACATTGGACAAGTTTAATGCAGTCTAAGTCTCTGTTTCCACCTTTGTAAAAAGGAATCATATGTTACAGGACTATTCTGAAAATAGAGAATAGGCATAAAAGACTATGTGTTTGGTGCATCTAAGTGCATTGTAATTAGTGGACTTTATCACTTTCTGTATTGGGGTCTTTCCCCAATACAGAAAGTGGTTTTCATAAACACTTGTTGAGGACAGAGGAAAATACATTTCTAGTTTCTTGCTGGAATCTTCTATTTCTTGTACACCAGGGCAGGACTGTTTGGTGACAAAGGAGAAACCAAGTAAGCAAACCACATAAGTCACTTAAGGATATGTTTAATGTGTTGAAAGAGGAGAATGGTTTTCAAAAGCTGAGATGCTGAAACTCGAGCAGTATCACATCTTTTCTTTTGTCACATGCCACTTCCATGAGGATGTTCAATAATTTGGAGCTCTTTCATCCCTGGTGAATCTTGCAGCACATAATTAAGATACGTCCACACATTGTCTAACTGCACATTTTAGATTCCTCATGGTTTATTTCACCTGATTAATCAAGTTATATCTATTTAAATGAAAAGCAGATGAGAGAATACAAGCTTTAGAACCAGGGTTTGAATATGATTCGTAGCTTTGTGACACAGAACATGTTTTATTTTCTCTGTGGAATAAGGCTGTTTCCTCTTCATCTAGATGTCATTATTGGGGGTTTAAATGAGAAAATAAGTGCCTTGATTAGTTTGTCATAAGTGATCCCAATATGCCCTTCTTTCCGGTATCTCAGCCCTTTACATTGAATGGAAGAGCGTGCTCAGATTAGTGGAGGAGAATAACATAGAGATCATTGCCTTCAGAGAGCTTATATATTTGGTAACTTTACATTTACATATAACTTTTATCTTTTCAAAACACTTTCATAGCTGTTTGATCTTCACTGTAGCTCTCTGCAGTTTATAATATAAATAAAATTATTATTATATTCATTTCCAGATGAGAAAGCAAATTTAAGTGAGTTTTTCTAACCTGCTTTAAATTTGTGTAGGAACTTCTTTTACTTTTTTATTTTTGCATATGGGCCTATTTGATTTTGACTTACTATTTTCACTTTTAACTACAGAAAAACATAAAAGCACACACCACCACATTTTAAAAAATAGTTGCTTAGTATTCTCTTTCTTAAGTTTCCTTGCTTTGGTCATTTCGATTTTTTCCCATTATTTTCATTCCTACAAATATTGCTCTGGTGATCGTTCTTTTATACCTTTACCTCTGTTTGTGGATATGTATCTGTGGGAAAATTCCTGGAAATATAAGGGCTGGGTACATTTGAAGTTTTGTTGGGCATTGCTCGCCAGGAAAGATTGTGCTCATTCAAGAGAGTTGAGCTGAGCTTCTGTGAACCTCCCAGTTGAGGAGGACAGGTTTTCTGTGCCCCTATCATTGTGCTGCTCCTCTTGTCTGTTGCATCCGCTCTAGTGATGGAGCCTTCTTGCTAAGCTGCTGAACTGGAATTAATCAGAGGCAAGATCTTGGCCAGGTTTTAGAAATTCAGCTGCAGGCATCAAACGGAAGAACTCAAGACTCTGCCTGGAATGCCCTCCCTCGGTCTTCATTAGACCAACTGGCTGGATGACTACTTTGGCCCAGCTCTGGGGAAACTTCTTTTAGAAAAAAAAGTTCTATTTTAACATCTACTATGTGTTGTCTCTGTTATGGGTATCGAGAATCTAAAGAAGATTAAATTGTAAGTTTACACTGTAATTGCTGAAAAAATATTTTAAAATGCACTGGGTATTATTATGCAAAACAGGTGTGCACACTGTTTTATTGAAACAGAGAAATCCAATTCTGAAAAGTAAGAAAATTGGTAAACATGGTAATGCTTTGCTGAAAATCTTGGCCTTCTTCAAGAAAGAAGTAGAATGGATTTGGGTAAGAGCATGGTTTCTGAAATCAAAAGACAGAATTCAAGTCTAACTTCTAACTCTCATCTTGTAAGGTAAAGCAATGAAAACCATATTACTTAGCATTTATAAGATTTTCTATCCTTTCTGACAACTTTGGAATAATAATGGTATCTGTAAAATAAAGTTTGATAATGAAAAATATACATAGGCATCTGATTTTATAGTTTAAATATGTATGCTTACTAAATCATAGCCTTAAAATGTATTTTGAAGAAAACCAAATTCAGTGACAAAATAATTGGAAGAATGGAGACCTGCTTCCTTTCTTCTTTTCTTTCTTCCTTTTGTCCCTCTTTCTTTCTTTCAGGATTTAGAATATTAATATTTCTCCACAAATCAATAAACAGTCAATAAGAAAGAGTGAATACATCTGCTGCAGCCTGAGTCAGAGTTTTTCCCAATGGCAGATGGCAGTGTAGCCAGTATATTAAAATAAGCAGATTGGGTGTGATATGATGGCTCCAAAATTTACCAGTTGTGTGACTTCTTTGTAAGTGTCAGTGTAACTTTCTAATTCTCTTTCTTCCTCTGTAAAATGGAGGTGATTATAATACCTGCCTCATAAGGAAATTGTCAGATTCAGATGGTAATCACTGCCCTATATAACACAGAGATTGATGCTGCTAATTTCACTGATTTCCAGTCCCCTGAGTGCACATTAATTATATTCACTTAGCTCCATGCTTGTAGATTCATGGAAGGGAAGTAGCTATGGAGATCTAATAGAGCTTGCTGTGTAATTTTCAAATTAATGAGCTTCTTTAATACAACCGTTTGAGCTAATAGTGGAGACTAGAGCTTTATAGTTCTCGTTTTTTGAATACTAATAAATACGCACAACTAAGAATGATGGTGGTGGTTCTCCTGACGAGGGTGACATCAGACCTGGGACCGGCTCTTCTGTTGTGGCTTCTTCCTGTGGATCAGTCCTCTGCCTCTTAGTGCTGGTCGAGAGGCCCTTTCACACTTTCCCAGGAAGTTCCTGCCTCAGTGTGAATAAGGGAGGCTCTTTGCCTGTTCCTTGTCTGTCAGAAAGGTCTTGAAATTGAAAACTTTTCAAATAGTTTTTTGTCCAGAGATTACTTCTTTGGAGAATGGAAAAACAGTTTTGGAGGAGATGTAATCACTAAGGGTTTTTCCTGTGGTCATGTATGGATGTGAGAGTTGGACTGTGAAGAAGGCTGAGCCCCGAAGAATTGATGCTTTTGAACGTTGGAAAAGACTCTTCAGAGTCCCTTGGACTGCAAGGAGATCCAACCAGTCCTTTCTGAAGGAGATCAGCCCTGGGATTTCTTTGGAAGGAATGATGCTAAAGCTGAAACTCCAGTACTTTGGCCACCTCATGTGAAGAGTTGACTCATTGGGAAGGACTCTGATGCTGGGAGCGATTGGGGGCAGGAGGAGAAGGGGACGACCGAGGATGGGATGGCTGGATGGAATCACTGACTTGATGGACGTGAATCTGAGTGAACTCTGAGAGTTGGGATGGACAGGGAGGCCTGGCGTGCTGCGATTCATGGGGTCGCAAAGAGTCGGACTCGACTGAGTGATCGAACTGAACTGAATCACTAAGGAAGTCCCATGAATGAGTTAAATATTTTCCTGGTTTATAAACCATTCGCTCCCTTACTCTGCATTGACTTTCCTTATTCTGAACCTTCTTCGTGTTGCAGAAAACAGCAGCGTGGAGACTCTTTCATGTAGGGTGGTAAGGACTTGGGTCAAAATTTCTCTTTTAAAGCAAAGGCATGTGTTTATAAGATATGTTGTATTGGTGAAGTAGGAAACATTGGGAATAAAGTCAAATGCTTGTCTTCAGGATGCTTCCATCTCCATTGCTTGCATGCATCAAAATCCATCGCAGGATTCTCTTCTTTCTTTACCGTTTCTCAAACTTTAGTAGATACCTGTTTAACGCCAGTCTTCTAGGTCATGTCTCAGGTGACAAAGAACAGGATAAGTTTCCATTTTGGAAATTATTCATGGATGCAGAATTATTTTTATGGCAAAAGTAGAAGTAATTAATCCAGTAGAAAATCTACATGATTTTCTTATTATTTTAGAATGTGAAGAATAGCCATTGTTTTCAGGTCACTTGTAAATATTGTTCTATAACTTGGAACTATATTTGAATCAAAGTGTCGTAAAGAGCAGAAATGGTAATTGTAAAAATTATGAAGAAAACATAAAAAAGATGAACGTTAAAAAGCCATTGTCTTTCACACTGATTTAGAATATGTTGTTGAAAATGGGGTGATTAAATGAGGAATTGGTGATATTAATGGTGGTGTGCATTTCAGATCTTTTAAAAGCAATTTTAATTTTTGAATCATGTTTGGAGATGATGATTTGTATTTTATTTTGCAAGTTTTTCCTTTTTTGGCTTCTCTGCCACACGTTTTTCAATTTAGTTTGAAATATCACGGAGACACTTACACCTTGCTACTTTTCTTGTAACTATACACATAACTATTAAGAGCTTGAAAATTTCAAGTGGCAAAATCTTGAATATCTGAAAAATATGATTTGGGCTTAACATACAGAAAACGGTATATAAAAATATATAAAAAAGTATAAGTATATAAAAGTATATATAAAAGTATATAAAAGCTATTGTTAGCAATAGCTTTTAGGTATTGTGGGTGATTTAAAACTTATAACCTGCAAAATGAGAATTTAGATTCTAAAGGTTTATGTTTTGAAATTTAAACATTATGAAATAAGTAACTCATAGTAATCCTTAAACTTTAGAAAAGGGCTATAATAATTGCTGTCTATGTCTCTTCTCCTCTAATTCCAGTTCTCTCAGATAATGATCATCAGTGGTTTACAAAAACGCTAGCATCATAAACACACTATTCTTTCTGTATATTGCTAATTTCCTCTATTAACATAAATTGGAGACCTCTTTTATCTGCAGTTTCCTCCTTCTTTAGGGTTCCCACATGGTATTCTGCTGTTATTTACTGATAACTTTCCAACTTTTCCTGACTGTATTAATAATATGTGCAGATGGGTGTGCAGAATTAATTTCTATGAGTGGTATATCTCAGTCAAAGGATGTTTGCATTTAAAATTTTGCTGAATATTCAAAAAGATACATGATGTACATTCCTAGCTAAAGCATAGAAGTGTGCCTACTCTCATCTGCTCTCAGGAGTGGTGTACAATGTTGGCCTTGTTTAGGCTTTGCTATTGTTATTTCACTGCTTAAATTTATAGCAATAAGTTTTGACTGAAGTTAAATATTTCTCACCACATTATTTGCCTTTCTGTATATAAGTGTGTGTGTGTGTGCTTGCGCTCCAACTGTTTGCCCATGATTCTCTCGGGTTGTGGCTCTATTTATTATTTAGTGATATGATTGATACCTGTTAAAATAATATGTGCTTGTCACAAGCTGTCACCATCTTACCCAGCTTTTTTAATTGAAGTATAGTTGATTTACAATGTTGTGCTAATTTCTGCTATAGAGCAGAATGACTCAGTTATATATGCGTTCTTTTTCATATTCTTTATTCTTTCATATTCATTATGGTTTATCACAGGATACTGAATATAGTTCCCTGTATAGGAGGACCGTGTTGTTTATCCATCCTATATATAATAGTTTGCATCTGATAATCTCAAAGTCTCAACCTATTCATCCCTCACCTCCTTCCCTCTTGACAACCACAAGTCTGTTCTTTATGTCATTTTTCTTTTAATCTGTTCATGATTTTTTAAAATCATATTCTTAAATTTCCTGTAGTCAAATTTAGAGACTTTTTATTTTATTGCTTTAGGATTTTTGTGCCTTGCTCAGAAAGCCTTTTCCCATTCAAGGTGCTTTAAAGAAAAAGCACTGCTATTCCTTTTATTTAATACCCATCCTATTTTGGTTTCAAGACTGAAAATGAATGTTTCATCTGGATTTATTTGGTATAAATACTAAAACAGGTATATAGCTTCTTTCATAAATTTAGCCAAATTTCACAGCCTATAAACAATCTAATTTTCTCCCTACTTGATTTGAAATGCCATCAGAAATTCTAAATTGTTCCTCAGGAATTTAAAGACAAACAAGGAACTTATACAGAAAACAAAATAAATAATATTAGAACTCTACTACAGGCAAAGGAATGTAATTTCTGTAAGGTACTTGTTTCCTGAGTAATGCTGTCTCTATAAATTGTGCTTCTGTGTGTCATTGTAGTCTCATATCAACAAAAAGGATGTCAGACTGAAGGTTCACTGAGCCCAGAGGGATAAATAGAGGACTGTGTTATGCTTTTGGCTTGCATTACAGTACTAATATCACTTAAATGGACTGCTGGTTTGTGTATTTCTTAACCTATGTCAAGGCTTGAGTAATGGGTTATGATTATTACTTGGTTTTTGAATGTCACTTTGAAGACAACTTGGTGTAAAATTCAAGTGTTCACAAATAAAATATTAAAACTGGAGACTGCAATGCAATAAAGGTAAAGGAATTCAGATGCTCATGGTTTTATTAACTAATATATAGTTGCAGCTTCAGTTTGTCTTAAAAACTAGTTATGTGGTCTCTCTGAAGCCCATATCAAGCAACTTAATTTAAGGTATAAATCTGATTTAAACCGGAATACTAGATACAATACTAAACTGTTACTTTCATCAATAAATAGTTTCAGTTTGCCTTAAGGTGTATGACATGCACTGTGTATTTTTGTCCAAACATCAGGGAATTGGTATATCTTTTCATGATAACATTTTGTGGAACTTTGAACTTAATGTGACCTTGAAGTGCCTTTCCATGATTATTAAAATGGAAAGATTCTGACTTTCAAGAAAACAGTTTGATAAAATGTATTTTATTAAGTTTCTTTAAGATTCTACTCATTTGTTTATATTTATGATACCCTTTGTTTAATAGAAAAATATTACCTGGGTGAAAATGTAGAAAAAAAATTGCATCAGCAGAACCACAGTGTTCATTTTTTATGCCAATACTTTAAACAAACTGAATATTTTGCAAACATTGACTTGAGCTTCCCTGGTAGCTCAGACGGTAAAGTGTCTGCCTGCAATGTGGGAGACCTGGGTTCAATTGCTGGGTTGGGAAGATCCCCTGGAGAAGGAAATGGCAATCCACTCCAGCACTCTTGCCTGGAAAATCCCATGGATGGAGGAGCCTGATAGGCTACAGTCCATGGGGTCGCAGAGTTGGACATGACTGAGTGACTTCACTCATCTCTTACACCATTCCTAAAGGCAGAGGAAAGTAAGAAAAAGCCATTTGATGCCAGGATACTAAAGATGCTGATGTACCATGAAGGGTGTCCATAATGCAGTTCTAGTCTTATAGTTGAGCAGGACCAAGGTATGCTAAGCAGACAGATTTTTCTAAAAGATTCCATGGAACACAGATCCTCTTCTCTTTTAAGGGACGACTTCTGCTTTTCTTGGTGTTTTTGTTTGTTTGACTTATCACTTGTGTCTAAGTGGATAATAAAATATGTCAGAATAACTTTTTTGTTTTTTGATTTAAGAACCTCAATGTTTGATTTACTTTTCCATTTAATTTTCTTTGATGGTGGTGGTTTAGTCACTAAGTCATGTCTGACTATTGTGACCTCTTGGACTGTAGCTGGTCAGGCTCCTCTATCCATAGGCTTTTCCAGGCAAGAATACCAGAGTAGGTAGCCATTTCCTTCTCCAGGGGATCTTCCTGACTCATGGACTGAACCCAGGTCTCCTGCACTACAGGCAGATTCTTTACCGACTGAGCTCCCAGAGAAGCCCTTAATTGTCTTTGGCACATTCAAATTTCAAAGCACTCTATAACCGTATTTGTCTTGTTTCCATTCACTTTTCTTTATCTCTAAGTTTTTTTAAGTTGCTTGTGCATCATAATGTTTCTTGGGTGAATTTAAATCTTCCTCCAAAATTAATATAAAAACTTTATGAGGTTCTGAGTAGACAGTTCTCCTAATTCTAAAAGTACTTATTAAGGTGGAAAACACAAAAGAAAATAAAAATCAGCATTCATTTTACTCAAGGAATAATCATTTGTTAATATTTACCCTTGTTTTTTGTACTTAATGTCATGCCCAGATCTTTTTGATGGCAGTAAAGCCATGTGTAAACTTGATTTTCATGGCTTTGTAATATTGATCTGTAGCTTAATTAGTCAGGTCCTATTTTTACAGATTTTTTTTGTATCCTTCTTTTATCCATGAGTGAAGTCGCTCAGTCGTGTCCGACTCTTTGCGACCCCATGGACTGTAGCCTATCAGGCTCCTCCATCCATGGGATTTTCCAGGCAAGAGTGCTGGAGTGGATTGCCATTTCCTTCTCCAGGGGATCTTCCTGACCCAGGAATTGAACCTGGGTCTCCCACATTGCAGGCAGACACTTTACCGTCTGAGCTACCAGGGAAGCTCTGAAAATCATCTATGTATGTATTTTCCCTCATTTCTGATGATTGAAGTATTATTACTGGATAAAAGGCCATCAAGCATTTAGTTAAGTATTTCTGATTAACACAAAGGAAATCCACACCAATTTATAAGCCTATCAACAGTCTATGAAAAGCCTAATCTCTCAGCATCATTGCTATTTTTAAGCATTTCTATATATTTCATCACTAAAAAATCCTTCTTGTTATATAAAACAAATTTCATATTAATTACTCATTTATGTTTCTTTTTTTACAACAATCTTATACCCAGTTTTCATTGCTATCTTGATATTCTTTCCCATTGAATGGTATGAGTTATTTATTCAAGATCAATATGGCAGGGGAGTAAGGGGTTGTTAGGCAGTTGTCTAGCCAACAATTTAATTATCTGGCTAGGACAAGGACCAGGGCATTCATCTGTTTCATTGGGTAGAGTTGTTCACATGGCATGTCCAACTCCAAGGGAGTGGACACTAACTGCCCTTGTGTCCAGAAGAGGAGAAGATTTTTAGTTTCTCCAACAGATAAGATTGCTTTGCCTGTCAAAACCTGCTTTGTTTTTGCCTTAGTTTTATTTTTCCTTTCAATTTTGTATAAGATTATTTTTAAAATATTATTTCAAAGTGTTTGTTGTGTTGGAATGTTTCCTCACCAGTATATCTACAAGTTTAAAACTTCTAATCAAATAGGAACACAGAGTGGAAAACAATTTACCTTTGTATCTCCTTATCTGACTGTAGTCTCTTCCCTAGAGGTGACCAGTTTTAACCATCACTGTCATTCTTCTGGTGGTTAACTTTATATTCATAACGACTATATCATTAATTTTATATTTCTGCTTTTCATTATAGTTTGTATTAATATAATCGAAACCATATTTCTTATTTTGACAATTAGAGATGTTCTTTTACAACCGCCTNGAGATGTTCTTTTTCAACCGCCTACCTGATGAGTTGATAACATTGTTGAATCTAGATTAAGAACATTTACATTCTACTCTGTGTTTATAATAGGTCTTACATGCATATATTTTATATATAAGTTTATTCTGAAAGCTTAAAATTAGATAAGTATTATTTATATAATGATCTGTAGCTATTTGGGGCTTCCTTGGTGGCTCAGACAGTAAGGAATCTGCATCTAATGCAAGAAACTGGTTTGATCCCCGGATGGGGAAGATCCCCTGGAGAAGGGAATGACTACCCACTCTATTATTCTTGCCTAGAGCATTCCGTGGACAAAGGATCCTGGCAGGCTATAGTCCATGGGGTGGCAAAGAGTCGGACACGACTGAGCAGCTAACGCTTTCACTTTCATAGCTATTTGACTATTTTTTGTTGTTGAGTGTTTTTTCTTTCCTGGATATTTGAAATTCCCAATTTTCCTCTTGCATGATGTATCCTTAACGTGCCTGTAGGCTGTTACTATTGTATATCTGGTTCATGAAATCTAGTCTTCCAGAGACTTCCATCCACCTTCCTCATGTAGCCTGGACTGACTGTCCTGGATCCTTCCATGCAGCTGACACTTGGGATGGCACCACCTTTCTGTGGTTGACCATGTTTTTAACTCTTGGCTTATTTCCTCATAAGCCAAACCCATTTTTCTTTATCTTTTATAATAAATTTTTAAAAACAGCTTTCTAAAATAATGAAACTTCATAACTTCATTCTCTCTATACATACACACACATGCACAAGCACACACACACACACAAACACACATTCATGTGTGTGCACACATACACAGATACAGAAAACCTTGTTGTATATTGAATTCGCACATATAAAGCACATTTTCTTAGAACTAAGAAGAAATTCTACACATTTTCTATTATCATGTGTTGTTGTGTCCTGTTTCTTTTGGGCATTTATTATTTCCTTTTTGAAAGCTTTATCTTTAGTCTCCTAAAAAAAAATCACAGTGATGGTCCCAGATGGGTATTTATTTCCCCATCATATTCAATATTCAGTTTGAAAACAGACTCCTATTTTAGATCCAAAAATTTTTAATCAATATTATTTAGAGGATTTTCCCTCCATTTTCATGAAGCTATACTTTTAAACAGTTTATTAATATAATGCTGCTAAAATAAATTACATAGTATTTATTTGGCTAAAGATAGCACTAGCCACTTAATGAGATTGTTTTGAACACTTATACCCAATAATACTTAACCAAACATCTGCCTTTTCTGTGCCTAGTCATTACATGACTGTATGGAAATATAGCTTTTGTGGAATTTTGAAAATGATAATTACTGGGCTAAGAGAAACATTTAAAAGTGATGATAAAAACAATACAAAAGCAAAGACTGACCTTTAGAATGAGGAAAATAGATGAGCAAGTGAAAGTGAGCAATGACTTAAGCAATATTAGATATTTGATTTGTATATTCCACATTACTGGCTCTTGTATTTAATTATAAGTTTTTTTTTTCTTCTGCAACAGTTCTGTAAAATATTTACATAGTTGACCCTTTGTATCTGCTGTTCCTATGTCTGCATTCAACCAACCAAGGATCAAAAATATTTGGAAAAAAAAGTTAAAGTTCTCAAAAGCAAAACCTGAGTTTGCCTTTTATGGGCAACTACTTGCATAGAATTTGCATTATATTAAGTATTAAGAGATGATTTAAATTATATGGATCTGTAGGTTATAGGTAAATACAGTTAATATATATTTTATACAAGGGATTTGAGCATCCTTAGGTTTTGGTATCCAAGGACCAGTTCCCTATGGATTCTAAGGGATGACTATATTCACAACCTTCATCTTTGCTGTCTCCTTCCTTTGGGAGAGTCTTTCTATGTTGCCAGCACAGTTGGATCTTTTAGTAATATATCTTTTTGATATTAAACCATAGGCATATGGCTTTTGTATTTTAAAAGTGAAGATTACCATAAACTTCATTTCTAGGATCTTAACTCTTAAAAATGAGCCAGGTTGAGGCTTCACCTATGTTTTACCAGATACACCACTAGTGATCAAATAGGCTAAAAATATTAGGTAGAAAATATATTAAGTATTTGGTAGAAGAAAGAGAGCCCTGGAGATTTGGGGGATTTATTTTAGTTGTTAATGTTTCCTTTTTCTTGGTGATAATGGAGATACCTAGCTTCAGAAAATGAAAGAACAACTGTCATGACTAGGTAACCGCATGAATGATGCATTTCTGGCTGGGAGAAAGTACAGTTCCTGAAATATTAATAATATATTTTCTGGTAAGATTCAGGAAGGCAGATTTGAATACTTTCTGATAATAGAGGCTCTGCTGAGGTTACCAGTGTCACATAATTCTTCAGAAGAGTATAGCACTCCTTTTAGAAAAGTACTGTTGATTTTCATTATTCACTGTAGTTCTACAAATCACTGTGAACACTCATTTAGTGAATATTGACCATTGCTCCTGGGACGTATAGAACATCTGGTCACAACATTGTCATCAGTAGATCAATACATGACTTTGATGTGTTTCTCTGTTTCAGATACCTTATTGAACATATATTGTTGATGCCCTAATGTTGAACTTGTGGCCAAAAGCACTATAACTCACACCTGGACAAAGATGAAATGAGAGTCAGTAATGTGGAATGCATAAACCTAATACCTAGTATTATTGAAGTCATCACTCGCATTTACCTGCTCATCTGTTTTCCTTAGATTACTCGTCAGTCTTTGCTGTTTGTATTGGTTCTATCATTACTCTCAAATATGTTTCTCTTATCCCAGTGATTTTCTGTGGTTCTCAAAATTCCACAAAGGCTATATGTTCATGTAGCCATGCAATGGCTAGCTAGGGAAAAGGCATATGTTTGGTCAAGCATTATCAGGTATAGCTACTCAAGATAGTCTCAGAATTTGTTGGTTTTCTCTTTAGCCAAACATATGCCCTCTTGCTCTCAGGAACACAAGACTTCAGCACTGTGCTTGGGGCCATTTTAAACAGCACAGGCACTCACAGAGAGACATTTGTATATAGTATGAGGGCTGGAGCAAGAGGCAGTGCCATCTTATTTGACCTCAGCTGGGCAACCTGAGTATTGAGCGACCCCTCCACATACCTATGAATCACTGCAAAAAAACTGCAGGTATTAATTGTGTGTGTGTTAGTCGCATAGCCATGTCTGACTCTTTGCAACCCCATGGACTGGGGTTGCCAGGCTCCTCTGTCCATGGAATTCTCCAGGCAAGAATACTGGAGTGGTTTGCCATTTCCTTCTCCAGGTATTGATTGAGGGTTTATAAACAGATTTGAGTGAGTAGGCAAAGTTGCACATACAAAATCTGTGAATGATGAGAATTGACTTTTTTGTTTGATTTAAACCAGTTTTGGCAAGTCAAATGGCTCTCTGTGTCCTTTGGTAGTCTGCTAGGGCTTAAAAGATTTCACCCAACTTTGAAATGTTTGTAAATACCTATGCTGACAAAGCGCCTCAGATTTGAAAGGATAAGAGACCAGCAATTCTTTAAACTCTGCTGAAGGAGTCAAAAGGGGAAAAAAATACTTTTTCCTGCAAATTCAAGTTCGTGATGGCACAGCTGAAGGACAAACGTTTTATTTTTCTTTCCTTAATAAATGTCCCCTAAATGTGAAAAGTATAAAGCACTGAAGGGCATTAAGCTCCTTTGAAGTGTTGAGGAAGCAATCATTCTTGTGAGTTGTGTCATCCTGGGTTATTTTCCACTTGTGTTTTGCCAGGCTTCTCAACAGGAAGGTCAGAGTGCCAAAGGGGATAAAGAAAAGGTGGGAGGTGATGGTGGCTGTGTGTGTCTGGACACCATGTGCACATGATTTGGCTACATGTGTGATGGATTTAGGCTTCACCTGGGCTTATGGAATCTGGTATCTCTCCTGTCTCTTGTGAAGGATGGCTGTAAGCACAGGGGTCGTGGTGAGGAATCCTAGGGAGGTGTGGTCCTCTGACACTGGCATCAGGGTGGGGTGAGTGATAACAAATCCATAAGCAGAAAAGACGCACTTATAGGTTGGGATATGTGTTTGAAAGGAAATCCCCATATGATGGGAGAACTGGATGGAGAAACAGACCAGGCAGAGAGAGTCACCTGAGAGGTGAAGGTTTGGGGACAGAGCAGCCCTGGCAGGGAAGCTGGTTCACAAACTGGCTACTGTAAAGGGAGAGCAGGAAGGACCAAAGAAAGAGGCAGACACTTCAGACTGGAAGATTTGGCTTTAATAAACAAGGAACTTGACCTAGGAGATGTTATGGGCAGCCTGGAGGGAAGTGGATATCCACCCGCCCAGCAGAACCTTCAAGGTTTATACAGAAGCCTTCCTGGGTTCGGTCACATGCACCATCCAGAAGTCCTCAGCCCCGCTTTACTTCCCTCCAGGCTATGTCCTTGAAGGGCTTCTGGGCAGGAAGTGTGAGTGGGAGGTACAGTCCAAGGATGGGCAGAGGGGAAGGGGGCTCTTATCACCCAGGTCCAGCTGGAGGCTCCACTGTGATCATGTCTTCTTGACGATTCTCTTCAGTAAGGGGACAGGGAAGACCTACAGGAGAAAGACATGCAACCTCTCCCAGGAAGGCAGGTAGCCTGCATGCAGCATGGTGGGCAAGCAGAGGGCCAGGGAGCTGGGATTCCGCGGGAGGGAAAGCACAGGTCTACTAAGCCCTGGCTTAATTTAGGCATATTCAATATTCACAGGCACGTCAGACTGTAAGGTAAACCTAACGGCAACTCCAAGATCTTAACGCTCTAACTCCTCAGCTTCCTCAGAGCAAATGACAGCGAGATGGAGCAGGTTGAGATGGAGCAGGTTCTGTTTCCACACTCACGGAACTGTTTGATGAGGACAGAAGAGCTTCATTTGAGGGCATTTGGGTTTTTCTTCTTTTCGGGAGGAATGGTCACCTGTTTATTGTGAATAGAAATGCCTCAAGAAATGTCTTAGGCTGGCTTCTGATGCTAATGGGTCCTTGTGTTCTGTGGGTTGTGCATTGGTCTGTATATACGAGGCAATGATGCTGTCATGAAGTTATAAATCAGGACCTTCAAACTTTGTCCCTTATGTGGCATAGAAACTGTTTTCTGAGCTTCTGTTTTCTTTGACTTGACAGTCTTCACTGTGAGACCCAGGGGATCACGGACTGCATGGCCCTGTCCTGGGGTCCCTACACCCCTCTCTGGCTTTAAGGCCAGAGGTCAGTTGGTGACTATGAAGATGAAGGTTCTCCCAGAAGCCAAGTCAATCACCGGTTGTGTGAATAGCCTCTACTCTGAAAGCAAGGTGGAGAGAAATGTGCAATTTAATTGGCTCATCCTCATCTTTTTATAAAAAAATTAAAGTTAAATTTGCTTATCTTTTCATCTGTCCTCTGGCTGAATGTAGTCTTTGGTAGAAAAAAAATAGCTGCTTAAAAACCCATAATATCAGAAGGATTGTCAGTTTTCTAAATGTTTGTGTTATGCCAGATTCAGTTCTTTCATGGACAAAAGCAGGCATCCACACAGAAAGTGGGGATCTCAGTATACAAACAGCAGCAGGCGTGCAGAGTGGGTACACAGATCTTTCAGGGAAGCTGTGTCTCTCACCGTCATCCGCAAACCAGCTACTTCTTTCTTTCCAGGTAATAATTAAGTAGCATCATGTACTCAGGGTGTGTTTACACTGTCAGATTTGATTTGTGTCCAAGGAACCCTGCCTTTCTTGTGAGGGAACCCACTCCGTTTTCCCTTTCTCTTTATGTGAGTGATAAGAGATTCAGTCTTCCACGTCATTCAAAGACATAGCATCCCATCTAAGAACCCGAGGCCTCTTGACTCTTATCCTATATCTCTCCTTGGGATTTTTATGTTTTTGCATGGGTTAGGAACAAGGTCTCCTTGGGTGAGCTGTTAGAACTGAATGACTTTATAAAAGGCAACGATTAGGAGCCATTTTGCATTATTAGACACCAGTGAAATGAAATCCAACCGTTAAAATTGCAGAGCTCGGGAGCCCAGGATGGAAGTTTTGCTAGACAACACAGGTAGTGATTTGTCTGTCTTTAAGGATGCTTTCTAGGAAGAAAGATTTCAAGAAGTCTCTGGGTAGTCAGTTGAATCACCCAATAACTCTTGTCAGAAAGTTCTGCCTTCTGTCTAGCTGAATTTTCTCTTGCTGTAATTTACACATCGTTTCTTTTAATAAGCCTCCAAGGAAGAGACAGAAAGGTCTCTGCTTCTGATAAGGTCATGACTTCCTCTACCTGAGGACAGCACGTGAACCACTCTTGTTTGCTGTGTAAGGAACTCAGCTCTTCTCACAGCACATGACCTTGTTCTCTGGCTTCTTTTTCTCACTATGTATGACCTCATTCCAACTTTGCTTTACTTAAAAATATTAATTGAAGTCTACAAGGTGAAAATTCTAGCTAATTTTTATAGTGGTAGAGGTTGAAAGCGAAAGCGAAGTCGCTCAGTTGTGTCCGACTCTTTGCGACCCCATGGACTGTAGCCTACCAGGCTCCTCCCTCCATGGGCTTCTCCAGGCAAGAGTGCTGGAGTGGGCTGCCATTTCCTTCTCCAGGGGATCTTCCCGACCCAGGGATTGAACCCGGGTCTCCCGCATTCCAGGCAGATGCTTTAACCTCTGAGCCATTTGTATTGAGTACATTCCAATATTACGTTGAGTTTTAAAAAAACTCAATCATGTGGAAGATACATATCCAGTAGGTCTCTGACCTTTCTTGCTTGTTTTTAATTTTTTTCATTTTTCTTGTGTTGGGTAGGAATCCTAACTCCGCTACTTTTTAGCTATGCTATATTGGACAGAGTAGTTATCTTTCTTGCCCTCAATAACTTTGCTTGTGAAATTTGACTAATGTGATCTTGTCTCCATAAATATAACGTAGTAAGAATACGGAAAGTGCTCAAAAATGCAATTTTTTTTCCTGAGTACATTTTAGTATTTTTTATACAATATATGACCTTAATTGGCTTCTCTGGTGGCTCAGATGGTAAAGAATCTGCCTGCAGTGCAGGAGACCCAGGTTTGATCTCTGGATTGGGAAGATACCCTGGAGGAGGGCATGGCTACCCACTCCAGTATTCTTGCCTGGGAAGTCCCATGGACAGAGGAGCCTGGCAGGCTATGGTCCAAAGGGTGACACAGAGTTGGACACAACTTGGCAACTGAACAGCAAAGTGGCTGTGGGCTGCATATCTGATTAGGTACTCTGTAATGTCAAGTATTAAAATTAAGATGAAGTTATGTACAATTCGTAGGTTTTCTTTTATACTTCTGTAGGGGTGTTCACTTCTGAGCTTCAGACTGGTTTTTCTCTTTAGAAAGACTGAGTGGGTATCATTCTTGGTCTTTACGGTTTCCTTAAGTGCTTCAGGAAAACATGTTCTCAGACTCAGTATAAAAATATATTAAGTTTAAATTCTCATCTTTCATTTTCTCTCTACTTCACTTTGCATTTTTATATTCTTATTATAAAACTAGTGGTCCAAATTGAAAGCTACCTTTTAAACAATTTAATTTTCAATTATGTTAATTATGATTTAATTCTTTTTTTTTTTTTTTCACTAGCAAGTAAGAGTATTTTCTTGGCTACTCATTTTATTTTGCCTCATCCAGGTAAAGATGAAAGTCTGTAACACCTGGGACTCATCAGGTAAGCTTCTGTCAGAATGACTGATGCTCTTCATAATCAGTACATACTTTGTGGGGGTGTTTCCTGGGCCTTTGTGCCAGGTTCTCTGAAGAAAGGAACTCAAAGTCATCTTCTCCCAGCACATAAGACAGAAGACAAACACACTGAAGACTTGGGAAACTGTGTCCCTTCATACATCTCATACATGGATCTATAGAAAATGGAGAGATCTTTGTGACTGATGAAATAGGGAAATAGCCTTGTGTTTAGAGTATATGAAAGAAAGAGCTTATAGTCATATCTTCTGATTCTTACATTAGCAAGATGTCCAGACATGTACCTGGTGTGTGTGTAGAAGGTGTTCAATGAAAGATGTGACAGGAAGTCCAAGGAATGGCTGTTCTGGGCCAGGCGGTGGTGGTGGGGCACACAGAGTCACGCAGAAGACTTGTCAGGTTAGCTCAGGACTGGGACCAGACCAGCAGTGTGGGAAGGTCACCTGGAGCAGTGGCTGCTGGCACAAGCTCGGCAGCTGGCTGCAGGGTGATTTGGGGGTGCAGTACCTGCCCTGCTCTGAGCCCTGGGGAGAAAGCTGAGATCCAAAATCTCCAACCAAAATGAAGACTGAGTTGAGTTCTGACTGAACGGGAATTTCAAATTTTAAACCAGAGCAAGGACACAGCAGGGGTGTGCAAGGAATTGGATTTCAGGGAGCGGAGTTGGTGAAGGGGGCAAAGGGAAGTCATCATGCAAGCAGTATGTATTGTTATTGGGAGGAAGCTGTAGGGTCTGACTCTGGTTTACAAGACAGAGATGCCTGATCTTTGTTTTTGTTGTTCTTTCTGGGAAATTATGTTCATTTTATCATGTATCAACTCCTCCAAATTTACAACTTCCTCCCTTCACATCTCCGGGGAATAAATTCTCTGCTCTAGTCCATATTATCTTTTTTCCCTTTTCTTCTAAAAATATTTTCAGCACTTCTTATGCAACAGACATCGTGTTAAGGGATAAGAAACTGCCATCAAGGACTCTGCAATCTTGGAAGGGGCTTTGTGAACATCTAAAGCTGTTTTAAAATTCCTGTGCACTTCCTGTGTGATGAACCTTCAAGTTTTCCTCTGACTGTTCAAGAACTTCCTGTAAACTAAGTTTAGACAATTGTTATTTGTCAATCACACATCAGTCGAGGGAAAATCTCTCTTCCTCTCTCTCTGTATGTATGTACATATATATATATATCTAAAAGATAACTATATATTTATATTTAAAAGGTAATATATATATTTACATGGGCTTTTCAGGTGGCACTAGTGGTAAAGAACTTGCCTATCAATGCAGAAGATGTAAGAGGTGCGATTTTGATCCCTGGGTTGGGAAGATACCCTGGATGAGGGCATTGCAACCCACTTCAGTAGTCTTGCCTGGAGAATCCCATGTACAGAGGAGCCTGGTGGGCTACAGTCCATAGGGTTGCAAAGAGTTGGATATGACTGAAGTGACTTAGCAGTGTGCATATATTTACATATAATTAAAAGATAAATATATACTTCCTGGTGGCTCAGATGGTAAAGCGTCTGCCTACAATGCGGGAGATCCGGGTTCGATCCCTGGGTTGGGAAGATCTCCTGGAGAAGGAAATGGCAACCCACTCCAGTATTCTCGCCTGGAAAATCCCATGGACAGAGGACCCTGGTAGGCTACAGTCCATGGGGTCGCAAAGAGTCGAACACGACTGAGCAACTTCACTCACATATATATAAAGGAAATATATGTGTTTATATACATATTTAAAAGATAAATACACACACATGCACACACACACACACACACACACACACACACACACACATATATATATATACACACATCCTTCAACACAAATGTCAAGTTCTCATCTACTCTGCAGCCTTTCTGGTAATTATAATCCTTATTGTGCCTCATGTCTGTAGAACTTTGGGGAACATATTTATAGTGTGAAATTATAAGCTCATCAGTACTGGACTAGGTTTACTATCTCTTACTTAACAATTTTTAACCCTTGGAGAAATTCATCCCAGAAAAATGAACTGATTTAGTTGAGTAGCACTGCTCTTTACAGAAAAAGCAGAATTTGTATAGATGGCTCAGATGATAAAGAATGTGCCTGCAATGTAGAACCAAGTTCCATCCCTGGGTTGGAAAGATCCCCTGGAGAAAGGAACGACTACTGACTGCAATATTCTTGGCTGGAGAATCCCACAGACATTCGGACATGACTATGTAATTTACACTTTCACACTCTAAAATTGATCAGGTGCCCAGCAAATTTCCTGGTTATAGAAGATGCTCAGTGAATTTTTAGCTTTATTCGCTAGGTGTCAATTTGTTCCTCACTAGATTGCAATTTCTTTAAGAATAGAGATGCTTTACCCTTGCATTGCTTATTCTGCAGACCTGATGTGGAGCTGAAGCAATCGTTGATGGTAAGCCTATATTTACTGATTAATTGTAAATGCAAACTTCTTTCTCATTATCTTCATGTAAAGGAAGCAGAAATCTTAAAAGAGAATCACCATGGTGATGTTAAGATCTGCTGTCATTGTGTCTTTAGCATAAAGAAGGATGTTTATGGTTCCTGGGCCCTGCAGTCAAGCAATGGGCATGTCTTGGGGACCATTACTCAAGTAAAGATGATTATTGATTGTTTATATTGCAAAGAACTGGCTCTTGAGATCTGCAAATATTTCCAAAGTCACCATAATACTTAAATTGGAGTTAGTGATTATGCATTACCAGGACTGCCAAGAACCATTGCATCCCACAAATCAAAGGAAAATGGCTTCCTTTTTGTTGAGAGAGATTCCAAGCTCCAAGCTTTAAGTTCAAGGCACAAGTTTAACTGTTTCACCACTGCATTCGTTGAGGGAAGATATTGTTTCCTATGGAGAATAAAATTAGAAGCATGAAACCTATGTGATTAAAGTTTTACTTGCTGAAGACTCTTATTGAATCAATATACATCTGAATGTAAAGCACATTTGTGTATTTTAGGAGACCAGGAGCTTAGGACAGAGACTATCAGGTTGTGATATGTACTGTCACTGAAATTTGGGGAGGTTAACTTATGCATCCTGGGGTGAAAGCTGAGCAGGGTCCATTTTCATAATTGAAGAGATGGGATTATAATGGTGGATCTTTCTTCTTGTCTGTGAGATGTATGTATCAAATAAACATCTAGGGCTTCCCTTTTGGCTCAGTGGTATAGAATCTGCCTGCCAATGCAGGAGACACGAGTTCGATCCCTGGTCTGGGAGGATTCCACATACTGAAGAGCAGCTAAGCCTGTGCTAAAAGTTGCTATTGAGCCTGTGCTTTAAAGCCCAGTAGCCATGGGCTCTGAGCCCATGACCTGCAGTTGCTGAAGCCCACACACCCTACAGCCCGTGCTCCACCACAAGGGAAGCCACTGAAATAAGCTTCTGCACCACAATATAGGGTAGCCCCTGCTCGCCACAATCAGATAAAGCTCACACAATGACAAAGACCCACCACAGCCAAAAGATAAAATAATAGATAAATAAATCTTAAAAATAAAATAGACTTCTAGAGACCCTCCTTTCTTGTTTATTCTAAAATGGGACCAGATCCAGTCTTGAAGATTTCAGTGGGCTGAGTCCCTTCTAACGATTGCAAGATATATGTCTATAGGGAGTGCAAAGGTGATAGAATATAAACTCACCTGAGCACCTCCACTCTCAAATTAAAACTCACCATTAAACTGAGAACACCATCTTGCTCCTCTGCAAAGTAGCAAATAATGAAAAGGATACGAAACCATGATATATATATATATATATATATATATATATATGACACCTTCCCTCATCCTTTTACAAATACGTGATCTTAAATTCTTCTCAGAGTGAAACTCCTTATCACCTCACGTACTTTGTGATCCTGGAGACGTCTTAGGACATCACCCCTGTCATGAGAAAGTGGTGAGAGAGGGCATCTCACCATCCTGCTCTGTTGGTTTTGTTTCCTCTCCTCCTCTCCCTCCTCCTTCTTCTTCTTTCTCCTTCTCCGCCTTCCTCATTTCTCTCCCATCTCCTAAGTTTTCTTCCTTTCATCTTTTTTTCGGAGGGCCTTCCCAGGTGGCACTAGTGGTGAAGAATCTACACGCAATGCAGGAGGAGACCGGGATTCAATGGGTTGGATCCCTGGGTCAGGAGGATCCCCTGGAGTAGGAAATGGCAACCCACTCCAGCATTCTTGCCTGGAAAGTTCCATGGAATGAGGAGCCTGGTGGGCTATAGCCCATACAGTTGGATATGACTGAGCAACTGAGCACATCATATTTTAGGGGGTGAGGAATATGAAAAATAAACCTTGGAAATAGAAACAGAAATCTAATTTCATCAATTCCCTGGGCTTGATGCTTTATGGCACCTACCAAAAAGTCTTATTTGTATTCAAGTTTTATGCTTCATCATGTCATTTTAAATGAAGCAATGCAATAAAAACCAGGAGAGAGAGTGGAACTCCTGTCATGGCACCAGAAGATATGGAGGATCATCAAAAAGAGACATGACATTGGAGTGTCTTCCAAAATATCTAAAACTTTTAAAAATGCTTTCTGACAAGGTGGATTCTTAAAAGAGAAACAGTATAATTCTTTTTTTTAACATTTAATATTGTTTTATTATTTTTATTTTTTATTTTACTTTACAATACTGTATTGGTTTTGCCATACATCAACATGAATCCGATTCCACTAGTATCCTGGAAGGGACTGGACAAAACCAATAGGTATTCCCAGCAAGATGTTGTTCTTTGTTCTTTTCATTTCCTTTTCCTCCTCTTCCTCTTCTTTCCCCCTCCTTCCCTCTCCTTTTTCCTCTTCCTCCTCCTTCCCTCTCCTTCTTCTTCTTCCTCTTCTTTTCCATCATCATCTTTTCTCCTTCACTTCCTCTTCCTCCTTTTTTAGAAAATTCCTTTTGGTTCATTCATTCACTCATTTGCTTACTTACAGAATAAAACCTTTCCCTTGGACTCTGTTCAGTTAAAAACTTCATCTTAGAAACTACTTTATTCCTCTAGTGCTTTTTTTCTTTCTGGTTTTGCCTGCTTTTTCTTGGTGCTGACAGCACCTGATGCCTGCCAACAGTGCTGACATTAATAATGGGTTATGAAGGCAATGAAGATGCTTACCTTTCTAATCAAGAACAACAAGCAGAGATGAATGTGTTTCCACTAGCAATACTCACTGCAGACACGTCCCAGTAATGTGTCCCTTTTTTTAGGGTTAGCTTCTGCTTTGTGTCACTGTGGGTATGGAAATTCAGGGGGAATTGATGTTTATTTATTCATTCATTAAAAAAACTATAGTGGAGTATAATTGATTTATAATGTGTTAGCTTCTGCTGTACAACAAAGTGAAATAGTTATATATACATATATATTCACTCTTTGTTACATATATATATTCACTCTTTGTTATATATATAGAACATATATATATATATATTCACTCTTTGTTAGCTTCTTTTCCCTCATAGGCCATTACAGAATATGCGTAGAATTCCTTATGCTATATAGTATGTCCTCATTATTTGTTTTATATATAGTTCACTCTATGGGGTCGATAAGAGTTGGACACGACTGAGCGACTTCACTTTCACTTTTCACTTTCATGCATTGGAGAAGGAAATGGCAACCCACTCCAGTGTTTTTGCCTGGAGAATCCCAGGGACGAGTTAGCCTGGTGGGCTGCCGTCTCTGGGGTTGCACAGCGTCGGACACGACTAAAGCGATTTAGCAGCAGCAGCAGCAGCAGCAGCAGCAGCATTCCTTTTAAGCTTAGTGTAATCAGTACTCAGTATTAAGCCAGAAGTCTTATACACTAATCTAGTGTCTAAAGACCCTGAGGATTCTTGAGACTATGTATAGTAGGTTCTTGAAGTCAGAATTACTTTATATAATGTTAAAGCATCATGTTCCACTTTGTTGGCTTTGAGCTGGTGATGCAAAAGCATTAGGAACCAGGACTATGCTCCCAGACCCTACTGAGAAGTCATGTGTTCATTACCGTCACACACTGACAAAATAAAAGGGTTTTTATTCAAGAAAATCTATCATAAAGCAGTAAAAGTTATTGATTTTATTAAATCTGATTCTTTAAATGGAATATTTTTTGTATTCTGTGGAACAAGATGGAAAGTATGTATGAAGCACTTAGTTATTTGTTTACTTTCTTCATAAACTGCCTCTTTATTTGAAGGAGGAATTGACATCCTGTAATTATTTAGATTTGATTATTTCACCAACATTTTTGGGAAAAGAACAAAGTCAGTCTGTCACTTGAAGGCAAAATACTGACAATTTGGGGTGCCAATGACAGTATTCAAGATTTTAAGCTAAAAATAGGATTTTGGAAAACTTCAATCTGCCATTGTGAGTTTGTCACCTCAATAATTAAAGGCTTCTCTGAAAAGATGAGCACTGATACTGAGAAGTGCAAAATTCTGATGCTGTATAATGAGCTGTACCAACATTTGGAATCTCTGCTTAGCTTAGTGAACAGATATTTTCCAAATGACTGATGCATAATATTGCAGAATTATGCATGAGTGAAAGAGACACTCAAAGCCCAAGATACATCAGTAGTTCTTGATGGAGCAGAATGCTAAAAAGTTCATTTATATGGTTTCAGATTCCACACAGCAACTAACCTTTAAGAAACTACATGTTGCCAACTTTTGGTGTGGTTTCAAATAATAATATTCACAATTATCTGAAAAGGTTGTCAAAATACTTGCCACTTTTGAAACTATTACATATGTATGTGAAGACAAATTTTCTTAATATATGTCCACCAAAGTAAAATATGAGAATCTAGCTGTTCTTTTTAAAAAACATTAAATGGATTTGCAAAAATGGAAAGCAGTGCTACTCTTCTCATTCTTTTGGATAATATAGTTATTTTTCACAAAAGATATTGCTGTTAATAATAGCTTGTGGTGGGCTTGTAGTTTTAAATTAATTGATCAAACATCATTTTATTTTTAATAAAATTTTCAAAATTTCAAACATTTTAATTTAAAATATAGTAAACAGGACTAAGTGTAACTCATGTAAATAAAGCCTTGTTTGGGTGCTTGATCATCTTTAAGAGTGTAAAACAGTAATGAGCCTCAAATGTTTGAGAGCTGCTGTCTTGGTCTATGGAGCTTGTCTGCCTTTGGGACTTAAAAGCTTGAATTAAAAATGCCATGAGACCAGTACTTGCAAACTGAGAACTTCAGTTTTTTCTTTGGTTATTTAAATTACTATATTTGGGGAAAATTGCTTCTTTAAGGCTCAAAATATTCATTGTGATTCAGTTGTTTTTCCTCTTTCAGATTCTGCAAAATTGATCCAGGCAGAGAATGTCACTGAAATTTTTAACATAATGCCATGTTGAGCTCAACATCTGTTATCTTCTTGCCTTTGTTCCTGCTTGTAGTAGAAATCCTGCCCCCCTCACACCCTCCTCACCCCCAATTTGCATTATCTTATGCAAATAATGGAAAAGCAAAGCAAACATTAGATAAAAGTTCTTTTTGTGTATTCTTTTAAAAGATTTGTCAAATACAAGTAAAAATAAATCTATTCAGCCCAAGTAGTTTTTTTCAGAAATATTTTAAAGTGAAAATACACATATACGCCTTTTTTTTTTTTTTTACAGTGGTAGTCATGGGGTTAGACAAAAGATGAGAGAAAATAATTCTTTATTTTTCTGCCCAGAGACTCAAAATGCATATGTGTGATTATAAACTAACAATAAAGAAAGTCATTCAGTTATTGAAGGGAAGAGTTACATTAGTCTGTTAATGATTTAGGGACAATTAGATACCTATTGGGAAAGACAACATAAGCTTTCTGCTTCTTATATGTACTGTAAGAAAATTTAGGAAAGTCCATTTATTTTATAGGGATAGAGGTGGTCTGTCTTAGCATATATCCAAAGAACATGAGCCACAAAGGAAAAGTATTAATAGGTTTGATGGCAGAAAGCTAAAAAAATCTTGTTATTCATTTGAAAAAAAAGTATTGGGAAATTTTTTAATACATGTAATCAACAAATGATCAATATCCATAGTGTATAATATTTGTAAAATGAAAGTGAGGTCACTCTGTCATGTATGATTCTTTGCAACCCCATGGAGTATAGCCTACTAGACTCCTCCATCCATGGGATTTTCCAAGNAGTCTTATCATTACCAGACACATTGAATAGAGTAGGTTTGTTAATGTTAATTAAGTTTTCCTGGTGAAATTAAAATAATACAAACAGCTTGCAAGATGGATGCAACTTAAACCATTGATTTGAGATATAAATTAATTCTTGAATTAATGACCACACTGCACCTTTTGAGGCTTAGGGAGTAAACTTTCTGTGAGCCCTTCTCTGCTTTTAAGTAATTAACTTCTTAAAATTGAAGTTTGGGCCATTGCAGTCTAGTTGACACTTCCAAACTCTCCCTGTAATACAACACAGGATGAATTTAAAACTGAAAGCAGGAGAAACAACAACTTTTCTTATACCATGGCTTGATATCTAGAAAGTAGGATGAAGTCAGAGATGCATAGAAAGGAAACTGATCCTGTAGTCAGGAGAGCCAGTTTCTTTTTCTTTTTTTTTAATTTTTTAAATTTGTTTATTTGGCTGCATCAGATTGTAGTTGCCTTGTGTGGGCTCTCTTTCCTTGTGGCACATGGGCTCCAGAGCATGGGGTCAGTAGTCGTGCTGTGCATGCTTCCTTGCTCCGTGGCATGTGGGATCTTGGTTCCCTAACCAGGGATCAAACCCACATCCCCTGCATAAGGAAGATCCTTGACCACTGGACTGTTAGGGAAGTCCTAGGTGAGCCAGTTCTGAAGATGCTCTATAAATTTCTTGATTTCCCTGATTCTTAGTATCAACAGTTATGAATTTGGATTTAAGCTACAGGCCATTGTATTAAGTGAGATATTTTTGTCCAGGAATTATTTTTGTAGTAGAGTTATTTGAAAATTTAAAAAACTCATTATTCTAGTTTTAATAAAGCCATTGGAAAACTAACCCAAGTTGAAAGAAATAAGCTCTCTTGTGAAATAGATTTTACCCCGGAATATAATGACTGCAGGTCAGAAGCATTGTCCCCTCTGTTACCTTGAGATGTAGTTTTACTATTGTAAAAAAACTATAAGAGAACTCAAGGGAAACAAAACAAGGAGTTGTCTGTTAGAGATCGGTGTCAGGTAAATGTCAAATAAAGTCCAGTCAAATGTCAAATAAAACCACCAAAGCAAAAGTGGTTTCGCTCCCTACTTGAAATTGTGGTAGTTTCCATCAAGAATGCAAAACAAAATGCATGAATGAGGTGGCATGTACGTTGTCTAATCAAATCTTACAGTGTACTGAAGAATAACACCCTTTGATATAGTATGTATGTAAAATATTAAAATGTTGACTATTAGTATAGGGTGAAAGTGAAAGTGTTTGTCACTCAATCGTGTTCGATTCTTTGCGGCCTCATAGACTATAGACTGCCAGGCTCCTCTGTCCGTGGAATTTTCCAGGCAAGAATAATGGAGTGGGTAGCCACTCCCTTCTCCAGGGGATCTTCTGACCCAGGGATCAAACCTGTGTCTCCTGCATTGCAGACAGATTATTTACCTTCTGAGCCACCAGGTAATGTCAAAAATGCAGGTCTCGGATTAAGACAGTATGTGAATCACTAAATAATTGCAAGCCATCAGGAGGTGTAACCTCAGAAGAGGGGACTATGGGATTAATCTGGAACCTGCACAGTGAGGGGAGGATGCTGAGCTGGGTCTGGGACAATAGACAGGATTTAGTTCAGATGCAGATTTTTGAGGGCCTGGAATAGGTTCCGGAAATAACAGAAATTACTGGCAGCTCTCCCATTCACTCATGAAGCATTTTCTGTTATTTCTGATGAATTACGGGAAAGGGTTTGATATAATGTCCCTGATAATGATTGCTACCTTCTAAAATTTTAAACATTGTGCTTATGAATAAATAAATGAATAAAAGCTATAAACTATTAGCTAGGTGGGTGATTAGCATTTAAAGACACATTTTCCCCTACATATTCTTTTAAAAAATTTTAATGAAGTATAGTTGATTTACAATGTCAATTTCTTTTGTATAGCAAAGTGACTCCGTCCTACATATACATCTATGTACCTTTTCATATTCTTTTCCATTATGGTTTATCACAGGATTTGAAAATAATTTCCTGTGCTATGCCTTAGCACCTTGTGGTTTATCCATCCTATATATAATAGTTTGCTGAATATTACTCAGCCATCAGAAATAATGCCATTTGCAACAATATGGATAGACCTAGAAATTATTATCCTAAGCTAAATAAGTCAAAGACAAATATCATATGATATCACTTTTTGTGGTATCTTCTTGTGTGTTCTTTTAAAATCATATTTACAGTTTCTTTTTTAAAGTGAGCCTGGGAGATCTAAATTTATTTAGGATCTACAGTCAGTTGCTGTCTTCTTTTTTGCTTAGAGAAGCCTTGGTGTAGGTTTGTTTCCCTTATTCTCTGAGTGAGAAGATACAGGCAGAGAGATTTGCCTAGTCTCATGTGTTCTAGAAGATCTGAGATTGAGTGCATAACTCCAGTGTTTAATCATTCTGTGATGCTGTTTTTCATTCATTAAATTTATTTTGCTCTTTCACACCATTGAAAGAAGATTTTAATTTTACTGCTCTGGAGCGTGAAGAGTGAATGTGTCTTAGAAACATAGGTCCAGCTGCTAACAGAGATCACTGAGCACTTGACTACTTCCCTTAAATATTATTTACAGTTGGTGTTTGAATCGTTTCCTCATCTGAAACGCAAGAAATGCAAGAACATACAAAGGAAAGGCATTCATGAAACCCTTTAGGGTTCTGTGTCATTCACCACAATGCCTCAGCCTTACTGTTGACATCCGAATACAATTTTCTTTTGCCATTAGTCTTTTCATCTGGAAAACTATGAAGATAATGTATTTAATTGAATGACTAATTATGGGAACAGAGAATCCCCTGGTCCAGTGGTTAAGACTTGGGCTTTCACTGTGGTGGACCTGTGTTTGATTGCTGGTCAGGGAACTGAGATCCCACAAGCCACACAGTGCTGCCAAAAAAAAATTATGGGAGCAAACTGAATTTTCTACTACAAATAAGTTTATCCAATAGAATTGGAGGGAATGAAATGTCAATTGCTATATTATCTTGCTAACAGAACCTCAATATGACCAAATAGTTTTGAAGCAGAAGGAAGTTTTCCAATGGTGTGTTTTTCCTTGTTTCCAATGGTCTCTTAAACTTGATTAGAATTTAACACACTGAAAAAGGAATCTTTATAACCCACTGCCAAGCAACACAACTAAAACTGTACTCTTTCCTGTTACTTCACTGGATTAAGATTGTCTTTGACTGCAGTAATTATTTACATCTTGCTCACAAACACCCCTCTCTGACTAGTTTAAATATGTTCACAATTTCATAGGTTCTATCTCCAGTTGGAAGATTTCTCCTCATTCCTGTTCTTCCTGTTGTCACCACAAGACATGTCAGACTTTTATGACAACAGAGTTCATTGTTTTTGTGTCCAGTGTTTCTCCCTTAAGTCTCTTCTACACACTTTGCTTCTCTTTCCAGTGTACATATTTGACCATGTCTTACTTCTTTAGAAAGGACTCTGTGGCCTTGCCCTGCAGAGAAGTGACCCTTTTCAGTCTAGAACCCCCAGGGCCCCACTTTCTGGCCTCACTCTTCCATTCCAACTACATCTCCTGGACATCTTGTCCTTCAGTCCTACCAGAAAACCTACCATTTTTGAATCCATGCTGTTAGTTACAATATAGATTTTGCTTTGTGTAGAGGAGACCCCATGGCTGTGACTTAACCCTGTAACAACTCAGGGGTGGTCAAAGACTTCTATATGCACCTACCCAGTCATCCTGGGACCCAGACAATGCCCTGTGAAGTGCCTTGCCTCTTTCTGCATCACCAATGTGACGCAGCGACAGGTTCCTGTGGCCAGCAGCTCTGAGGAGGAGATGAGGAAAATGGACAGCTTCTGCACTGAAAACACATCCTGGAATGTGGCTGAATCATTTCCTCTCAATTATCATTGGCCAGACCTTAGGGACACTTAGTCACCTCGTCAAACTAGTTACTTAAAAGGCAATGTTTTGGTCCAATCTTGGAGACCCCAGAAGAATCAATACAGGCTTGCATGAATCATGGTTTCACTGGAAGACTTCATTAGTGAGACCTTGTAAGCATCTTATCTCAGTCTTTGTGTGGAAGCTTGGAGAAGATAAAAACTCTGCACTTTAAGCAGTTAAACTCCAACTTGTCATCTCTTGCCCTCTTTCTGCATCCTTCAGTTTAGTTCGGTTCAGTCACTCAGTCGTGTCCGACTCTTTGAGACCTCATAGACTGCAGCACGCCAGGCCTCCCTGTCCATCGCTAACTCCCAGAGTTTGCTCAGACTCTGTCCATTGAGTCGGTGGTGCCATCCAACAATCTCATCCTCTGTCATCCCTTTCTCCTTCCACCTTCAATCCTTCCCAGCATCACAGTCTTTTCAAATGACTCAATTTGCATTAGGGGGCCAAAATACTGGCGTTTCAGCTTCAACATCAGTCCTTCCAATGAATATTCAGGACTGACTTCCTTTAGGATTGACTGGTTTGATCTCCTTGCTGTCCAAAGGACTCTCAAGAATCTTCTCCAACACCACAGTTCAAAAGCATCATTTCTTCAGCGCTCAGCTTTCTTTAGAGTCCAGCTCTCACATCCATACATGACTACTGGAAAAACCATAGCTTTGACTAGGCAGACATTGGTTGGCAAAGTAATGTCTCTGCTTTTTAATATGCTGTCTAGATTGGTCATAACTTTTCTTCCAAGGAGTAAGCATCTTTTAATTTCATGACTGCAGTCACCATCTGCAGTGATTTTAGGGGCCCCCCAAAATAAAGTCTGTCACTGTTCCCACTGTTTCCCCATCTATTTGCCATGAAGTGATGGGACCAGATGCCATGATCTTAGTTTTCTTAATGTTGCATCCTTCAGTGCAGTTCTGTTCACTCGCTCAGTCATGTCTGACTCTTTGCGATCCCATGACTCACAGCATGCCGGGCGTCCCTGTCCATCACCAACTCCCAGAGTTTACTCAGACTCATGTCCATCGAGTCAGTGATGCCATCCAGCCATCTCATCCTCTGTCATCCCCTTCTCTTCCTGCCCCCAATCCCTCCCAGCATCAGGGTTTTTCCAGTGAGTCAACTCTTTGCATGAGGTGGCCAAAGTACTGGAATTTCAGCTTTAGCATCAGTCCTTCCAAAGAAGACCCAGGACTGATCTCCTTTAGAATAGACTGATTGGATCACCTTGCAGTCCAAGGGACTCTCAAGAGTCTTCTCCAACACCACAGTTCAAAAGCATCAATTCTTCGGCACTCAGCCTTCTTCACAGTCCAACTCTCACATCCATACATGACCACTGGAAAAACCATAGCCTTGACTAGGCGGACCTTTGTTGGCAAAGTAATGTCTCTGCTTTTTAATATGCAATCTAGCTTGTTCATAACTTTACCTCCAAGGAATAAGCGTCTCTTAATTTCATGGCTGCAGTCACCATCTGCAGTGATTTTGGAGCCCCCCAAAATAAAGTCTGACACTGTTTCCACTATTTCCCCATCTACTTTCCATGAAGTGATGGGACCAGATGCCATGATCTTCGTTTTCTAAATGTTGAGCTTTAAGCTAACGTTTTCACTCTCCTCTTTGACTTTCATCAAGAGGCTTTTTAGTTCCTCTTTACTTTCTGCCATAAGGGTGGTGTCATCTGCATATGTGAGGTTATTGATATTTCTCCCGGCAATCTTGATTCCAGCTTGTGCTTCTTCCAGTCCAGCGTTTCTCATGATGTATTCTGCATATAAATTAAAGAAGCAGGGTGACAACATACAGCCTTGATGTATTCCTTTTCCTATTTGGAACCAGTCTGTTGTTCCATGTCCAGTTCTAACTGTTGCTTCCTGACCTGCATACAGGTTTCTCAAGAGGCAGGTCAGGTGGTCTGGTATTCCCATCTCTTTCAGAATTTTCCAGTTTCTTGTGATCCACACAGTCAAAGGCTTTGGCATAGTCAGTAAAGCAGAAATAGATGTTTTTCTGGAACTCCCTTGCTTTTTCGATGATCCAGTGGATGTTGGCAATTTGATCTCTGGTTCCTCTGCCTTTTCTAAAACCAGCTTGAACATCAGGTAGTTCATGTTTCACATATTGCTGAAGCCTGGCTTGGAGAATTTTGAGCCTTACTTTACTAGCATGTGAGACGAGTGCAATTGTGTGTTAGTTTGAGCATTCTTTGGCATTGTCTTTCTTTGGGATTGGAGTGAAAACTGACCTTTTCCAGTCCTGTGGCCACTGCTGAGTTTTCCAAATTTGCTGGCATGTTGAGTGCAGCAGTTTCACAGCATCATCTTTCAGGATTTGAAATAGCTCAACTGGAATGCCACCACCTCCACTAGCTTTGTTCATAGTGATGCTTTCTAAGGCCCACTTGACTTCACATTCCAGGATGGTGGCTGTAGGTGTGTGATCGTACCATTGTGATTATCTTGGTCGTGAAGAATTTTTTTGTACAGTTCTTCTGTGTATTCTTGCCACCTCTTCTTAATATCTTCTGCTTCTGTTAGATCCCTTCCATTTCTGTCCTTTATCGAGTCCATCTTTGCATGAAATGTTCCCTTGGTATTTCTAATTTTCTTGAAGAGATCTCTAGTCTTTCCCATTCTGTTGTTTTCCTCTATTTCTTTGCATTCATCACTGAGGAAGGCTTTCTTATCTCCCCTTGCTATTCTTTGGAACTCTGCATTCAGATGCTTATATCTTTTCTTTTCTCCTTTGCTTTTTGCTTCTCTTCTTTTCACAGCTATTTTTAAGGCCTCCTCAAACAGCCATTTTGCTTTTTTGCATTTCTTTTCCATGGGGATGGTCTTGATCCCTGTCTCCTGGACAATGTCTCGAACCTCCATCCATAGTTCATCAGGCACTCTGTCTATCAGATATAGTCCCTTAAATCTATTTCTCACTTCCACTGTATAATCATAAGGGATTTGATTTAGGTCATACCTGAATGGTCTAGCAGTTTCCCCTACTTTCTTCAATTTAAGTCTGAATTTGGTAATAAGGAGTTCATGATCTGAGCCACAGTCAGCTCCCAGTCTTGTTTTTGCTGACTGTATAGAGCTTCTCCATCTTTGGCTGCAAAGAATATAATCAGTCTGATTTTGGTGTTGACCATCTGGTGATGTCCATGGGTAGAGTCTTGTCTTATGTTGTTGGAAGAGGGTGTTTGCTATGACCAGTGCATTCTCTTGGCAAAACTCTATTAGCCTTTGACCTGCTTCATTCCGTACTCCAAGGCCAAATTTACCTGTTACTCCCGGTGTTTCTTGACTTCCTACTTTTGCCTTCCAGTCCCCTATAATGAAAAGGACATTTTTGGGGGGTGTTAGTTCTAAAAGGTCTTATAGGTCTTCATAGAACTGTTCCACTTCAGCTTCTTTGGCGTTACTGGTTGGAGCATAGGCTTGGATTACTGTGATATTGAATGGTTTGCCTTGGAAACGAAAAGGGATCATTCCGTCGTTTTTGAGATTGCATCCAAGTACTGCATTTCAGACTCTTTTGTTGATCATGATGGCTACTCCATTTCTTCTAAGGGATTCCTGCCCACAGCAGTAGATATAATGGTCATCTGAGTTAAATTCACCCATTCAAGTCCATTTTAGTTTGCTGATTCCTAGAATGTTGACATTCACTCTTGCCATCTCCTGTTTGACCACTTCCAATTTGCACTTGATTCATGGACCTAACATTCCAGGGTCCTATGCAATATTGCTCTTTACAGCATCAGAGTTTGCTTCTATCACCAGTCTCATCCACAGCTGGGTATTGTTTGTGCTTTGGCTCCATCCCTTCATTCATTCTGGAGTTATTTCTCCACTGATTTCTTGTAGCATTTTGGGCAGCTACTGACCTGGGGAGTTCCTCTTTCAGTATCCTATCATTTTGCCTTTTCATACTGTTCATGGGGTTCTCAAGGCAAGAATACTGAAGTGGTTTGCCATTCCCTTCTCCAGGGGACCACATTCTGTCAGATCTCTCCACCATGACCTGTCTGTCTTGGGTGGCCCCACATGGCATGGCTTAGTTTCATTGAGTTAGACAAGGCTGTGGTCCATGTGATCAGATTGGCTGGTTTCCTGTGGTATGATTCCAGTGTGTCTGCCTTCTGATGCCTTCTCGCAACACTTACCGTCTTTTTGGGTTTCTCTTACCTTGGACGTGGGGTATCTCTTCACGGCTGCTCCAGCAAAACGGCTTGGTCCTTCTCAACAGTGACACCTGCTGCGGATGGGCTCTGATCTCAGGTTCAGGTCTGTGATGTTTCTCTGGCAGTCACAGCAAAGGAGAATCATGAAGAAGTTCAGTGCTTTCTTCTAAGCAAGAAATCTGTCCAGCTAATTGTGTATGATGCTTGGAGGGTGTCGAGAATGACCCTGAGGTCCCCCAACTGGCTTTTGAACCATTGTATAGCTTTTCTCTGAAATTTGTTCATAATTCTGACCCATCTTACAGGACTAGGTTCTATTCTTGCCCTCACTTAATCAGCTACCATTGTCCTTCCTTCAAACAAACTTCTGGGTCCATATTGGCTTCTTACTGTCACACAATAAAGTCTTACTCAGGTCAGTCTTCCACTTTATTCTTCACTCATTAACCTCT